>VCMS01000144.1:0-215301 GCA_022539475.1 Gracilaria domingensis | reverse complement strand
GAGCGGTCTGGAAGACAAGGGACACCTACTCGGGAGAAGACGTACAGACGAATTCGTCAGAAGCGACAAGTGAACCTCAATTACGTACCGGTGGTTGTTTTTACTGTTGACATCCACTCTGGTGGACACTCCGCCCAATTACTCCGCGAGTAAGTAAACGCCACGTTGAAGCCCTTGATAGAGGTATGGTGGAGCGGGGGATATCTGCAGTCGATGGGTTCTCAGTGGTGGCCTTACAAAGAGCTACTACGGGACGAGAGGGATACTGACAAGGGACGCCTAACGAAGAAGTGCTTTATTGTGATGGGTTTGCATGTCTGAGCTATACAAATTTGGCAGCGACTTGGGCACCCGAAGTGGAAGCGATTAAGCAGAGTTTTGGCGTTGCAATCTGCTGATACGAAGAGATGGGAGACCCATTGGGATGAAGGAATTGTTATGTGTTGGCTTCGTACCTTCAATGAGTCGACGTAGTACCATGCAAAGGATTTGATGTTTTGCAGGACAACATCACTCTATGTTAGGTGGTCGCCATGTAAATTGAAGATTTGAGGGGGCGGTGACGCGGCAGACGTGGATCCTGGCAGACAGGACAGGAAGTGTTGAAGGATCAGCCAACTGATGGGACTGGCAAGAGCGGTCAGTACCTGAGATATGCCAATGTTCGCCCTGCCAACTCATGTCTCGTGAGGGAATGCTGGCCCATTTCGAGGATATATGTGAGACTGTGATTGACATAGGTCTCACACATCTGTCCCATACTCCGCTATATGTTTTGGATGCCGAGGAGTTTTCCTTCATTCTTGATTGTCTTTCAGATGTTCTATTGAAGGGCAAGTGCGGGACGAAGACAAAGCAATGGAAAAGCTTTGAGGGAGGTTCCGAGTTGCTTTTATGATAGAGCAGTCTCTCTGTTTCCGCGCGGCTAGAGCAGTGAGGAATGAACTGAACGAGGAAGAGTCCATGAAAGTGTTCCTGAAACGAGAAGTCAGTCTTTCTGCTCCATCGAATGAAGATGACGTTGAAGACCCAGACAACAACGCAGCTGATATCAGTTCCTTTTGGGACAAGTTGTGAACTTCAACACTTTGCCGCGTGTTCGGAGCAGGACGAGCTCAATTAGAACTGCCACGACTTCCGTTCAGAATCGATTGCGGACGATGCTCAAGGTAATTCCGCCCCCCGCACCAGTGAAGCAGTCCGTGACGAAGAGGAGGACTCCCGCTGCTGCTGCTGCAACATCTGCCAGTGAAGAAGGGGAGCCGCGAAGAAGTGCACGAGAACGGGCCAGGTGAGTTATAGGGAAATTGAACACGGCCGAAATCGAGGTGCCATAGAAGTTCTGGATAGCTCTGAAGAAGAACAGCGGGCTCCGCCGAGGAAGAAACGGAGAAAGACTTTCACACAACAGATGAGATCTACTCTGAACAGCATGACACCGGATGACCTGATGTCTCAACTAAATGAACATGTGCTGAGAGGAAGGTCGATGAAGGTTCAGTTCGTGGCATTGGGAGAGGGAGCGAATGCAGATAACGCAGGCAGTTCTGCATTTGTGGATGACGAAGAGCTTCTTTCTGTGACAGTTTCCACGGGTTGTCACCGTCGAGAAAGATGCTGCGCCAGACGATCAGCAAGAGACAGGTGGGGGGTCATTTGATGACGAGTTACCTACAGCTCTTCCGGAATCTGAGGAGCACGGACTTGTTAGAGGAGACCCATATGATGGCCCACCGAACCCATCATGGTGCGGGTATGCCAGGCTGAGACCGCAGGAATGGCAAGGGAAGAACGTAATTGAGCACAAGGACCCCTGGCTCAGAGTCATTCACTTGCCGAAGGGACATAGGTCGGAGCTGCTAAGTGTCTCGAATCTCAGAGATGTACACCATCTTGTCTTTTGGCACGCTGCAAGGGCTGAACATCGCCTACGGGCGGAGACATTTGGTATGCAGTATCCCCGTACTCGACCGACAGGTATGGATGATGAAGAGGTGCTGTGGGTTGCTGCGAAGGAGCATGACGAATTTGGGCAAATGTTCTTCGCCCGAATGCAAGCTGAGCTAAGGCAGAATGGATATTGCGTGCTTGATGGTTTTGCGACGGATAATGGTGTCCCTAAATGGAGGAGTTGGAAGAAGTTCGGGAGTTCGGAGATGTGTCGGGGAAGTTGGTGGACTTCCTCGAGAATGAGTATGGAGCGATGCCGGATATACGGAAAGGAGAGGAACAGAAGTCGTTTGTTCAAATAATCAACGATGATGAAGGATGTAAGGACGGTAGCGATGGACCATTTGAGGGGAGAGTGATGTCGACACGTTGGGGTACGGTGGAGAAGCCGGAGGATAATGAGGAGCTCAGGTGGGTTGTAAGGTCGCGTGCTTTACTTGATGTTCGAATGGGTACAATTGCTGCGGCTTTGGGACTATGGGACAATGAAAGGGAAGCTGTGAAGATGTACACTCCGAAAACTGGTGGTCGATTTCTGGGGACGACGAGAAAGTGCAAGCGCCAGACGCTGCACACCGACTTCAGTGGTCTGGTTACGAAGGAAACAATGAATACTGGCAACCCCGGATACTTTGTAATGGCCTCTGGGAAAGAGGGCTTTCCTCTCTGGGTAAGCGCTGGAAGCCATCAACTGGTGGGGATAAACAACCAACAGTTGCGAGTGATGTCGGAGGTGTATCCAGCGAAGAAGATAATCATCCCACCGTACTCTGTATTCGTGGGCCGTGGTGATGTGACACATGCTGGAGCAAGTGGGAAGGACAAGGTGGATAGGCCCGAGTCTATGGATTTTCTGGTTAGATACCACATGTACATGGTACCAGAGGGCTACGCACTACCTGATGCTGTTCATCGGGTGCGCGATTTCCGACCCACGTTTGTCAATGGTGAGGAGGAGGAGGAGGCGGAGGATGAACTGTTGTCCGATAAGGAGGGTGGGGCGGTTGACATGGACGAAGACCAAGTGGTCGTGGGGATTGGTGTGGAAGCGGACGCCGGTAGAACCGAAGTGCTCGAGAGTAGTAGTGATGACGATTTGCCAATAATGAGGCTGCGAGCGCCTCGAAGTGGATGAGAATGAGATGATTAGTAAATTATGTGTGTCTTGCGAGTATTAAGAGTAGTATACTATTACAAGGCTATACATATGAACATAGAAAAGGTGCGGCAGGCTGGTAATTGAACAAATGTCAAACGTCTTTGGTCCAGTTGCGTCTAATTGCAACATGCCAAATGCTCGGTATCGTTAACATCATTGGTGGCACCAGTCAATTCGCAATTGAACATGTAGCGTCCTAACATTTCTGAAACTGCACTTAAGGTTGCTTTTAAGAGAAGTATGAAACTGAGAAGTCTATACAGTTCCTGTCTATGCGGTACTTGTGGCAGTATGGTGACTGTATCAGGAAAAATGGCAGAGGAACAGAGAGACTTGGCGGAAATTTCACCAAATACCTTGTCTAAGTTCATATATGCCAATGGTTACGGTATATTAAGTTCCGTTGATGGAACGTTGAGAAGAGAAGGAGAGTCAATTCCAGAAGAAGTTGTGAAGTGTATGAAGTTCATTGACGAACTTGTTGGTTTCGGACTTGTCACAGGGGGTGATGTGGGCGACGTGGAGGGGAAAATGGAAGGACTCGGAGACTATAAGTTTGGTGTCTCGGCGAATCATGGAGCTTTCCTGCGTTTCTCTGACGAGAGGGAAATTAAGGGTGCATTCATTGATCACACCCTTGACCACACTGTTGACGGACTACTGTTCCTGGCAAGGGATTTGAATAGGAGACATGGTATTGTGAATAATGATGACAAGGGGTTCGTGGAGACCAGAAGTGATAGTGGCCTTCCCAATTTCGTGTACAACAAACTGTGGCAGTGGAAAGAAGAAGTGGATTCTGCTATTGGGGACCTGTTGCAGAAGATGGATGCGTTTGTTATCTATCCCGGCGATAAAAGTTGCGAAATTGTGGACAAGCGATACACAAAAGGAAGCGGAGGAGAAAATCTTGTGGATGATGAACCGAGATTTATTGATACGGATGACGTCGTGACGTTCGGAAGTGCTTTGAGCGACGGGCCTTTGCATGAGGTAGGCGTGTACGGCGTTCACGTCAAAGAAGATTGTATCCCGGGTGGAGTACACAACCTGTTCGAAAGCGTGGAGGATGTACATTCGACAATTATCTTGGTGGCTCTGTTGTACGGCTACGAGGAAAAGCAGCACGATAAAAACCACCATGATTCATAAAAGGGTATTGAGATATATACGACACTTTTATTACTGAGATCATAGCTAAGTATTAAAGGCATCGTAGCACTTGAAACAAATTCCAAGAGCATTTCTAAACCATTGACACTTGCATTTTCTGTACCCGTACAGTTCTGCCACCCTTCTGATGGTCTCATGCACGTCCTCCACCCCATCAACAAGATATGTTACCGCTGCTGGATGGTCTTCTCCCTTCACATGAACTGCCAGGGTTGCCATTTCATATAGAGGGCCATCATTGGAAGCATTCCCGAAAGCAACGATTAAATGTGTGTTGAACTGGGGGTCGTTTTCAACCAAGGCTAGCGCCCCACTATTTTCGTAAAACGATTGTCCCCTATGTCACAGTTTTCATCTTGAGGGTACGCAACCAGGTTCGGAAAGGATGTCAACACTTTTGCAATACCGGAGTTAACTTCTGTTTTCCACTTCGAGAGTCTATTGTACGTGAAGTTAGGGAGTCCACTGTCTTTTCTAGTGCTCACCACTGCTTGTTGACGCTCTTCGTGAAGTCCGTGCGATTCATTTAAGGAGAGTGCAAGTCTCTCAAGTTCGGCTGCACATCTTTCGTAACCTTCCCTGTCAAGGTCCTGATCAATTTCGGTACCATTGGATAATCTCACCCGTGCGCCTTGGTTTCCAGAGATGCCAAAAGTGTAGCCACCCAGGTGCTCCATGAAACTCTCGGCATCCTCTATATCACGCCCAGTAGCAATTCCGAAACCAACGCGTGCATTGATGTACTTCATGCATTTGACTGTTTCGGCAGGAATGTTGTCCCCAGCTCTTTTCAGAGTACCGTCAATATGACTAAACACGGCGAAGCCATTTTCGAATAGTTCGTTAGCCAGCTGCTGAGGAGTTACTTCTTGGGCCCTAACTTCTGAGTTATACATGTTTTGAAAGCTTTCGTAAGGGTTCGTTTTGCAAATGAGTGTGGGTCTACGAATGAGAAGGATGTGATTGATGTTCACAAGGTGTTTCGTAGTAGAAAAAGAGTCTAAGAACGACCATATACGGCTATTGTAGTACTGTTTTAAAACGTTACTACGACGAGAAGCTTTTGCATCGATTTGCAGTAAAGAAAGGATGATTTAGTCATAAATTATATGTAGGGGTTCAAGTGGGTAAAGAAAACTATGAATATCTTCAACATGAGCTTAGAAATCAAGATCAGTAAAACAACCTCCATTAAGGGTTGAAACCCATAAAAGGTTTACCTTACTTTATACGGGTGCCCCAAGTATTACAAAGGCTTAGTTCTTCAGAAATATCACAATTTTTGTACTTGTTTCGTTACTAGTATCGTGCACTTTAATGATGTGGAATGACCCTTTTCCATCTAGCAAAAACTTAGCCAGGTATTAGTGATAAGGGAGGTAGGATTTAAAGGGGCATATTTGAACCACAGAAGGACGAACAATATAAGTAATGTAATAGGAACAGGTCATTTCGATAAAGTAACTTTTATGTTTAACTATCTCTAAAAGGTTTACAACAGCGAAAAATCATGTGTTCTAACCTCAAAGCTGGGGGAATGGGGAGGGGGATAAAATTTCGTTAACAACTTTGACGTAGTTTGTATGAAAAGGAGCGGGGTCACCGCCTACGATGTTTCTTTCTTGGCGGGAAAAGTCGTAGAAGTACGCGTTCCTAAACTGAAAGTCGGAGAAAGAAGTAGGGAAGCCAACGAGAGTTTTCCCATATGCAAGAAGTCGCCCAACGGTCTCTTCCAGGTTGAAAGTAGTACCTGTCTTAAGCGAAACTAACTTCAACAGCTCTTTCATTATTGCGAGCACAACCGTACTGCACTCCGTAGGGACTACGTCCATAGGAATGAAACCTCTTGAGGCCCCGACGATGTTGAACGCTGATAGCCACACGAGCTTCTCATAATAGCTTACGAGAAATGTGTCTTCGTCGACAACCCCGCAAGTGAGACCCATAGACCTAAACCTGTCTGCAACGTTGGAGGCCCACTTTCCTGTTGCGACAGTGAGACCATCCGGACTTTGAGAAATGACACCATCCTGCGGAGCTGCGTTTCTTGAGAGGACCCCAACGTATAGGACAACTTTTGAACATTTGTCCACACCGAGCTTCGAAAGCAATGGTATGATGTCTCCATTCTGGAAGAAAACGAGATTCTCTCTCAGCGAATAAGGGCAAGCCTGAATTACGGTCTCTAGGGTGTTCGTTCTTCCACAAACTAGTATCGATACATCAGAAAGATGAGGGGTAGCAGCCATGCTGCAGAATTCGTGTGCGGAAAGGACCATATCTTCTTCGTTCGCCAGCATGGTACCTATAAGCCCCCTTCCAACAATAACGGCCCAAGTCCTTCGGGTGGGAGATGATGCCTGAGGGACGTCAGAGTATCTGGGACTCGGAGGCGGAGTCGGAGGCATGTCGGACTGGGAGTTCATTGCAAGTGTTCGATTGTTTTTGTGTGACGATAAAAATGGAAGATGGGGCGGAAAACTGCTGGGGTAAAGAGTGATACTTAAGTACAAACGGTTGGGAAGCGCAGAACGGGAACATGGTTTACTTTGTGAAAGTGAGCGAAATGTATGATATGTGATTGTACTGAATGAATGGTAGGGCTTGTATGAGACGACAAGCCACAAAGTGTGATGATGTTTTATGAAAAGTAGGTGGAAGAGTAGAAAGTGTACAATGAATGAAACTGATTTCGCACCTGAGTTGTAAAGTAGTTGTAAAGTACGAGTTACGGGGAGCTTGAATACAGGATGAAAGGAGCCATTTTGGCTTCATAAATGACGTGAACGGGTTCTATAGCTTCACTCGGATTGCCATAATCTTCTTTTTTATTAAGGTATAAAAGGGGGGTGTGTCTGGGAAGGACGGGTTTGGCGTTACTGAAGTTATCGATGTTCAGTATGGATTCTCTTTTAATTATAGCGCCATCAATTTTGGCTTCAGACTTTGCTCGCCTTTCAGATGAAGCGAGTGCAATGGAAGAGGCTGGAGCGGAGTGGCTGCATATAGATGTAATGGATGGTCATTTTGTGGTGAACCTTACTGTTGGACCGCCTGTTATGAAAGCGTTGCGGAGGCATACGAAATTATTTTTGGACTGTCATCTGATGGTCTCAGATCCTGGGCGCTGGATAAAAGACCTTGCAGAAGCAGGCGCAGACGGAGTCACATTTCATATCGAGAGTGTGGCTAAGGGACTAGAAAAGTGCGAGGTACCAACTGAGGAGGAGAACGTGGTGTTGAAGGAATTATGTAACCGAATTAAAAGGATGGGAATGCAGGTTGGAGTTGCGTTGCGCCCGAATACGTCTATAAAGGTCGTAGAAGCACTTATGAAGGAAGGAGTTGTAGACATGTTATTGTTGATGACGGTGGAGCCAGGGTTTGGAGGACAGGCGTTTATGGAGGGTGTTCTTGATAAAGTGCGACATGCAAGGGAGTTGTACCCAAGAATAGGGATACAGGCGGATGGGGGTATTGGACTGAGTACTGTGAAAGGAGTAGTGAAGGCCGGTGCAAACATTTTAGTTGCAGGATCTGCCATCTTTGGCTCGAGTAACCCAGCTCATGTCATAGCTGGTTTTCGAAAGGTTGGTTAGAGATAGTATCATAAAATTATTGTTTATTACATTGTTACCTTTACATGTTATCACGACTATATTCCCCGTCTCCATTGGAGATGTATTTCTCTTGTATCACAACCGGGAAAGGATGTGAGAGAACATCATTATATCCCCAGTGGACGCTGAGAGGGACGATGAACTACTCTACTTGCTATCATTGTTACCCATCCGGTGTCGAGTGGTGACATATTCTTTTTTTGTCACAACCCACCCAGGATGTGACGGAAGAGGAAGATGCCCCCAGTCGAGACAGAGGGTGAGCTACTCTAAGTACAATCACTAGTCCTTAGCTTGCCTCCACTGGCAATATCTTCCTGTTTTGCTATAACCATCGAGTGAGGTTATGGTGGAACAGAAAAATATCGCCAGTCGAGGCGAGGTGGGTGGGGATTATGTGAGCGCGAAAGAGGAGACAGAGAGGTGGCGCTTAAATAGTGGAAGGTGCGGAGGTGTACAGTAGATGTTTCGGTGAGAAATGGGATGAGGGAAACAGGAACAATCATGGTCCTGGATATAGCCCATGTGGTTGGACAGTGGGGGTGGACAGCACAGTTTAGCTCGATTGCACTGTATCGCAGCGGAAACTTTGATCCAACTACTACTTCTTCTCCTGAAAATGTCGAACAGATACGTGAAGGATGAGGAGCTGTTGGCGCTGTTGGAGGGGAAGGAGGTACCGCCGACGCCGTCACCAAAGCGGGAAGAGGACGTGATTACGGCGGCTGGTCGGATGTCGCAGAAGAAGGAAGTGTCCGATGAAGGAAAGAAGTGTGAGGCGAGGAGAGGGGATGGTGATGAGGTGGAGAAGGGTGTAGAATTGGAGGTGGAGGGGGTCGCAATGGAGAAAAGGGATGGGGTGCATCTGAGTCAGTTAGAGGTTGGAGACCAGATAGAGAGTGGGGGCGGAGAGGGTGACAGGGAGATGCGGTTTGTGGGGGAGATGAAGGCGAGGGTGGGGATGTTGGGGTTGGTGATGAAGGAGCAACTAGACGATGGAATTGTGGAGATTGTAACGGAAATGGGCGGTGTGGTGCTGAGTGGGGGTGGTAGTGGTGTTTCGGTTGAGGCGATTTCGAGCCCGCGGAATTCGTTGTCGGTATTGGGAGTGGAGATGAGAAATCATGTGTATGGGATAGTAGAGTGTGCGGGAAGGGAGGTTGGAGAGTTGCGGGAGGAGAATAGGGTTCTGAACGAGAGGTTGGACGTGCTGGAGAAGGAGGTGAAG
The DNA here is from genome assembly GCA_022539475.1 of Gracilaria domingensis. NCBI lineage: Eukaryota > Rhodophyta > Florideophyceae > Gracilariales > Gracilariaceae > Gracilaria > Gracilaria domingensis. The sequence goes on along the minus strand of VCMS01000144.1, from coordinate 206,171 downwards.
GAGCCGGGCAAGAGGCAAAGATTGGTGGAAGAGGAGACGGTGAAAGGAGGTATGGAGAGAAAGACGGAGAAGGGAAGTGTGGGAAGGGTGGCAGTGCAGAAGGGGTCCCCTGTGACACCGAAGACAAAGGGTGTTGGGGTTGGGGATGGGAAGAGCCGTCTGAAGAAGAGGCGTAAGGAGATGAAGAAGGTGGTGGAGGAGGTGCCGCGGGAGGAAGTCGGAGCTCCGGTGGTGACGGGGTTTAGGAGTGCGACGGAGGTAGCGCGGACTGCGAAGGAGATTCTGAGGGGACAGGAGGAGAGAAGGATGAGACGGATTTGAAGCTGTTTTGGGGCGAGGCGGGTATACGAGAAGGGAGAGAGTTGTCCCCCTGACTTCTACAAAATGACGTTTGCGGAGACGGAGAGAGAGGATGCAAACGCGTGATGGGCAAGAAATTGGTAAATAGCGGGGGTGGTGCGGACTGGGAAGAAGTGATGGGATGATTGAGGTGGGATGAGTTGCGATTGGCATTGCAACATGGGAGAAAATGGAAACGCAAACTAGCACGAGTGCAGTTTTGAGAGATGGTCGCGGAAAAGAGTGAATGGGGTGGTGCGGCGAAGTAGAACCTCTACAAAAACTAGGGGACCCAAGAACTAAACTGCGCGAAATGGAATTTAATATTCCAAAATTTCTCAATTTTTTTGAGTGCCAGCCTCTGCCACCCCCTCGCGCGCCCCAAATAGCCCCAAAACTAGCTTAGTTTCCAAACCGAACAGACTTTATTCCACTTTGCAGAACACAGACGACGGAAATAATAGCAAAGAAACAACAAAAGATGCCGTGACGACGGTCTAGAACTCTTCAGTGGTAGAGGTCGGATGACTAGCCCGGAATTGCGGCGGTTTGCCCGATTAGGGACGAAGACCGTTCACAAGCGGCAAGAAATTCAGAGCCAGAAGCCTCCTTGAGGTTTAATTCCCGTGCAGTGGCGGCAAGTGCCGCCACCTATATAGGGCACTTGAAAATATCAACTAGAAATATCTAACTCTCCGGCGCTGCCCGCCAACATCCTACACGTGTGACACCGTCACAGGCTTGCCATGGCGCACTCACCATCGGGCCAACTCAGCACACGTGTGCAGAAACACTACACTTCCTAGGCATACCCCAAAATAGGGCCACTACCACAGTAGACTCTCATAACATGAGGTGCCGAAGCCGGTAACGGATCAACAAACCATGAAGAACACCTCGGTGCATCCCCACAAAGGGCGTTTTGCTCTAAAAAAGGCATTAACGTCGGATGTGTGCGGTCCATTGCCGCAATCATTGACCCACCGCAACAAATACTTCACAACCTTCATAGACATCCATAGCCGGGACATATATATTCGCTTCAGCCCCAATAGAAAAGAACTCGCCAAGACATATGCATTTGTGTCCAAATTCTTCCAAAACATCACCGGCCACCCCTATGGGAAATTTTTGAAAAAAAGGGAGTGCAATTTGAGGTTGGATGGCACCAATGGATAATACATGGACGCCAAACGGATGGCGCATTGAGTGCGATCAATGTGCGATTGCAGCTTAATTTCGCAGTGTCTCGTTGGAGGACGCCCGCTAAGCACATGGAGCGCACTTAGAGCGCACGCGATACATGTTGCACTCCATCTGCGCCCACATTGTCCATAATTTGCCCCCCACGATCTCAGTTTGCACTCCACGCGCACTCACAATAATGAAATAAACTATTAAAAAAATAAAATGCACTGCCAAGGGTGCACATTGGAACGCGGATGGCGTACAGACGGAGTGCAGTTAGAGGCTGAACACCTCGAAAGATGCACTCCATCTGCACTCACAAAAATGAAAAAATTTCTTGTAGGGCACTATCCAGCAATATTCACCTCGGATAACGCAAAAGAATACCTGGGCAAGGATCTACAAAACCAACTTCTTAATCAAGGCACACTCCATTACACAGCCACTTCCTACACGCCGTAACAGAACTCAATTGCGGAGCGAGTGAACCAAACCCTTATGTCCGCAGCGCGAGCAAATCTCATCCACAGCAACCTAGGAAACGAATACTGGGAGGACGCTGTCCGCGACGTTGCCTTCAAATATAATCTAACACCACACACGGCAACCAGACAAACACCCTACGAAGCGCTACTTGGTAACCCAGCCAAACCAAGACGAATGTTTGCATTGGGCCAAGTAGGGTACGCACTTCACCCCGTGGACACAGACCAACAAAACAAACTTGATAGCCGCGAAATTCCGTGCAGATATATGCTTGGTATCAATCCCCAGAATATCATGATAATGGCCATAGGGACAGGAAAGAAGATCCAAGTACCATCGATCAACTTCCATCCATATTCCAAAAATCAAGACTCAGTAGAAATGCAATCGACAGCATTCAAGTCCCATATACCACACCCCACACCAAAGGAAATTAACGAGCACACGCCAGCCCCTGCAACCAGAAAACTGGCCCAAAGTTATCCCGACGTGGCGAAATGGGCACAAGCGCACAATTCAGAACTTTCAAAACTCGATGAAATGAATGCTATCCAATGGCTTCCCAAAGAAAAGTTACCGCAACGATTAATTCCTCTAAACATGACATACAGATACAAACGCGACGCTCATGGCAACGTCACAGGATACAAAGCACGCTGTCCCGTTAGGGGAGATAGAATGAACCCATTGACCGACTACGATCCATCTCGCACAGGAGCTCATCTCTCTTAGAAACCAACTGTAAGGCTATTGCTCGCCCTCAAGGTACAACATAACCTTGTTCTCGAACATTTCGATATCACTTCAGTATTCACGCATGAATAATACAACAGCCACAACCCAGTTTTCGCGCAGCAACATCCACAATTTGATGGCACGTATAAGCACCCCACAAAACGAGGCCAACTCCTCCTTAATCTGTATGGCACACCACCGGCGAGGTATACATTCTTATCAGAAGCGTGTAAATATCTGAAACATCTTGGCTTCATCCAATCTGAGAACGACCCTGCCCTGTTCATCAGAAGAGAGAAGACAAGCACTTACACAATATTGTGTCTCAATATTGATGAATTCATCGTAACCTCCACTCACAAACACCTTGTGAACCCGCTCTTTAAACAGCTCCTACAAAAGTACGACATTCGCAGACTCGATACATCAAAACAATATCTTGGGTGGAACATTACCACTCATACCGACGGTTCGGTCTCAGTATCACAACCACAAAATGTAAAACAAATTCTCCAAATCCTCGGACTCAAAAACGCTAATGGAAAGAAACACCCTTTCACGGCGAAAACTAGGGTATCATCCACCAAACGACAGCGACACGATATCATCAGAATCCAAAAGTTAGTACTGCGAAGTAGTGAGGTGTCTGCGATGGCTCGCAGACTGCACATGACCTGATATAGCATTCATCACCTCAAAAGTGGCACTTGCCCTCACAGCGCCAACAGACCGCCATTGGAAGCACTTGAAATCCGTTGCTCGATATCTTAAACAAACACAGGACTACAGACTGTACTATCCCAAAATACAGCTCAACACCGTCGCAGATAACCAACCGCTGGTCACATTCACCCATTCTGATTTTGCTGGAGACTCCGGTAATCGCCGATCTACATCCAGTGCAGCACATTTTCTACACGACCACTTGATTGACTGGTCTTCTAAGCAACAGAACGTGCCTGCATTATCCACTTGTGAAGCGCAATATATATAACAGCCACTTCTGCAACACGAGACACCATACTGTTCAAACTTATCCTTGCATTTATGGGGTTTCAACTCAAATCACTAACACCGCTGATCTTAGACAGTCAAGCTGCAATAGCAGCCGCTCTTAACGCCGGAGCGACTGAGCGGCGCAAGTATATTGACTTGCGTCATCATTTCTTGCGACACCATATCGACAGAAACAACGTCAAGGTCAAGCACGGTCCCTCTCCACAAATGCCGGCGGATATAATGACCAACGCACAGAAACCAAGGACTTTCGAATACAACGTCCACCTACTGATGTTCCAAAGCGTTTCAAGATCCGCTAGCGTCAGGAGGTCTGTTGGCACGCACCGAACCTTTGAGACGCTAGCAACTCTTGAACGGTTTTGAGAAACAAAATTGGCACGCTGTCTGGCTGGCGTGTACACGCAGAAGATACAAACAATAAATCAACAACGCCACCGACCTTGACCAGAGATTCCAGGTCATCGGTGTGCTTTCATCTCATTTTTCCGTCGAGAACAAGAACCTCTTGACCGCAAGAGCAACGCTTTTGATTCCGCGAAACGAAAAAAACGCGGGCGCTAACGCACCCTTCGCGCTTCTCAACAGACATGCAGTCGGTTCGTAACCTTCTTCGAGCCTCTCCGTTTTTGTACTTATCCATTGTAACCCAGCTGTTATTCAACCCAACCCAACGATTTCTAATACCTCTCTCATTCATTTCCTCGATGCCAACCAACCAACGTTCAATGTTCCTGGTCTCCTCCGCGGATGGCGCGGCTGCGCCGGATCAATACAACGAGGTTCAAAATGTCGCCGCAAAGATCGCTGAGAATCTGTGTACGGATCCACTTTAATTACTCTATATGTACAGAAGGGGGACACCAAGATATGGCCGTAACACTTCAATTCAGGCTGTTTGGGCCTCAAAATGAAAGTTGTAGAGCTAAAAAAGAGCATTCTGTTCAACTTTACTGATTTAATGTAGATGCTGGCATCCCAAAGTATGGACCAAACATTTTCACGCCCGCATGGCCCAGTTCGTACCGGACTCGCAGTACGCAGTTCGTACCGCTTCGTTGGCTTCATAGTACCGGTCAAGGGTATTCTTGGTCAAGTAGTTTCGCCGATTCTGCGTCTTTTCAGTCTCACTAAGGTCACTATTTGGAGTCAGAGAGTAGGCACGACCAGTATCAAAATTGTTTTTGGCTTTTCTTTCCTCCTCATTTTCGCTGTCATTGTGGGAAGAGCAGTCAGTGCAGTCAGAGGTGGTCTCAAGATCTTGTTCTTGGAGTTGTTCTACACCGCACAGAACGTAGTCAAGATTCATCCGGCATAGAACCGCTGTGAACAGGGCAAGGATGGCCGGTTGAGTACATGGCGGTGACGAATGTTCGTATCATCAGAAAGAATGTCTGGATATCTCGTGAACGGTTTGTATTTATTTTTAGGCCAGAATTACCGGAATGAAATTGATTTTAAAATTGCAACGGATATGTCTCATTTCACTCCGTCCTTTTGACATGAGTAGAAAGCGCTTGATGTCAGCTTTCTAACCATGTGTACCATGTATGATGACTTATTTTGTACATATGGAGTAAGATTCTTAATCACGAAGGACCGTTGCATTAGAAGAACAAAGACCCTATGCCGGCAACCGTAGGAGCAAAGCGAACCTCCCCAATCTTGTGTCGCTGCCAACGAATACGCCGAAAAAACAGAAGACCAACACAGCGCGAGGGTATCGGTTCACCAAGCAGGAAGTTAATTGCCTGCTTGATATTATCAAACATTTCTTGCTAATTGGACACATTGGATGCAAGTCAGTTGCCTCAAACCACTTGGATGTCTACCCTGCCTGTATGCGAAATGTAGATTCTTTGCGCCGTAAATTCGCAGGGCTCCACCGTCAGAAGGTTTCTACAGGGAACTCTCACTGCCCATCGGGGGTTCAGCGTGCAAAGCGTATACATGGACTTATTAAAGAAAAGTCTGAGATTGGAAATGCACAGGCTGAGGACGAGTTTGGTGTCGAGGACGCTGCAAAACTGGAAAAGACGACAGACCTTGATGAAGAGTTGGGGAAGGATGCGAAAGAGGTGGAGGATATCACAGAACATGGTGCCATTCAAGTAGGTCGATTCACCAATAATAATGCTACGATGTTCAACACACGTCGTCGCGTTCATCCACGAAGGAAGAAAGACGAGGAGGACGAATATTTCGTTACACTTTATAAATTATCAATCATGGAGGATCAGAAGAATCGGCAGGAACAACGCAAGTTAGAGGCCGATCGTGCAGAACGTGAGCATGAGAGAGCTATTCCTGAGAGTGAGAGGTTCGAGAGAATGATGGAAGCACATCAACGCCACAACGAGAACAGAATGAACATGATGATGCTAAACATGATTGCCAATCAAGGCGGTAATGCCAATATGTCAAACCCAAGCTTTCAAGACAAAGATCATAGCTGAGGAAAAAGACTCCGTGGGAATCTGGTTGAGGCCAACTCTTCGAGTTCTGAGATTAAACAAAAGTACAATTGCTGTCAGAAACATCTTCCTTTCTCCGTAGCCCTCGTATTTCATGCGATCGAGAACTCTGGGGAAGGCGGACTTCCTTCCTCTCATTCTTCTCACCGCACTCTGTCTAAGTGAGGTCGCCTGCTTTCCAATCTCTAGCTCAGAAGCACTTTAGGCAATTGTTACCATACAAGGGCTGCTCTTCACTAGGAAAGAATGACGAGCTCTGGCAAAGGCCGAATCAATGATGCAACCTCCACCCCATTTCCTGTGGGCTGTATCCAATATGTCGTACACGTCAGAAGCCTCTGCAATAGTCGAGTGATGCACTGACCTCAGAGCGTTTAGACCACATGCAATTATAATCCCAGTCGGGCTAAAGACAAACACGTTAGAAACATAATGGTCGTGCGTCCATCCACTGTTATGAGATAGCGCCGTCAGGCGAAAGAGTTCTAGAGGCGCGATCCGCGTAAGTTCGTAAGCGGGGCGTGTAGTCCCGTGATGCGGTCTGGTATAAGTGTAGCGCGTGGAAACGAACGCCAGTACCGGGCGGTCGTAGCGAAACTAGGCGGTTGGGAGCGTCAGGAGCGGTCGAGATACACTCGTTGAGTCCGAACGGCTTTTAAACCTAGTAATTGTCCCGCACGGTATAGTATGGCAGGTGTGCTTTAGCGAACTAGTAGTTTGGGACGGTGGTGCTTGCCCTTTACTAGTTGGGCGTACGGGAGGAGCGGAGGTGCATAAGTAGCACCTCGACACTGCAACTCACCGCGTACAGTCCGAATCGGTACCCTCGCCACGTGCCAAAAATATCCAGAGGTGGAGCGAGTGCCATCTATCTGCAACTATTCTACGTGTAGTTCCTATCGTACAAGTTCGCATGGCGTCCCATCTCCTCACACGTGGGACACCTCCCATGTTCAGCCAGCCTCTGACGCACCCCTTCTTACCTGCCATACCGATCGGGTCAACAATACCACAGCTCTGACTTCACTATACTACAGAACCCCCTTCTAGAGTGCGCGACGTCCACGGCGCGCCAGGGTTATCCACCCGTACTGTTTCCGGTGGCACGGGTTGCGGCATGACTGCTGCGTTCCGTCCGTGAGATAAAAATACGAACATCCGTCGCGCGTTTCCGTGACTGGCACGTCTTCCAATACAAACACAGTTCTTCCGAGCGGATGATACGCGGAAAAACGAGACGTGGCACGCCAATTCGAAGTGGGAACGAGGCGGTGAGAAGCATGAGGTGCAGTACTAGTGATGGCCTCTAGACCAATGGGATTGAATCCTTCTGATGCGAGGACAGAGTTTAGAACGGGTTCATTGCCGAGCATCAGATGACGCCGATCGATGAGAGTACATTTTAACGGACCGTGTACAGCAAAACGTGCTCGCCCGATACAAGCGACAGGTCTTCATAAATCTCTGATAGTAATGATTCCGGGTACTCGGAATGTATGAGTATTGGCCCACGGATGTGATGCTTTCGGCAGTATTGAGGTACGGTACCCTGAGGGGTCGGCCATGACGTGGCGCAGATGAGTATTGGTCGCGTGTACGCGTGTGTAGGGATGGGTGTGCTCACACATGTTTTGTTATGATTGTCCGATAATTTACGGCCGCTGCCGCGGGTTGTCACGTGCACCACGTGTATGGACCTGCTTAGGTGTGCATTAGATTATTTAATTTAGTTTAACTAATTTATCGGTTGCGGTATAAGAGGTGACCTCCCGGTCACCTCTTCCTTCAGTAAAGGGTAACCGAGTTCGGCTCTGAACCAAGTTCGCCTGCGCGAAGTGCACAACTCCCTCAGGAGGGTCACTGCGTACGGTACGGACTGGATTCATCCTTCGGGATCATTCAGGCACTACTGACCTACACAGCTGTTGTCCTCGGGCTTATTTCCGTCTTCGGACCGTTGTTTTACTTGTCATTTCTTGCAGATTACTGCTTACCTGTTTCAGGTGGTTCTTCCGTCTCTGTACAGAGTTACTGCGGCGTGGGCTTAATACACAACTCCCGTCTCCCGTCGCCGGGCTGTTGCTGCTTGACACACACCCCGCAGAGGGTTCCTCTTTTGTTTTTCCCTTCTTTTTCCCCCTTCTACCTAGGGCTTACACCGCTCTACGGTACCTTTCCTCTCGACCATGCCGTCAATTTTCGCCGAACTCCTGGATCAGGCCCGTTCACCCCTCAATCTCCGTAGGTATATCCCGTACCACGGGCGGTCTTACACCCGCACTATCCTTGTTCGGAGGTCGCACCACTGAGTTCACCTCGTCTAGAGGGCAAGGACTCGAACGCCTTGAGAGACGAACCCAACGCTGGGGTTTTGCTCTGCAAGTGGTCTCCCGACTTAGAACGGGTTGGATTCTTTCTTTCGTTCTCTTTCTTGTCGAGGAGTATCACGATTAGTGATCAATTGGTTTTTGGGAAGCTACTGTGGAACAGTGGGCTCTCTAGAGTGTTTTATTTTTTGTTCGTTACTTACTGTTTGGAGTATCCAGACCTCTCGTTGTTAATTTGATCTTACCGCTTTTTGGTACACCGTGGCCCGGTATGGCGCCACCTGCGCCGAACTCTCGAAACGGTGTGGCCAGAGATGCTGGTGTGCCTCTGCCTAGGCCTCCGCGTTCTCGCGCCTCTGTACCTGCAAGGCTGCCTGACAATGAACAGGTCCCGGAACCCCGGAGAGCTTCGTCAGTCACGTCGGGTCCGATGGCCGCTTATACGACAGGAGCTCCGCCCGTTACGGGTACTCTGGCCACGGAGAGACCAGACGATGTGGTTGAAACCCCTGGATACTCGTACCTCGAGGCTCAACTGCGTGTCAGTCAGCTCGCGCAAAACTCGTTGTTCGAGGATCTGCAGTATCTCAGACGGAAGCTTGACCAAGCTGAAATCGGAGATCCGACCAATGACATTCGTGTCTTACGTCAAGACGTGAATTCCATTTTGGAAAGTCTGGGTGCACCAGCCGCTTTTGTTCAAGCTTACCATTCCTCTATTCAGGAGCATCGAGCTGAAATCGATCGCTTAACCACTAGGTTGTCTCCTCCCGAAGAGATCATCCGGATCGAAAACGAAACTGATGCGAAGAATGTTAAGGAAGAAGCTTCTAAGCTCTCGGCACGCCAGTCTCCGTATCACGGAAATCGATGATCCAAAAAGGAACTCCGTTATGACTCGGATTCATCTAGTTCCAATTCTAGCGTTCGCTCTGCGAAATCTGCTTCTTCCAGTTCTTCGGACAGTAAGGAAGACCGAGAACGGTATGAGAGTAGATCCCACGGGACGAAGTCGAAGGCGACATATGCCACTCAAGGAGTGATTCGCTCTCGCAAGAAAGGTAGACGTCATCTTGGACTCAAGGAGTTGAAACCAACGAATCTACCCTACAGGAAGCTGTTATCGTATCGTTATTACCGATTGGACGATTCATCGTCGAGTGGCACCTCGCGAAGCACCGGTAAGGTGAAGGAACACATCAGAAGACTGAACATCGTCTCTACCAAGAAATTCGATGGCGAAGATCCATTTCTGGTACTGGACTTCCTGGCCCGCTTTGTGCAGGAAACCGACATTCTCGGTATGAAAGAGGCGCAAGCGTTTCTCACTTTACCCTATTTTCTGTCAGGGATGGCTGAAGATCAGTTTAACTCGGTCCCAAGAGTCGTCCCGTGCATCTGAGAGAAGTGTCAGTTGTTGGCCAGAAGCGGTCCAATATCTCCTGTGGTCCTATGCAACAGGAAGCGCGACTCACAACGCGAAGCTCACTCTACGAGATACGAAAGAGAAGACTGAAGAGACCGAAACGGTTTACTCAACAGGGTTGAATAAAGCGTTTCATCCCTGTGGAAATGTGTACTTCGTTCAGAAGAGATGCACGATGTTCGTGGATGGTGGGATCCTTCTATCCAGGCTTTGGTGCCGCGATATCGCGAAGAGAGACGTAAGATTACGTATCTGGAATTGGTCCAGTATGCCCAGGCTGAAGTCGAAGTGCTCCGTGCTCGGCGCCCGCCGAAACCCCGTCGCTCAAGAGCGTTGCTCGTCAACGAGTCATCCCCATCTCTCTCCTTGGAACGTGGAAACTCCGTAAACCTGGATCTAGATAAAGTCCACTTCGTTGGAAGTGCTCCCGATTCGTACGGGTCTTCTGACCTTCCGTCGTCGTCCACTCCGACCTCGGAAGGTGACCCCGCACTCTATATGGGAGGAACAAGAGTACAGGCCGCTCCACTCGCTTACGCCAACAACGGCAGCCGTTTCTCACGCCCAGGATGGGTGAATGCGCAACCGCAACGACGGCCAGATGGTAATCGATCTCTCAATAAGTCGGTGACGACCATCTGCCATATTTGTTACCGACCCGGTCATATTGCACCTGTGTGCGTGCTGTCCTCTCGGAAGTTACCGAAAATTATCGGGTGGTGTGATTCCTTGTCACCAGCTGACCGTGCTCGTCTTCCGAGTAAGAATTATGAAGAGCAAAGGGCCAAGTTTGGCAATCCTGTTACAGGACAGAACGTTTGAACTGAGCAACCTCGGACCCAGGCTGAACGGGTAACTGTGACCAACCCCGAACCCAGGAATTCTGTTTCCGACTCTGGACAGAGTTTGCCGTCGCCGGCCAACCCCGCCCAGAAAAACTAAACTTGGGAGTTCCCCCTGCGAGAGGGGCGTCTCCTGGGCCGAAGTCGCAGACGCCCGACGCACCGCCGCTTCGCTCCCAGGTCACTTTACCTAAGAGGAAGATCCTTACGAGGAAGATGGCTCAATTTGACGTTGACTCAGAGCTTCTAACGGTTCTCCGTCGTCCGTGGGTACGGTCCCGAAATTTCCGTAACCCGAATAGAGTCCTTGTGATGGCCAGGAGGAATTATAAGATTTACGCCGACCTCGGCTTATCACACCAGATCATGGTTCCTCAACTGTCTGTGTTGGACACGGGCGCTGCGCCCAATCTCATTCACTCTACGTTAGTGCCCCCGGCACTTCGGGAATTCGTTCGCTATGGTCCAGGCTTGGATATCGCTGACGCGAACAAGAACCCGTTGCGCACGGTTGGTTACTCAACTCTCAAAGTGAGATTTGGCACCTACGTGGTGAAACTTGAATTTATTGTCTGCGATTCACTCGCTGCACCGGTTATACTCGGTTGTGATTTTTGCGACCGCTTTGTCGAAGCGATACGCCCGAGGGCAAAAACCGTGGAAATGGAAGACGGTACAACCATTCCGATTGTTCGGAAGCCGTTGAGGCGCTCAATCCGGAAGCGCGTTCCGTTACCTGTGGCTCAGGAGGTTCCAAATGTGGATCCCAAATCAACAAAGCTACGCATAGCGAAATACGTTTCAATCCCGCCGGAATCCCACGTGTGGGTGCAGTGCATCTCCAAACAACATTTCATTCGACTAGTTCAACCGTCTTCATCGTTATACGATCAGCGACCGCTCGCTTTAGCTAGTGGTGTTGTTTCTATCGAGCCCGATCAGCCTTTCAAGGTACTGGTTGCCAACTTTGGCAAAACCACTCAGTGGCTAGTCAAACACCAGGTACTGGGTTCGGTTTTGCCGCATCCGAAGGCGCTCGTACAGACGAGAATCCCAACGTCCGAGGTTCTCGGTGTGCCCGAAGCCAAGGAGAGGGAGGTGCGTCCTGGAAACTCCGTTTTGTCGGATTCCTCCAGAAATGGAAACTCCGCCGTACCGGAAGCAGTTGCTACTGAAGAGGTGAATCTAGTTAATTCGGGCCACGAACGACCGTTCATTCCGGTTAAATCAGCGCTACCCCCTGGCACAGAACAGACGAATCCTGTTGAGGAATTAGAGAAGTTGAATCTGGACCATGTCCCAGCGTCTCATCGCGAGAATTTGCGAGACATGCTCAGAGAATTTACTCCCATGTGGGACGGTTCCCTTGGAACAATTGGAATTACGGAGCACCATATTGATCTGCTCCCAGATACTCGCCCAATCGCGCAACACCCGTATCGGGCAGGCCCGAAAGCGCGGGAAGAAGAAAAGTCTCAAGTCGAGAAGATGCTACATGCCGACGTAATTGAGCCAGCTCAGTCGTCATGGGCATCGCCCGTTGTACTTGTTCTGAAGTCGGATGGATCGTGGCGTTTTTGCATCGATTACAGGCGACTCAACGCCGTTACCGTCAAAGACTTATATCCAATTCTACGGATGGATGAGTACATCGACTCGCTGGGAAGCGCCAGAGTATTTACCGCCCTTGACGCCAATTTGTGTTACTGGCAGATTCCAATTCGAAAGGAGGATCGCGACAAGACCGCGTTTGTATGTCACCAAGGACTGTACCGTTTCAAACGCCTTCGGGCTAAAGAATGCTCCCGCCACGTTTCAGCGTGCGATTGATATTCTGTTGGCCAGATTCAAGTGGAAGACTTGCCTTGTGTACTTGGACGACATTGTCGTATTTTCCAACAGTATGGATGAACATATGTCCCATGTGAGGGAAATCATGCAGGTTCTGCCTGACGCAGGTGCTACCTTGAAGCTCAAGAAATGCGAATTCTTTACCAACTCGGTGAAATAACTAGGCCACATTATCCGCCCAGGGAAACTCTCGGTCGACGGGGTAACGGTGAAATCGCTGAAGGAAGCGAAACATCCGACAACTCAAACGGAACTCCGATCACTTCTCGGTTTGTGTAATGTCTACCGTCGGTTCGTCCCGAATTTTGCTGATACTGCAGCTCCTCTCAACTCTCTTCTCAGGAAAGGAAAGCCAGTTAATCTGGAACCATTCGGCGATGCGGAAGCATCCGCCTTTTCGTCGTTAATCGACGCTGTTACGTCTCCGCCGATTTTGGAGTTGCCCACTCCAGGGCTTCCATATGAAGTTGATACTGATTCCAGTGACCACCAAATGAGGTGTGCATTGTTTAAAGTCTCGAAGGAAGGCAAGCGACGTCCAGTTGGATACTGGTCTCGTTCATTGAACGTGCATGAGCGTAATTACTCAGTCTCTGAGAAAGAGTGTCTCGCCGTCGTTTGGGCGCTGTCTACTTTAAGACCCTATCTCATGGGAACCCATTTTCAGGTACATACCGATCATTCGGCTCTCCGCTGGCTTACGCAAATCTCCGAGCCGTCGGGTCGCCTTATGCGTTGGCGTCTCCGTCTATTGGAATTCGATTATGATGTCCGGTACAAACGGGGCACCCTGAATATGCAGGCTGACGCGCTTTCCCGCTCGCTGAATGTGAGCAACAAGACATGAAGTTGCATAAGATTACATGCAAAATGAACACCAGTACTGAACTTGTGGAGCAGAATGAACGTTAGTGAAAGTGTGTCTCGTGTAGTGAGGTACTTGTTGTTACGAAATATTATGTTTTATAAAGCTACTTTTTTGTTGGTTCGCGGTAGAAACGATTAACGTAGAAACGGTGCTCATACCAATGCGATGGATCTCGAAAGGGTCTGGATGGATAATTAGAACGAACGGCATGAAAGGTACCCAAAATAGCTGGTAGCGTTGTCCATCCAAACCATGGAGTGGTGTTTTGAATGCTTCTCGATCTGGAGATAGTTGCAATTGCCGGTGCTTTATGGCCCAATTCGCCATCCGTAGCCCATCTCAAGGGAACGCAACCAAGCATTCTGTCTATGTTTGTAACCGGTAAAACCCCTTCAAAGTATCGCATGAAAGCAAATTCTTCGGATACGTGAAGGTGCGTCTTTGAAGATGATATAACAAGTGCTCCCGTCTGAGCAGACCATACTGACTCAATACCTGACGCGTTCTAATTGTTCCCTTTTACCATAATCGGTGAGAACTTGGGAGTTTGCGAGGGCTCGAATTCTGGGCACGCAAAAACCCGCTGCCATTCTGAAATTCTGTGCTGTCAATGTGATGTTGTTTGCTACTTGTTCGTAGTCTTGGAGAGTTGGAGGTACCGCTCAAGGTATAAAACCGGACTCCACAAAGAAGAGGGTGATATCCTTCATGACGTATTCTGCATGTTTTTCTGAGAGCACTTCTTTTGTAAGATTCACGAACGGTGTGATTCCTGTCTCTCCGATTTGGGATAGTACGGTTTCTGTTTCTGAGCTGAACCATTTTGCAATAATGTTGGATGCATCGAAGTCGAAAGTGTCTGACGCTGATGATAATATAGATTCGCATTCAATGATATCCTCGAGCTCGATATTGATCCCATCTCTGGACATTCTGGGAAATATCTTTGGTGGCATGATTCGAGATGAAATGTTCTGGCGTGCTTAAAATCCTTCTCTCTACTGCTTCCGTCTTTCTCGATGTTCAATGGATTGAATTGTCTCCGCAACCGCTGAGGTGGTTCGACAGGAAATCTTCGGATAATTTCTTTTGAAAAGCAAATGAGCGTGTTCATATACTCCAGCATCAGAGTACTTGATACTACCTAGACGAAGTATGTCATCCACAATATGGTCTAATACATGAAATTTGAGTGTTCCAAGCGCAGATGAATGGAACGCTCCCAGAAATTTTGAGGCATGCTGCTTGGAAGACGTGATGATTTTTTTGCAATGTATCAAGAGTGAGAAAAGTCCATTCTTGTGGCAGAACCCTCTAGTAGGGCTGAAACGAGCCGCGGGTAAATCCGGGTGGCCCCGTCCGGGGTGGGCAATCGGAGGTAAATAGGAAGAATTGGGGTAGGTATCCGGATATTCTGGCGTGCCACAGCGAGTGGAGATATCTGGGCCAACCGTGTTGCGCAATAAGAACAACAAACAAGCCGCGTAGCGGTGCACTGACTCGTGCACTCGACAAATATTCCCAGACAATGTGGGCCAGACCTGTATAACAGGGCAGAGTGATAAGAGCCGTATGACGGAAACGATAACAATAAAACAATAGAAAAGATGCCGTAACGACGGTCTAGGACTTCTAAGTGGTAGAGGTTGGATGACTAGCCCGGAATTGCGGCGGTTTGCCCGGTTAGGGACGAAGAACGTTCGCAAACGGCAAGAGAGTTAGAGCCGGAAGCCTCCTTGGGGTTTACTTCCCGTACAGTAGCGGTAGGTGTCGCCACCTATATAGGGCACTTGAAAATATCAACTAAAAATATCTAACTATCCGGCCCTGCTGGCCAACATTCTACACGTGTGAAACCGTGGTAGGCTTTCCACGGCGCACCCGGCATCGGGCCAGCTCCGCACACGTGTGCAGAAACGCTACCCTTCTTAGGCGTACCCCAAAATACGGCCATTACCACAGTAGCCTCTCATAACATGAGGTGTCAAAGCCGGTAACGGATCTACGAACTAAGAGAAGCACCTCAGTGCATCCTTCTTCAGGGCGTTTTGCTCTACATCTTCTCCTCCTCTGGCTGAGATACCGACTTCGTCGGCTCGACGCGCCTCGCGATGGAGGTATATGAGGATTAGGTATATGAGGATGTCTCCCAAGACGGGTCTGCCGAGAACTGTTCGGAACCATCAACACCACCTGTGACAATAGCGTAACTCGCAATATCGAGCTCTTCTACGATTTCCAACACACCCAATGCTCACCCGGCTTCGACGGCATGTATGCAAGTTTCCAACCCGCCATTCCGGTCTGTGCCACTGCCGCAGTCTGCGACTGCCTCTCAGCCTAGTTCTTCCGGACAAGATCACGCCGCACCTCAGGTTGGCACTGCGCCCGTGTGGGACTGGTTCAACGCTGAAATTCCAGCTACGCTGGGGGGATGGCCTACTGCAGGCGCACTGCGCATCCAAGATCGGCACCCGCACCGTTTCCTTTTCGCCCAGGCTCCCTGGCTTGATGCGGAAGACGTTCGGGATACAGAGCTCGTCGACTCGTACGCTGTCGACGGTCACTCCCTGGTGGGCTTCATGCTGACGTTACCCGTTCCTGGGAATAGATCGCTCGCGTTGCGGTCACACCCAGTTGCCTGCTCGTAGGTCGAAACGAGACGAGACAATTTGCTTGCAGTGAGATGGCCCGCATTGGGTACGCGCGACACTTCCGGGCTCCGAAAGAGCATCCAGTGCCGGCAGCACCAGTAGGGCGTGGCACGTCACCGAACTTTCGGCGAGATCGGCTATGGCGACCATCTAGCCAATTAGTTAGACGAGATCGACCGATATTCGGACACCGTTCAGCGACAGTAGAAGCTGATCCTCTGGGCTCGGCCTATTCTTCCTGCCAGGCTCCGGTATCTTTGTGGTGCAATCCCACGCGTGGGTCAACAAGAGCCGTGTCGTGGAAAGCGCACCGACAGGGTGTTCGAAACCTGCTCCATATAAAGGTAGATGCAGCGGTAGAGCCCTCCAGTATGGCTGAAACGAGCCGCGGGTAAATCCGGGTGGCCCCGTCCGGGGTGGGCAATCAGAGGTAAATAGGAAGAATTGAGGTAGGTATCCGGATATTCTGGCGTGCCACAGCGAGTGAAGATATCTGGGCCAACCGTGTTGGGCAATAAAAACAACAAACAAGCCGCGTAGCGGTGCACTGACTCGTGCAATCGACAAATATTCCCAGACAATGTGGGCCAAACCTGTATAACAGGGCAGAGTGATAAGAGCCGTATGACGGAAACGATAACAATAAAACAATAGAAAAGATGCCGTAACGACGGTCTAGGACTCCTAAGTGGTAGAGGTTGGATGACTAGCCCGGGATCGCGGCGGTTTGCCCGGTTAGGGACGAAGAACGTTCGCAAACGGCAAGAGAGTCAGAGCCGGAAGCCTCCTTGAGGTTTACTTCCCGTACAGTAGCGGCAGGTGTCGCCACCTATATAGGGCACTTGAAAATATCAACTAAAAATATCTAACTATCCGGCCCTGCTGGCCAACATTCTACACGTGTGAAACCGTGGTAGGCTTTCCACGGCGCACCCGGCATCGACCAACTCAGCACACGTGTGCAGAAACACTGCTCTTCCTAGGCATACCCTGAAAGGGGGCCAGCCCACAATGCACCACCTCCATCGATGGCGTTTCCGCCCAAACCCCATAGAAGTGGCCTTCTCTGAGAGGGCATTGTACTACATCTCCCCCTTCTCAAGGCGAGAACACCCGATAAGTATCGCTTCTTTGACCCATTGTGGGCTTCCTCAGTCGGACATCCGTATTTTCGGCGTTGCTTCATCGTACCGGGAACAATCTCCCATCCGCGCTGTAGCGGCTTCATCAAGTACTGGACATCCTCCCAGCAGTCCAACGTTCTCGACAGAGAGACCCAACTCCATTAAAGTGGCCGTTCTCGAGCAAAAACTCCTGACTAATATCGCCTACAGTAGCTCGTTCACCCATTTCGCTCGTTCCAACTTTCCGGCTTCCCGTAACGCACGGAACAAACGGGTTCGTCTGGTGATTTTTCTAACTCGTGGGAGACGAATGAGCTAAAGAAAGCCGGATTCGAAGACCGAAAAGTGCCTCAAACGAGGTCATTTCGGTTCGGCCTCAGTGTAAACAACCGAAAATCGGCGAACTGAACACCTCCGCTCGGCGGCTCGAATGTGAACTGAAGTCAGTGTTCTTTAGCACTCCTTGTAGCTCTACCAAAGTTCTATTCAGAAGTCAGTTCCTGGAGTAATCAGCAGTCGCATTGCGGAGATAGCGTGCCCCCAAGTTGTGCGAAAAATAGCTCGACGAAGGGGGGTTTCGCGAACGCCATAACTCAGGAACCGTTGCAGACGGCAGTAATCTGTCTCGGTCAAGTTTAAGTCTCTCTAATTGAAGTTAATTGACGTCGAGAAATCGGAATTCACCGGATTAAGTGCGTCAAACGCGATCGTTCCAGTCCGGACGTCCCGAAAGGGCAAGTTGAATGACCGACCGAGATGACTTCGTAACTTCGTGCTCAATCTTCCGAAAGAGAAAAAGACCTCACAAAGGGGCTTCATAGCATCTAGAGAGGTTGCCTAATGATGTCGAGATCTTCGGAAATGCGGTGTGACGGATACGGCACAAGTCCGGTGCAGTGTACTAGCACTGTAGAGCTCAACCCTTCATCACGAATGAAGCCGTACCGTTAACGAACGGACTGCGTACATGCCGTAGAACGGTGAAACAGATAGCAGGCATTCATGAGCGCGCATACATCTAAAAAAATAAATTGGGTCATGAAACCGTGAACAGCTAAAACGGTCAAGCGCAATTTCTCAGTAATGGCAAATGTAAATCCCTCTTTGCGGCAAAGAAACCGACGAGATTCGGCAATGTGCGATATGTAGTGGCACCAAAGGGGGGTATAGACGGCAAGGAATGGCCCGTATAGTAGAGGTAGTTCATTAGGCCGTTGCCGGCATGGCTCAAAATTTTCTTCTTGTTCTCCCCCTTCTCAGTTGGCAATACCCCGTTCGAGGCTGTTGCAAATGGCCCAAAAGAGAAGGCTAGCTCTTCGCAGAGCGGCTGTAGCGACAAAACCTCGTAGTCTCCCTTCCAGTTTCCTGGCTTCTTCTCCTTCTTCCTAGGCTTCTTTCTTCATCATCTTTTTCTCCATTGTAAGTGGCTTCCGCGTTTCGCTGCTTGTTTGTTCAGCAAAGGCTTTCCGCATAGAGCGGCATATTAGTATCAACGTAGTTGCATCCGCATGAAGCGCCATATTACGTCTGAGACCGCATATCTCATAAGTTGTGGGTGGTCAACCCACTTGTGATTTATCCAGCGTAGCCAGTATCGGTGTCCATGTGCGACGGTGGAACTGCAAGACCTTGGTGCGAGGCAGATGCTCAATGGGCTCGTTCGTATCCTCTGAAGAGGCGTAGCCGTACAAACAGACTCGATACAGTAGTTCCCTGTCAGGGGCGTAGCCGTGACTTACCAGACGGTCGATGACATACTCCTCATCGAGGAACTTCCGATCAGGATGCGGCTTTGTCGATGTATCCTCTCCCGAGGCGTCATTGTTGCTTCCCCCGTCGTAGGCTTCACCAGTTGCTTGCGGCCTCCGTCCTGACGGCAATGCATCCTGTACGCCAGGCGAGGGCCATTTTGACCATGGTGTTCTCCTGACACTCATGCTTCCAGGCTCCTGGTTCTCGCTCCCAAGTTGCGGGGCTGTAACCGAACTTCGGTCTTCTCGAACGGCGAGTTTCCGGCGTTCCGGCGCAATCTCCCGTAGTAACTGTGAACGGTTCGCTGTGCGGCGTGCCAACTAGTGGTTTTCTGGCATGTGCCGTGGCGGCGGTTCGCAGCGCGTTACGGTAGCAGAGCTATGCACCGCCTCATGGCGGGCGCGTGCCGATTCAAATTCGGAATTTTTGTTTTTTCGCGGCACCAGGTCTGTGGCTGGCACGTGTCCGGCTTGCGCACGGTAATGCTCCGTTGGAAGCGGATCTCCCACGAAGCTCGACACTTGAAGATCCTTCTTCGCTTCGTCAGCATCATCACGGTCCAACTGGCCGAATGTAATACCCGACGGGGCTTTGGCAAGTTCCTTGTAGACGTTGTACTTGCCGATGTGCTCCTGGATCTTGATATTTGTAGGCTTGGTCTTTGATTTCGAGCGCGACGTGTTACGGCGCTTTGACTTGTTCTTTGAGCTTCCGACTGGAGGTTTAGGGACCGGTCCATTGCCTTGGTTCTGTGGGAACATCGCTGGTGAGGTACCAGGTAGCGCATCCATACGCGGCTGCTTCGGTAGAGGAGCACCATCCGCATCTCTCTTCGTTGCAGTAACAACTTCCTCATCATCGAAGTCATTAACCACAACTGAAACGTGGTTCTCCTCAACCTTACTGAGGGCATTTCTCTCCTTCAAGGGCCTCTCGGCGGCTGACTCCGGCCTCGCCCCTTCAAGTGATATATGCGTTCTGCGTCGTCCTTAGGCTAAGATCAAAAAGTCACGGCGGAATGTCTCAGTCTCCCACAACGACCGCAACGGGTGCTGCGGTGTGGGTTCAACTCACAAAGATTGGAAAAGTGACCCATTTGCTGACAGTAAGAACACGTCTGATCCATTTCTTGCCGAGGTCCACCACTCTGGTTCTTCTTCACAAGGAGGTGAAGCTCCGCCATCTGCTCAGCCAGTCGCTCAACTTTGTCTTCTAGTGGCGCTGCACTCGGGCGTGCGGTCTTCGACTTCCACGGCCTCTGCAGTAGTTGCTTGGGCGGCGGAAGCGCACTCAATGCTCCATAGGAACCCAGGGCTTTCGTTCCAGCAACGAAGGATTTGACGAGACGCTTGAAGGCTTCATAATTGTCAGACCCGCGAAAGATCAGAAACTGGGCCAGATCCGCATACTCCATAGCACCATTACGGAGAAGGCCAAAATGTGCTTTCTCATTGAACCCTGCTAACTCAAAGCAGGCGTCCATCTTCTTTAGAGACCCCAAAAGGTCCTCGTAGTCTATACGAGCAGCGACGGCACGACGGATCTGCTCCTCCGGTTCTACTGCAGCCATAAAGCGGTCAATGAGGGCTTGCTTCACTCCCTCGTAATCATAAGCTCGCTCGTCAGAGACCCATTCGGGGGCATAGGTGTCGTAACAAAAGTGGAAACCTTCTCCCTCCAAATAACCAAGAAGCTTCAGAGCTCTGTCAGCGTCATCCATGCCAGGAGTAGCAACATTCGCAAAATAGAAGCGGAACTTCCTGATATCTGTGGAAGACCCGTTGAATGACATAATAGCTTCACGCGGTACGAGG
Organism: Gracilaria domingensis; assembly: GCA_022539475.1. NCBI lineage: Eukaryota > Rhodophyta > Florideophyceae > Gracilariales > Gracilariaceae > Gracilaria > Gracilaria domingensis. The sequence continues at coordinate 185,274 of VCMS01000144.1, read as the reverse complement.
CCTTGCTGGGGGTACCATGTGGACGTCATTTTTGTAACAGAATGACGCCGGTGATGACAAACCCAACGGAAGTGCCAGGGGGTACCAGCCAAATTAATGGCAATATGCAGATGTGCACAATAAAATAAGCAACAAATAAGAAAACGGCTAGGGCCCACGCCAACTCCAGACGAGGACGTGAAATAATTCGGCTAAAATCTGTGTCAAACTCCAGACACAGACTCAAAACCAAAAGGCTAGAGCTCGTGCCAAACTTCAGACACAAGCTCGACTCCACTCGGCAAAAGTCCGTGTCAAAATCCAGACACGAACTCGAAATAATAAAAGGAAATAACGTTAGCCAATTCCGAGAGGTAGGCGAAGGAAAAGAAGAAAAGAAAAAAGAAAAATAGAGAAAGGCCAGAACCATCAAGTGGCCAAAAAAGGGGGGATAGGTAATAATTTAGGAAAGCCCACCACACTAAATGGAAGAAGAAAGGAAAACGTTCAGTGGAAGGTTGACCAGCAGGGGCTGCTGTTTATGTGGGGGTGTGGTGGGTGATGGATGGTTGAAGAGGACCGAAGAAGGGTCAACTCGAATTACAACCAGCTTATATAGACGATTGCTACACTCTATCCTAGGTTTTGTTTGAGGATAGCATATTGTAGAAATTATTTCTACGTTATTCTAATTTCTACGCACCTCGCAAGAATTTTGTAGACATTTTGTCGCCCTACAAGCCGCTTATTAGATCCTCCTCCGGCATTTCCAGCGAATCAAAGCCTTCTGACGAGGTGTTTAGAAGGTTCCAGACAATTCTCCACGTTGCGAGTTCTGAAAGATCTTCCCCAGATCGATGTCATGAGAATCAGGGAGGAAAATAATGTCTTCGTCCAATCAAGAATCATTTCGGAGTGTTCTAGAACCACCAGACATCTCCACGCAACACTCCCATTATTTCTACGTATTGCTTCTGTTCCGTTGCTTCGTCATTTCGCGTTTTATTGCCCGTTCTGCTTACTGGGCATACCATTGCTGAAATTGCTTACCGTTGCCGAGAGTTCTTACCGTTGCTGAGAGTGCTTACCGTGCCTTAGACATCTGCTTCCGTGACGTCTTCTCTCTCTCAGCAGGTTGGCTTGCACTTGTATATTAGTGTGAGGGCTTCTCGCATCCCTCTAATTGTCACGGCCACTCTCAGCCACTTCCCCAACATGTCCGCTCCGCCCCCTCCTTTTTTTTTCTCACAGTATGTATGAAAGTGACTGAACACCTCTACTTTTTCCACTTTCGTAACAACTTTGTATTGACCTTGAAATGATCTTCTTTCTCGCTGTGTCGATCTAGTGCGTAATTGTTGATTTTCATCCTCCTCTTCTTAATTGTAGTGATAACGAACTTCCGTTTTTGTTCCATGCTTGCTGGACACTTGGAAGGCAAATTTAACATCTTGATTGGGTAGCAAAGATTTGAAAAAATGACCTTCCATATTGCGCTTCTCCAATCGAAACAGAAATGGGGATGGATCGTATATTGCTAGCGCACTAGTTGTCGCACCCTGCTCTTATGCAACTTAAGAGCCTCTTTCTACCGCCTATTTTGTGACATCAAATAGGTCAAGTGAAGGATGTCACGAAGTTTTCTAAATGCAATATTTGATTGCAAGAGATCTATTTGTAACAAATAGGCAGACTTACAAGCCCATATCAGTCTTGGTCACTGTGATTGGCTTGTAGCTCACGCTAGAGGAGGTAGTAGGTCACTCTGTATAGATGCTTCGAGCACATTGTAGCTCAGTTTTAACGATTGCGTATTTACACTGCGACATGTCAGGCGTCCTTCTTTACAATTGAAAAGGCCAGACAGCCATCAACCTTTACTCTGTTGCATTAGCGATAAGTAGGCAAAGACATCGAGATTTATATTTGCAAACGTTTTGATAGAGAACACTATCAATTGTTAGCGTTCTTATCGAGAAAAAACTATTTTTATATAGTTCTAATTTAGTACTGTAATAAAAAACTTCTCTCCGCATTAAATAGGAAAAAGAAGTGCAAAAGAAATGACCTGGTTTTCATTATGCTTCTATCTACTTCGAAGCAATGCATTCTGAGTCGTATGAATCAAAAGTTTTTAACGCTCAGACAGTAGCTCACTTCCTGAGTAATGCAAGGATGTACACGCAAAATTCTATATTCCAATTTCCAATATATTTCTTCTACCACAATCAAACTATAATTAAAACCAAATGTCATCGAAGTATCGAGTTTCAGCATAATAAGAAAAACTTCTAAACTTTAATTGATAATTGAACACAGTGGAAGAGTGATCGCTGAGAGAACTTTAAAATAAAGATGAGAGTTTAAAACTGGAGACGTTATTTTATTGGATAGAAACTTATAACTTCTATATCGCAGGTTGCGCACGCAATTAACGTCAATGGTATATTGATGTCCGTTCTGTACCCTTTTCGGTGGGTACAGATCAGAGAGTCCATAGTGGGCAATTGCAATCTGAACCTTCTGAACCCACGATTTTAGGGGTGTTTGGAGGGGTTGGAATTTGTTTCATATTAGGGGTATAAGGTGGGTACAGATTTAAGGGAATGAACAGTTATGTTCTTAAATGATATCAGTAAATGTACAAATACATACCTTTCATAACGTGTAACTTTTCCATGCACAATTGCAACAATTATGATTCACTTGAAAACAATATTACTCTTGATATATTGTGAAGAAGTGAAACGAGGTAGATAGCTCTGTTTCATGCAATAATTTTAAATCTTAATCCATTTGAAAGAAAACAAAAAACATTTTGACGAGAAAGAAAAACGTAGCAGCCTAAAATCAAACTGCAAACAGTTCTAAGCAGTGCCTAAAACTGGCCTGAAGTTTGATTAAAGATTGTGCATCATGGAGGCATCTTTTAGTAAAGACTCAGACAACCTTTACAACTCGTGCTGAAAAGCTTCAAAAAAGCGGTTTGTTCGCTGATTTTGTGTTCTGCTGATGTCATTCACAGGTCTACCGCTTTTTGTTGTCGTACGAGCCTTTTACACTATCGGACGCTTATAGAGCGCTCATTAAGCAAATTTAAAAACCGCAAAAAGGGCATTAATGTAGAGCAAAACCCTGCGGTAAACGCTATGGGGAATCTTCACTAGGATGTCCGAGTCCTACTCCCTATGAGGGATAGAATCAGCGATAGAACCCTCTGTTCGTACTCGAGTCGAGTGACAAGCCGGGTGTGACACCGGTGACGGTGACTGGCTATACCTACAGAAGTGGGATGCAAAGAACGGTGCAGAACCAGAGATGGAGTTTGATCCGAACCTGAACAAAGGGAAGGAAAGAAAGGGACCGTGTAAACTGGAGAAAGCTCACGGTAGAAACCACCAGAGCGGAGCTACGGACCGTGCCAACCGGCGGGAACAGGTTCGTCAGCGGAGCGACGCACTCAAAGGCGCCAAAAATAAACCCAATACTGGGGCGGAAGCGATACCTGAACTAGGTGAACAAGTGTAAACAACAAGACTCAACAGAGTGACAACAACAAGAATCGACAACAAAAATAAAACAAAGAACAACAACAGACAACAACGGAAAACAAGAGACAACCGACACAGCGGTAAAGACAAAAATAATATCCAGAGATGGCGAGACAAGTACTTCCTTAGTGACCCTGAGGGGTAGTAGTGCCGATACCAGTCGTGGTTACTCTCCAGATGGATGTAGAGCAAAACCTCAGCGATGGGATCGTCTCTCAAGGCGTTCGAGTCCTTGCCCCCTAGACGAGGTGAACTCAGTGGTGAGCCCTCCGAACACGGATAGTGCGGGTGTAAGACCGCCCGTGGTGCGGGATATACCTACGGAGGTTGATGGGCGAACGGGCCTGATCCAGGAATCCGGCGAAAAGCGACGGAATGGTTGAGGAGGGAGGTACCGTAGAGCGGTGTAAGCCCTAGGCAAAAGGGGAGAAAGAAGGAAAATAGAGGAGGAAAAGAGAGGAATCCCGCGGCGGGACGTGCGGAAAGCGGCAACAGACCCGGCGCCGGGAGACGACGATGTGTATTAAGCCCACGCGGCACAAATCTATACAGAGACCGAAACGCTACCAATTGTGGTGAAAGCAGTACAACTGCACAAATAAGAAAAAAGAACAGTCCGAAGACACGGAATAAATCAGCCCGAAGGCAAGGCCACAATGGTCAGTATTGCCTGAGTGGTCCCGAGGGATGAAGCTAACTCGTACCGTACGCGGTGACGCTCCGGAAGGAGTTGTACACTTCGCGATGGCGAACTAGTTCAGAGCCGAACTCGGTTACCTTTTACTGAGGGGCGGAGGTGGCCGCGAGGTCAGCTTCTTATATCGTAACCGATTACTTAGTTAAACCAAATTAAATAAATAAAGTGCACGCTTGTGCAGGTCCATACACGTGGAAGGTGTGCAACCCGCGGCAGCGGCCAGTAAAATATCCGACAATCATAAGAAGACATGTGTGAACACACCCATTCCTACACACGCGTACACGCGACCAATACTCATCCGCCCCACGTCATGGCCGACCCCTCAGGGTGCCATACCTCAATACTGCAAAAACGTATCCCATCCGTGGGCCAATACTCATACCTTCCGAGTACCCGGAATCATCCTTACCAGGGGTTTATGAAAACAATCCCCGTGTATCGGGCGAGCACGTTTTGCTCTACATATCCCCCTCCTTAGCGCAGGAAACATCCGGTTTGCAAGCGGAGACTCATTAGCGAGGGAGTATATAAGCACGGTCCACCATGGACATATCCGAGATTCCGGTTCCTCGTCACAACGAGACACACGCGCAAGCGCACTCAACTTCTCTGCATTCAGACGATTCAGTACTTGAAGTTTCTTCTGCGATCGAAGATTCGATGAACCCTCACCAGGGCGACGAGCAGCCTTCTCAAACCGGGGTTCCAAACGTTTCGGGTCCGGCAACTCCTGCGACAGGGTATCTCGGCGGTTTCGCCTCCGCTCCTCTGCCTCAGAGTTAACATCACACCTCTACACCGAATCCGGTCGACGTCGCGGCGTGGAATTCCGCTCAGGCGGTGCCCTTACTGGCGACTCCAGCTGGCTGGATAGCGCGTGAATCGCTCCTTGTTCAAGATCCGACTACCGGAAGAAGCTGGGCCTATTCCAGAGCGCCCTGGTTTCACCCGACAGCGGTTCGCAACAGTGCGTTGATGGATTCATACACCGAGAACGGTATGCTGCCTGGCGGCCTGCACCGAGATATGGTGGATTCCTGGGATTGGAGACACCGCGTGGCGATTGCACCCCACGTGTTGGCACGGGAACGGCGCGGCCGTGGATACGAAACGCTAGATGAAGCGCGTGCGGCTATGGCGCGTTTGGCATACTTTCGGAAGGACCGAGCCTCGTTCTCCGAGAGGATCCCTGAGTCATACGGGTTCGACCTTTCCCGGTTCCGAACTTACGGAGAGATCAAGTATGGCGCGAACCTCGCGGACTTCCAAGCGGCGGAAAACTTCCCGGAGTCGATGCCGGCGGACATTCTCCTGTTCAACAGGCCTATCTTGCGAGCGGAGTTCCGATATCTACATCGCCCTTCGGGAGAGAGAAGGTTCTTCGACCGATTGCGAAACGAACGCAAGTGGCGATCTCGGTTCGGGTACCTGATTCCACACCAGAACATGGAGGTTGAACGTTTGCGTTCGGACGCACTAGCGGGTCGAATTGCTCCCTTCCCATCGTGGTGGGCTCACTATGAGGTACCACGGGGGTATTTCCCGGAATTGCCTCCGTGCATCTCCTATGTGGGGTCACGCATGATTGCGAATCCGCACTCGGAGTATTGGATGCTCTTCATCGCCGAATGAGCCGCTCGCGTTGCCGCGTTTATGCTGTGGGAAGCATACGACCAGAACCGCGTTTGGTATTTGCCTCCGAGGTTACGGAATGTGATTAGATCACTGGACTTATACACCGCGCTCGGTTCGGACAACAACGTCAGCGAGGCCATCAGCATTATCGATCTCATCGATTCCATTGATTGGAGTACCGTTCCGGCGGAGAAAGTCCCCAGGGGCACTCGTTCGCACTACGACCGTTCCCCAGGGCGAAGACATCCGGGTGCCGGTGACTTCGTGTATTACGATCCCTGGGAGGGAGTTACCGTCCCGAAGGAGCGGGCTCTCGTCCTACGCGGACTTCCTCGAGTGGTTCCGAGCGATCACCCTATTGGGTTCATGTTTTCCGACAACTATTACTCCGTAGCAGAGGAGGACGATCCAATGGTGGATGACACTGTGGGAGACCTGGCAACGGGAGGCTCGTCGACGGCCTCCGCAGGAGTTCCGGTTGTCGGAGGGGCGGCTGCGCCAGTTGCTCCTTTCGGTTGGGGCGTGGGCCCTTCGCAGGGGAGTATTGACCCTCGCGTGGTAGCGATGCGCAACCAACTCCTCGGACTTGGGGTGCCGGTTCCACCGGATATGTACGATCTCGGCCAGCTGTTGGCATTGGGCGCGCAGGCTTTCGCGAGTCAGCCTCTCCAAGCGGGGCCGTCCAACCCTGGAGGTGCCGGTACTTCGACAGGATGGCAGTGATCCCAACGGTGGGTTCCCTCCATGATGGGCTGCGATTGGCTCTGCGACCAACGCACTCCGCAATAGCTAGCTGTACAACTTCTCTTTAGAATAAAATCGACTTCGATATCAGTTCCTTCATAACTGGATTACGGTTCAATGCCTTTGGCGCACCATCGTTCCAATACGATTCTGCGTTACGCGTGTAGCTTCACGACATGTTCACATGGACCGTTAGACGGTAGTTCGCTTCTTTCCGATAAATCGGCGTCAGTTAGACGGAAATCATCTTTCTTCTTTCATCCCTTCAATATTTCCTTCCTTGGGAACAAACCAAACTTCTTGGTAGTACCATCAATGATTCTCCCACAAGTGGGTCCGTCGATTGCCCTTACGACCCGGCGGCATTGTCACCCTACTTGGGCCTTATCCAAATCTGGAGGCAGCGCTAGCCGCTTACGCCGGTAGTAGGCGAGAACCTTCGATCGAGGTAGATGTTCGATCGGCTCGAAAGTATCCTCCTCAGGGGAGTATCTGTACCAACGGACTTGGTATTCAGTCTTCCCATCGGGGTTCACGACGTGACTCACGATGCGTTCGATAACGAATTCCAGTGGGAACACTTCCCGTTCGCGGGCCTCCATGGCGTATGGGCCACTCCTGCTGACGCAGTATCACCTAGGGAGGTTGTGCAAATGCGCTCGCGTCCCTCAGGTGAGGCTTTCCAAGTGTTGGAGACGTGCTTACTTCCGCGTTCCTCGCCAGATCCCGCTGCGGCGGCCGTACTGTAACTCGCGTCCTACGCGTCCTGTCCTCCAGCTAGAGGGATGTTCTGAAAGCTCTCGAACTGACGAGTTCAACGGTTCAACGTTCGTCGACGATAGTCGAAAGACCGACAAACGGTAGTACTTCCGATTGACTGACTTCCCGGCCTTCACGGGGATAACCGTTTCGGTGACGGAGGTATGTACAACACTATCTGGGCTGGGCGGCGGTTCACCCGGTCCACGGGGCATGTGCCATGAGCTCTAATTGGCTCCGCGCCACAGATTGGCCACCACGACAACCGTGCGCGTGCCGTGCTCGGCCATCCGTTCGCGAAAGGTCGCCGACAGCTCATTAGGGCTTTCCACGTTGTAAAGTGCCACCGCGTGGCACGCCCCTGGTTCTGTCAGGCCCCGTGTCACGGAGATTGCACGCGTGCAGAGGTGGCTGAGCGCCACGGCTCCATACGACACACAAAGTGGTGCACACTGTGGAGTGTCGGTTTCCAAGAAAGCGTTCAAAATCCCACAAGGGAATTCACAATGAGTGGTCACATTTGACACAACTCGCTTACGAGGCTTCCCTTTTCAGTGTTGCAGCGCTATTATTCCACGTATGACGGCTGGTCCGGATCAGCGGAAACTGTCTTCACAGTTCGACTGTCATCCTCGACGCGGTTACGCGACTTCAAGCGGTTAACAATCCCATGATGGGTAACTGCTTCTGCGGCGACGTTTCGCCTCTCACAGGCACGTTCCGTGGTAACGGAGACCGATGCGGCGGAGTCCTCACGGTTGGGGTGCGACAAGGCAACTGTGCCACTAGATTCTCCCACGGGAGCGACTGGGTTGTCAGTGTGGATCACATTTCCCGTGGTTAGAGAACCGGACGACACCGGAGCGTCAGTGCCATTCGCAGCAGCTGCGGTATCCTCTCCCTCCTTAGGTGGCGCCACGGGCTCCATCAGGAGATGGGGTGGGGGGGTGACTCTTGTAAATACTCGTGCAGAGTCGTTGGAATTCGTCCAAGTAGCAGGGAGTTCAATTCTGTGGGCAGAAGTAACTACTGTAGGTAGATCTCTTAATCCTCGATCCGGGTGCGGGAGAATCGCCCGGCGCGACGGTAGTGTAGCGGCCGTTGACGGTTTTGCCTCCTGTTGAGGATCCCCTGATTGGGTATTGGTTGTAGATTATCCGGAAGGCGAAGGAGGTGCCAGTACGACGCGATCACGCGATACACGCTCGTGTTGCTCATCAATGTCGATCACGACGGTATCTGGAGTAACAGAAATAACGTGATACGGTCCGTCGGCGATCGGAGACAGCTTATGTCGTCGTACCTTCTCAGGATTATAATACTCCTTTCATAGGAAGACGTAGTCATTAGCTTTCACCATTGATGGTTTGCCGCGTAACCGGCTGTCGAAATTTCGCTTGTACGCGAGTTGAGCCTTCTCCATGGCCTTCCGGGCTACCGGTACCATCTTCTTCAACCAATTTTTCCAGGTGTCCCTGTACAAACCCGTCGACGGTAAAGACGATAGCGTCGCTTGAGATTCAATTGCCACAGGTGGCGGAATCCTTGAGAGGACCAATTCAAAAGGCGACAGCGACGTAAACCGATGTACCTGGGTGTTATATGCGTAAGTTATCGCATCAGTGTACAGGTCCCAATCCTTTGGGTGATCCGCAACGTAGGATCTCAATGCGTTTAGCATCGTACGGTTAAACCGTTCTACCTGCTCATTGCACTGGGGATGGTATGTTGTTGTAAACAAATTCTTGATATCCAAGATACGACAAACGTCCTGAAAGAATCTCGATGTGAACTGCGAGCCATTATCTGATAACAGATGAACGGGTGGTCCGTAAACGAAAACCCAATGCGTCACGAACGCTTGTGCCACAATACTGGCGGTTATCCGTTTAAGCAGAACAGTTCGCACGAGCTTCGAAAACCTGTCCGTGATAACCAAAAGGTAACGGTGACCGCGGGCGGTTTTGATCAATTCACCAAGAATGTCGATGGCGACGAACTCCAACGGGGAGCGAGCTGGAAACAGCGATAGTTTCTTTGAGTGACGCCTCAACTTGACGCTGTTCTTAGCGCATTCCGTACAGGAACGGCGCACTGCATAGCAGTCGAATGCCATGGCTGGCCAATAAAAGTCTCTGCGGTATAACTTCCTGCCAACAGGGTGGGCTCCAATCTTTACGTGATGTGACATATGGAGAATCCTCCATTGTAAGGAGTGCGGTACCACAATCTGTGGTCGAGATTCGACAATCCTTACCAGGAATCCCTGATCGTTTGTCACGAAGGGTAAGTTCATCCCCCCGTTAAGACGGGCCCTTATCTGTGTACAGAACTTGTCCGAGTGTTGTTCACGTATCAACTCTTCAGCCGTAATGGTCTCAAATGAACCGGGTAACGCTGTAACCGCTCCGGTGGCGAGTATGTCGTCGCAGACGTCGTCCAGAAAGTCTGGTTCTTCCTCGAATTCTTCAGCCAAAAAGCAGGCGATGTCGTCGTCATCGGCAGGTTCTGCTTCACCAGAAGTTCCCAAGCGGGAGAGCGCATCTGCCTGCAAGTTCAGGGTTCCCCGTTTGTAACGGACTTCGAAATCAAATTCGGACAAGCGGAGACGCCATCTCATAAGGCGACCTGATGGCTCAGATATCTCCATAAGCCAACGGAGTGCCGAATGATCGGTATGCACCTGAAAATGGGTTCCCATGAGGTACGGTCTCAGAGTTGAGAGTGCTCATACAACGGCAAGACATTCTTTCTGGGAAACCGAGTAGTTGCGCTCATGCACATTCAGCGAACGGGACCAGTATCCCACTGGGCGTCGTACGCCATCTTCCGAAACCTGGAAAAGCGCACAACCAACTTGGTATTGACTTGCATCAGTATCCACTTCATAAGGAAGCCCAGGAGTCGGTAATTCCAAGACTGGCGGAGACGTTACGGCGGCGACAAGCGCCGAAAAGGCGGATGCGTCCGCATCGCCCAATGGTTCCAGTTTAACTGGCTGTCCTTTCCTGAGGAGAGAATTGAAAGAAGCTGCAGTATCAGCGAAATTCGGGACGAACCGACGATAGACATTACACAAACCGAGAAATGATCGGAGTTCCGTTTGAGTTGTCGGATGTTTCGCTTCCTTCAGCGACTTCACCCTTACCTCGTCGACCGAGAGTTTCCCTGGGCGGATAATGTGGCCCAGGTATTTCACCGAATCGGTAAAGAATTCGCATTTCTTGAGCTTCAAGGTAACACCTGCGTCTTGCAGCAACTGCATAACTTCCCTCACATGGGAGATGTGATCATCCAGATTGTCGGAGAATACGACAATGTCGTCGAGATACACCAAGCAAGTCCTCCACTTGAATCTGGCCAACAGAATGTCGATAGCTCGCTGAAACGTAGCGGGAGCATTCGTCAAACCGAAGGGCATCCGTCGAAAACGGAACAAGCCTTGATGGCATACAAACGCGGTCTTGTCGCGGTTTTCCTTCCTTATTGGAACCTGCCAGTAACCCCAATTGGCATCGAGGGTTGTAAAGACTTTGGCGCTGCCAAGAGAGTCAATGTGCTCATCCATCCGTGGAATCGGATACACGTCTTTGACGGTCGCGGCGTTCAGACGCCTGTAGTCGATACAGAATCGCCACGATCCATCCGATTTCGGAACTAGCACGACTGGAGATGCTCCGGAAGATTGAGCGGGCTCAATTACGCCAGCGCGTAACATCTTCTCGACTTGAGACTTCTCTTCTTCCCGCGCTTTCGGGCCAGCCCGGTACGGGTGTTGCGCAATAGGTCGGGTTTCTGGTAGCAGATCAATACGGTGTTCCGTAATTCCAATTGTTCCAAGTGAACCATCCCACATGGGAGTAAAGCCACGGAGCATGTCCTTCAACTTCCCACGGTGGGATTCAGGAACATGTTCCAGATTTAACTTCTCTAACTCCTCGACAGGATCTGTCTGGTCGGTGCCTGGCGGCAAGGCCCTAATTACCGAGGTGACCGGTTGTTCGTGACACGAATTCACCAAAGCCACTTCGTCAAGTGCGACGTCATCCGAAACAGCGGAGTTCACATCGTTTCCATTCGTGGAAGAACCGGAAGAAACCGGACGCTCCTCCCCTTTCTTAGTGTCAGGAATACCGAGAACCTCGGAAGCGGGTATCTTCGTCTTCACGATAGCCTGCGGATGCGGGAGAATTGAACCCAGTACTTGGTGTTTAACCAACCACTTCGTGCTTTTGCCAAAGTTGGCGATAAGTACCTTAAAAGGTTCACCGGGTTCGATGTAAACCACACCGTTACCACGGCCAATTGGCATTGGTCGTATAACGACGATGACGGTTGCACTAACCTAATTCCATGCTGCTTGGAGATACACTGCACCCATATCTGGGATTCCAGCGGGATTGAAATGGATTTCGCGAGGCGAAGCTTCGTAGACTTCGGATCCATGTTCGGAACTTCCTGTGCCACAGGTAACGGGACACGCTTCCGGATAGCCCTCCGTAGCGGCTTCCGAACGATCGGAATAGTAGTTCCGTTTTCCATTTCCACGGATTTCGCCCTCGGGCGTATCGCTTCAACAAAGCGGTCGCAAAAGTCACAACCGATAATTACCGGTGCTGCGAGAGAGTCGCAAACGACAAAATCCAGCTTCACCAGATAGGTGCCTAATCTGACATTCAGAGATATGTACCCAGCCGTCTTCAAGGGGTTATTGTTCGCGTCGGCGATATCCGACCCTGGACCATAACGAACACACTCCCGAAGTTCGGGTGGCAGCAAAGCTGAGTGAATCAGATTCGGCTCCGCGCCAGTGTCTAAAACAGACAGTTGTCGAACCATAAACTGATGTGAAACGCCGAGGTCGGCAAAAAGCTTATAATTCCTCTCGGCCATCACAAGGACTCGATCCGGGGCACGGAGATTGCGTACACGCACCCATGGACGACGTAAAACCGCAAGCGGTCCTGAGTCAACGTCTGACTGAGCCATTTTCCTTGTCAGGACAATCCTCTTCAGGAAATCGGCCGGAGAGCGAAGCGGCGGCGCCTCGGGCGTCTCCAACTTCGGCTCAGGAGACGCCCCTCCCATAGGGGAAACTCCCAAGTCTAGTTTTTCTGGGCTGGTTCCGCCGGTGAAGGCATTCCCTGGCCAGGGTTAGGAACTGAATTCCCGGTATCGGGGTGAGTCGCAGTCATCTGTTCGGTCGCATTCCGAGTTTCGTCTACACGAACGTTCTGTCCTGTACCAGGGTTGCCAAACATGGCTTTCTGCGCTTCATAATTCTTACTCGGTACACGAGCCTTGTCAGCTGATGACAGAGATTCATACCACCCGATAATTTTCGGTAACTCCCGAGCGGGCAACATGCGCACAGGTGCAATATGACCGTGTCGGTAACAAATGTGACAGATAGCCGTTACCGGCTTATCGAAAGATCGATTACCATCCATCCGACGCTGCGGTTGCGCATTAATCCATCCTGGGCGTGAGAAACGGCTTCCGTTATTCGCATAAGCGAGTGGGGCGGCCGGTACCCGTTGTCCTCCCATATAAAGAGCTGGGTCACTTTCCGAAGTCGGAGCTGTCGACGACGGAATCTCAGAAGACCCGTACGAATCGGGATGACCTGCAATGAAATGCACATTATCCAAATCCGGATTGATGGAATTCCCACGTTCCAGTGAAGAAGATGGAGATGACTCGTGTACGAGAAGAGCCCTCGAACGGTGGGACTTCTTAGGGTTGCGAGCACGCAAGACTTCGCCCTCCGCTTGGGCAAACTGGACCAGTTCCAGATACGTAATTCTACGTTTGTCTTCGCGAACACGCGCGACTAAAACCCTGATTGTGGGGATCAATCCATCCACGAACATCGTGCATCTTTCGTCGGCGGAATAAAAGTTACCACAGCGATGAAACGCTTTGTTCAACCTAGTTGAGTATGCCGTTTCGGTTTCATCCGGCTTCTGCTTCGTATCTCGCAGAGCGAGCGTCGCGTTGTGAATCGCGTTTCCTGTCGTATACAACCTCAAGAGGTACTGGACCGCTTCCGGCCAACAAGTAACACCTTCCTCAGACGCACGGGATGATCCGCGAACGGAATTGAACTGATCTTCAGCCATCCCTGACAAGAAATAGGGTAAAGCGAGAAACGCCTGAGCCTCGTTCATACCGAGAATATCGGCATCCTGCACAAAGCGGGCCAGGAAATCTAGAACCATAATGGAATCTTCGCCATCGAATTTCCTCATAAAGACGATATTCAGTCTTCTGATGTGGTCCTTCACCTTACCGGTGCTTAGCGAGGTGCGACTTGACGATGAATCGTCCAATCGAAAATAACGATACGACAACAGCTTCCTGTAGAGGAGATTCGTTGGTTTCAGCTCTTTCAGACCAAGGTGTCGTCTACCCTTTTCGCGTGAGCGAATAGCACCTTGAGAGGTAAACGTCGCCTTCGAATTCGTTCCGTGGGAGCGACTGCTATACCGATGTCGGTCCTCATCACTGTCAGACAAATCAGACGATGACTTCGCAGAGCGAACACTAGAATTGGAACTAGACGAATCCGAGTCGTAACGGAGTTCCTTTTTGGATCGTCGATTTCCATGATACGGAGGTTGGCGTGCCAAGCGCTTGGAGGCTTCTTCCTTAGCATTCTTCGCATCAGATGCGTTAGCCATCCGGATGATCTCTTCGAGATTAGACAACCGAGTGGTTAGGCGATCGATTTCAGTTCGATGCTCCTGAATAGAGGAATGGTAAGCTTGAACAAAAGCGGCTGGTGCACCCAGACTTTCCAAAATGGAATTCAAATCTTGACGTAAGACACGAATGTCATTGGTCGGATCTCCGATTTCAGCTTGGTCAAGCTTCCGTCTGAGATACTGCAGATCCTCGAACAACGAGTTTTAGGCGAGCTGACTGACACGCAGTTGAGCCTCGAGGTACGAGTATCCAGAGGTTTCAACCACATCGTCTGGTCTCTCCGTGGCCGGACGTCTGTCTCTTGCAGATGCTAGTTTTTGGCGAGGGTCGTCCAGAAATTGGCAAGGGTCGTCCAGTAAATTTTTTGAAAAAATATCGAGATCAATTATTTCAAAATCTGCAGATAATTGCTTGGGTCGTCCAGAATCGCTGTGCAGTAAATACTGGTGGGTTTTCAACTCGTGCTAGTTCTTTAGTCGAGGGCTACCTGAACTGTATTTCGCGAAGTCTAGGTTCAGTTTCCATTAAGGTGCACATTACATGATACCTTCTGCGGAATGATACCCTGCAACGCATGGAATACTAGTGCTAGTACAGATGATGCCCATTATGAAATCATACCGTTTTATTCGTATCTATTCTTCTATCGACCGCTTTTGCTAACCACTACTTCGCTATATTACATGTACCATTTCCCCATGATGGATCGGGTGTAGGCACAATCTGCGGCAGATGCCGCAGAGGGCACCTGCACCAAATTGCGGTAACGGTAGAACACATACGCACTCCGAGAGGATGAGGCGCGAAGCGCCTCATCCTCTCCGTTCGTCATGTAGGGAACCATGCCCAGATGCATGGTTCCCCACTTGAGGAACCTGCACCTGCAACTCGTGAGCTACGTACGCATCAAAAGTCATTTACCTGTATACGCAAGCGGAAAGTATCCATAAGTTAGTCAATGATCCGTTGGATACATTTGAAATGCGATGGAACGTACCATTGATAAAGCAAAACAGAAACGTTGCGCTAGAAAAGTCGAGGGACCTAGTAACTCGCAAAATGAAAAAGAAGAAGGAAAGGGATCGGTTAGATTACCAGCCCACCATCATCGTAAAGCGCGAAAGGTGTCGAAGCGAGAACTCACAACCAAGGACACCAAGAATGGCCATGCAGCAAACATACCTCAAGATGCGATAAACGAGAGAGCAGCCTATGTCCCAACCAAGTACCAGAATCGCCTATCCCGAACAGCCAGAGATCGATCTTGAGAGACGAAATGAAATTGGTCGTTTTCCTGTATACGCAAGCGGAAAGTATCCATAAGTTAGTCAATGCTCCGTTGGGTACAGTTGAAATGCGATGGAACGTACCATTGATAAAGCAAAACAGAAACGTTGCACTAGAAAAGTCGAGGGACCTAGTAACTCGCAAACGGAAGAAGAAGCAGGAAAGGGATCGGTTAGATTACCAGCCCACCATCATCGTAAAGCGCGAAAAGGTGTCGAAGCGAGAACTCACAACCAAGGACACCAAGAATGGCCATGCAGCAAACATACCTCAAGATGCGATAAACGAGAGAGCAGCCTATGTCCCAACCAAGTACCAGAATCGCCTATCCCGAACAGCCAGAGATCGATCTTGAGAGACGAAATGAAATTGGTCGTTTTCCTGTATACGCAAGCGGAAAGTATCCATAAGTTAGTCAATGCTCCGTTGGATACAGTTGAAATGCGATAGAACGTACCATTGATAAGAGCAAAACAGAAACGTTGCGCTAGAAAAGTCGAGGGACCTAGTAACTCGCAAAAGTAACCCAAAGCCTTTTTCCTGCCGTTTACATGTCGCAGGGCGCGAAGAGACGTGGTGAGGATTGGTTAGTTTAGAACAAAGATACGTAGAAGGAAATGGAAGCACGTACGAAAAGACTGCACGGAAAGACTGCACGGAATACATCCGTGAGATACGGATGCTGTCCGCTTTATGGAGGCGTCCGACGAGGGCGGAGAAAGAGAATAAGGTACGCTTCATGTCCGCTTAATGGAATCAATTCTCAGCACGCTACTTCGTAATCCGTCGTACTTTTTTCCGCCCTCGCACTTCGTAGCGAGTGCGAGGGCGGAAAAACGTACGACGGAGCGGAGTAGAACGCGAGGATGGCACGGATCACGACGGTAACAAAAGATCGGACGTCGGACGGGCGGGGGCGGCGGCGGAGGGAAGAGATTTATTTTTCTGTGCGAGATTGGACAAGTGTACAGCGTACAACGTTGGGAAACCAGAGGTTTATAACCAGTGGTAGATAATACGAGAAGTACACCCTTGTGTTGAGGTCGACGTGTACCTACGTTCCTTTTTGAACGAAAGCACGTGATTTAAACTCAAAATATATTCTCCATTCTGAGCAACACGTCGATATTGACTGTCGCTCGACCTCCTTCTCCCTTCGGACGCCCTTCCCTTGCAGTCTTTGTCGTCGTTTCTCGTTCATTTCTTCTTCCCATGGTCTACTACTGTACACATAAGAAGCGTGGGTGCCCCTTCGTTACTCGCCGAGGAGTCTTATCTCTTCAACAGCATGTCAACCATTGCCCGTTTCGTCTGAAAGCAGCGCTGGAAGACGACAATAGCCGGGCTATTCGGAGAAGCAAGCGTCTCAAGCTTTCCGCACCCGCGCCCGCATCTTCCGAAACGGTCACTGCCCCTTGTCGCCTTCCCGAGCCTCCAGTGTCCGAGGACATCGTCGACCCCACTCCGTGCGCCCCTCCCATTCCGGACACTTCGCATTGTGTTTCTCCTTCCCCGGGTCCCGCGTCATTAGAGTGAGAACACGGAGCCAGTTCCCGCCCAGTGCCTTCTGAGAAGGCCCTTGGTGATTTGCATATGGATTATCTCACGGTTTGTCTGGCTTCAGTAGCTTCCAACCTTGGTCATCGTGAGGCGGACGAGCTAATTGGGCTACTTCGGGACCCGCGATTCTCGCAAAAGCGATTCAACGAGACCATAACAAGTTCCAAGCGCTGTACAGAACTGAAGAACGCCATTTTCGAACGATACGCCTCAAAGGACGGTTTCAATCGCAGAACTGTCTCGCCAGAAGGATGTAAGTTCAGCGCCACCCTCTACACGAGAGACCCCGTTCAGACACTTGTGAAACAGCTCCAGTTGGCTAACAACGAAAACACATTCTTCCACCCTATACCTCAGACCCACTCCACGAAAATATCTCACCCCATGTCCGGCTCTCTCGCAAGAGACGCCACCTCAAAACTTAAGGAAATGGTCATGGGCTCTTTGGATAGTAGAATAGTGTGGTACTCCCAAGAAATAAGTTACAGTGAATCTTTCGTAGGTCTTCTGCAGGTATACACCGATAAGTCTTCAACAACTCTAAAGCAAACATCGGTTACCGCCTATCCTCTTCACCTCATATTTCTCAACTTCTCCGACGAGCTTCGCCGTAAGTGTATCCGTGATGACCTCACAGTAGTGGCATACTTCCCTACCACACTGATCGAGGTTTCCGCATCTGAAGCAGACGCAATGCCATTTGTTTCTAGCAAGTCTCTACGCGAGTCCAGGATGCAAATCCTTCAAGAATCTCTTCGTCAAGTCCTGGAGCCCATTCTAAATCTCACGCAGAAAGGTTTTCAGTTCATCGGGGAAGACAAACTAAGTCGAGTGTGCCATCCTCTGCTTGCAAGTTATTGTGCGGATATTCCTGAGGCTAAGGACATTCTGTCCATTCTTCATGGGACCAAAACGGAAAGCCCGTGTCATAGATGCAAAGCCCCTCGCTCATCTTTATGCAGTCCTATTCCCACCTCATTCAACGGACGTTCTCAAAAGCACACGAAAAGCATCCGAAAGACATACACAGCTATCTTGCAACATGCACAAAAAGACGAGGCGGAAAGACGTCCTCGTCGTGCGAGGGAGAGGAGATCTCAAAAGGATACTCTGATGCATTCAAATTCCATATCTCTCATTCCTTCGTTCCTCGAAACTTCCGTAAGCCTTGGAATGATCCCGGGATTGTCTCCATACAGTCTGTTCTCATTCGAACCATTACACAACTTGCATCTCGGCATCTCAAAGCTGATAAAAACGGCCACAATCGAGAGACTGCAGTCAGACACCCTGTGCACCACAATAGGAACATCTGCATCGCGTTCATTTCGAACGATACGCACCCAACTCCTCAACCATGCAAACGCAATTCTAGCTGCCATAGAACGCGATTCTCCTGCCAAAGGTTTACATATCGATTTCTCCACGCAGGAGAAAGGAAATCTTTGAATGGTATCTTCACGAAAGACGGTCTCCGTGGAATGCTGGAGGCCAAAAACTACAAAGCACTTGACATGGTCTTTCCCTTCATAGGAGCATTCTTTGACATATGCTGTGGAGAACAGGACGTTGCCCCAATCACAACCGTTTTCTCTCAGTACTCGGACTTGCTCTCGACCTTATTCAGATACAATCGTGACCCGTATTGGACTGAAAGCTCTCTCCTGTGTCTTAGTTCGGAGATTGAAACCTTCAAGCGTTCCGCAACAAAGACTCTGGCGGATTTTCATCCCTCCAGACTGGAAACTCTGAAGTTTCATCTTCTCGATCATCTCGTGGACGATATTCGCCGTCTGGGAAGTATCAAGTACTACGACGCAGGCATATACGAACATGCACACCTGCTATTTAAGAGACACTACAAAAAGACGTCCAGAAGAACAGCAACGGCTGTGGAGGAGACTATTCGCTCCATTGAGCACGGACATGTTAGAAAGCAATGGAATGGCAATACTCCTTACCAGCGTAATCCAGGTTTACCAGGAACTTCCACACAGCTTCCTCGATTTGCAATGAGAGGGCGTTCTTTCACTTTACGAGCTCTTCAACATTGTGTTTCAAGTATGTCCAGTTCAAAAACATGGACTGCTGTTAGAGAAATGTTCTCAAGTACGGACACAAGGTCGATTCTTGATCAAATTGGTGAACAGGCCCTTCCTCCTTTCCTCAGTCTCGTGAAAGAAACACTGGATGAGCACTCTATTACATACTTCTCAGAAAAGACAAGGATAACTCTGGTGAATTCGGCCCTCGTGAAAGGCGGTTTCGTTCCGACTCTTGAACACTTCGATTCGTCTTCTAAGGCACTTAAGCTGGGACGACCCAAATACCCCATCATCCAACGTGTCTTCGCTTCTCCAGCATTTGGTCCCAGTAGAAAGCCAAAGTTTTCCACTGTATTGGTAAGCGGAGAAGATTCAGAGACTTGGGTTGCCCAGGTAGTCGCTCTGATGTCGGCCACGTCGCGATTCGGAGCTATTGCAAAGGTCGCGTATTGTGCTAAAAGTCGCGGATCAAGTGGGTGTAAAGCGCTAGTTTTCCCTAGTTTGATATGTGTGCACGGCGTGTGCAGCGAAATCACTGCCAGAAGAGCCGGGAGGAGTGCTTTCGAAGGTCTCCGGAGGGTGCCGAAATGTGGCCAGAACGTGCCCGCGGGCGGAGGGGGTCGGTCGTGTTAGGGTAGCTACCCTACCACGACCGGACCCCCCCGCCCGCGGGCACGTTTTGGGCGATGTTTTGAAAAATGTGCGATATTATGCCCGCGGGCGGAGGGGGGTCGGTCGTGTTAGGGTAGCTACCCTAACACGACCGGACCCCCCCCCGCCCGCGGGCACCTTTTGGACGATTTTTTGAAAAATATGCGATTTTATGCCCGCGGGCGGGGGGGGTCGGTCGTGTTAGGGTAGCTACCCTAACACGACCGGACCCCCCCGCCCGCTGGCACGTTTTGGACGATTTTTTGAAAAATGTGCGATTTTTTGCCCGCGGGCGCGGGGGGTCGGTCGTGTTAGGGTAGCTACCCTAACACGACCGGACCCCTCCGCCCGCGGGCACGTTTTGGACGATTTTTTGAAAAATGTGCGATTTTATGCCCGCGGGCACGTTTTGGACGATTTTTTGAAAAATATGCGATTTTATGCCCGCGGGCGCGGGGGTTCGGTCGTGTTAGGGTAGCTACCCTAACACGACCGGACCCCCCCGCCCGCGGGCACGTTTTGGACGATTTTTTGAAAAATGTGCGATTTTATGCCCGGGGGTGGGGGGGGTCCGGTCGTGTTAGGGTAGGTACCCTAACACGACCGACCCCTCCCCGCTCGCGGGCACGTTTTGGCCACATTTCGGCGCCTTCCCGGGACCTCCCAAAACACGCCGCCCCGCAGTGATTTCGTTACACCCGGCCGCCGGTACGTTGGCGCCGCTGTCCACGTGTATTCGCGGGAGTAGGCTGTACATGGAAGTAAATGAGTGTTCTCTTGACTACTATGCAAAGCATTTGAAGAGCATGATTAGAGAGCGCGACCATTGCTCGCGTGAGTCATCATTGCGCGAACTCCACGACTCTAAAGCGTACAATTAGCGTGCGAGCGGCCACGGACAGGACACGGACGAGACTGGCAGTGCGCTGGGAGGAGCTGCCGAAAGCGGGGGTGCCCAGCGTAAGTCGCCATTTAAAAGGCTCGCATCCGTTCTTGTATCGTCCAGAGCGAACGTATTGTTGATATACACCTTTCACTGCAATAGCTGTTCAACATGAAGCCAACTCGTGTTCGAAAGCGTACGCAAAGCGTGACTCCTCGCACTCGGCGTAGCACTCGATTATTGCAAGGTGGAATGCGGGTTTCTCTGCAGATGGATATTGAGAATGAAGGAAAGGTGATAGTGGGGTAAGCGTTTTTGCATGGAATTGGAAGTGTTCTACGCCGCGAGTTGCTCGGGAAGCAATTGGACCCAGGTCTTGTGATGGTTCATAATATTCTCATCATTCGAAGCGGTCAGACGTTCTACCCTTACCGGGCGGAGGGCCTGGATCTTCCACAATATATCCAGGATCTCCGGACGGCCGCTCCTTGGGATGGGAAAATGATGGAACCGGTGGCAGCCAGCATTCCGGCGTCCAAGCGAGGAACAGTGAGCGCTATGAGTGAGGTGATGACGCCGACAAGCCGCACGGAGCCAATTCGAAGTTCATCAACACCGAGAGGTAGCGCATCAGTAGCACCTCCACGGGCAGGTCCGTCGTCTGTTACGAAGCGGTCTATGAAGACGAGAGCATCCCCAGCCACGAAGCGGACAGGTCAAACAAAGTCTACCTCCGTTACGAAGCCCACTGGGTCGAGAAGGGCTTCTCCTGCGATGAATCAAACCGTCGACACAAGGGGATCTTCTGCGTCGAAACAGACGGTTCAGCAGGGGACGGCTGTGCAAGAGGAGGAAGATGAGATCATAAAAGGTCCCCTTCCAGACGCGGATGCGCAATCCGCACAAGGAGCTGGTCCATCTGTACCCCAAACTGCACCAGAAACTGCGGAGCAGCAGGACGATGACGTTGTGCTTCTGTCCGCAAGAATGGCACGTTCAAGTGTTTCTGGCGAGCGGTCTGGAACACAAGGGACACCTACTCGGAGCAAGACGTACAGACGAATTCGTCAGAAGGTACCAAAGGTGAACCTCAATTCCAATTTCGTGTACAACAAACTGTGGCAGTGGAGAGAAGAAGTGGATTCTGCTATTGGAGACCTGTTGCAGAAGATGGATGCGTTTGTTATCTATCCCGGCGATAAAAGTTGCGAAATTGTGGATAACTTCCGGTTTTCACTTCGACAGTCCATTGTACGTGAAGTTAGGGAACAGGTCATTTCGATAAAGTAACTTTTATGTTTAACTATCTCTAAAAGGTTTACAACACCGAAAAGTCATGTTTTCTAACCTCAAAGCTGGGGGAATGGGGAGGGGGATAACTTTTCCTTAACAACGTTGACGTAGTTTGTATGAAAAGGAGCGGGGTCACCGCCTACAATGTTTCTTTCTTGGCGGGAAAAGTCGTAGAAGTACGCGTTCCTAAACTGAAAGTCGGAGAAAGAAGTAGGGAAGCCAACGAGAGTTTTCCCATATGCAAGAAGTCGCCCAACGGTCTCTTCCAGGTTGAAAGTAGTACCTGTCTTAAGCGAAACTATCTTCAACAGCTCTTTCATTATTGTGAGCACAACCGTACTGCACTCCGTAGCGACTACGTCCATAGGAACGAAACCTCTGGAGGCTTCGACGATGTTGAACGATGATAGCCACACGAGCTTCTCATAATAGCTTACGAGAAATGTATCTTCGTCAACAACCCCGCAAGTGAGACCCATAGACCTAAACCTGTCTGCAACGTTGGAGGCCCACTTTCCTGTTACGACAGTGAGACCATCCGGACTTTGAGGAGTGACACCATCCTGCGGAGCTGCGTTTCTTGAGGGGACACCAACGTATAAGACAACTTTTGAACATTTGTCCACACCGAGCTTCGAAAGCAATGGTATGATGTCTCCATTCTGGAAGAAAACGAGATTCTCTCTGAGCGAATAAGGTCAAGCCTGAATTACGGTCTCCAGGGTGTTCGTTCTTCCACAAACTAGTATCGGTGCATCAGAAAGATGAGAGGTAGCAGCCATGCTGCAGAATTCGAGTGCGGAAATGACCGTATCTTCTTCGTTCGCCAGCATGGTACCTATACGCCCCCTTCCAACAATAACGGCTCGAGTCCTTCGGGCGGGAGATGAGGCCTGAGGGACGTCAGAGTATCTGGGACTCGGAGGCGGAGTCGGAGGCATGTCGGACTGGGAGTTCATTGCAAGTGTTCGAATGTTTTTGTGTGACGATAGAAATGGAAGATGGGGCGGAGAACTGCTGGGGTAAAGAGTGATACTTAAGTACAAACGGTTGGGAAGCGCAGAACGGGAACATGGTTCACTTTGTGAAAGTGAGCGAAATGTATGATATGTGATTGTACTGAAGGAATGATAGGGCTTGTATGAGACGACAAGCCACAAAGTGTGATGATGTTTTATGAAAAGTAGGTGGAAGAGTAGAAAGTGTACAATGAATGAAACTGATTTCGAACCTGAGTTGTAAAGTAGTTGTAAAGTACGAGTTACGGGGAGCTTGAATACAGGATGAAAGGAGCCATTTCGGCTTCATAAATGACGTGAACGGGTTCTATAGCTTCACTTGGATTGCCATAATTAAAAGGATGGAGTTGGATTGCGCCCGAATACGTCTATAAAGGTCGTAGAAGCACTTATGAACGAAGGAGTTGTAGACATGTTATTGTTGATGACGGTGGAGCCAGGGTTTGGAGGACAGGCGTTTATGGAGGGTGTTCTTGACAAGGTGCGACATGCAAGGGAGTTGTACCCAAGAATAGGGATACAGGTGGATGGGGGTATTGGACTGAGTACTGTGAAAGGAGTAGTGAAGGCCGGTGCAAACATTTTAGTTGCAGGATCTGCCATCTTTGGCTCGAGTAACCCAGCTCATGTCATAGCTGGTTTTCGAAAGGTTGGTTAGAGATAGTAGCATAAATTTATTGTTTATTACATTGTTACCTTTACGTGTTATCACGACTCTATTCACCGTCTCTATTGGAGATGTTTTTTTCTAGTGGCACAACCGGGAAAGGATGTGAGAGAACATCAATATATCCCCAGTGGACGCTGAGAGGGAGGATGAACTACTCTACGTGCTATCATAGTTACCCATCCGGTGTCGAGTGGTGACATATTCGATTTTTGTCACAACCCACAAAGGATGTGACGGAAGAAGAACATGCCCCCGGTCGAGACAGAGGGTGAGCAACTCTAAGTACAATCACTAGTCCCTAGCTTGCCTCCACTGGCAATATCTTCCTGTTTTGCTATAACCATCGAGTGAGGTTATGGTGGAAGAGAAAAATATCGCCGGTCGAGGCGAGGTGGGTGGGGACTATGTGAAGAGGGGACAGAGAGATGGCGCTTAAATATTGGAAGATGCGGAGGTGTACAGTAGATGTTTTGGCGGGAAATAGGATGAGGGAAACAGGGACAATCATGGTGCTGGATATAGCCCGTGTGGTTGGACAGTGGGGGTGGACAGCACAGTTTAGCTCGATTGCACTGTATCGCAGCGGAAACTTCGATCCAACTACTACTTCTTCTTCTGAAGATGTCGAACGGATACGTGAAGGATGAGGAGCTGTTGGCGCTGTTGGAGGGGGAGGAGGTACCGCAGACGCCGTCACCAAAGCGGGAAGAGGACGTGATTACGGCGGCTGGTCGGATGTCGCAGAAGAAGGAAGTGGCCGATGAAGGAAAGAAGTGTGAGGCGAGGAGAGGGGATGGTGATGAGGTGGAGAAGGGGGTAGAATTGGAGGTGGAGGGGGTCGCAATGGAGAGAAGGGGTGCGGTGCATCTGAGTCAGTTAGAGGTTGGAGACCAGATAGAGAGTGGGGGCGGAGAGGGTGACAGGGAGATGCGGTTTGTGGGGGAGATGAAGGCGAGGGTGGGGATGTTGGGGTTGGTGATGAAGGAGCGACTGGACGATGGAATTGTGCAGATTATAACGGAAATGGGCGGTGTGGTGCTGAGTGGGGGTGGTAGTGATGTTTCGGTTGAGGCGATTTCGAGCCTGCGGAATTCGTTGTCGGTATTGGGAGTGGAGATGAGAAATCATGTGTATGGGATAGTGGAGTGTGCGGGAAGGGAGGTTGGAGAGTTGCGGGAGGAGAATAGGGTTTTGAACGAGAGGTTGGACGTGCTGGAGAAGGAGGTGAAGGAGCTGTGCAAGAGGCAAAGATTGGTGGAAGAGGAGACGGTGAAAGGAGGTGTGGAGGGAAAGACGGAGAAGGGAAGTGTGGGAAGGGTGGCGGTGCAGAAGGGGTCTCCTGTGACACCGAAGACAAAGGGTGGTGGGGTTGGGGATGGGAAGAGCCGTCTGAAGAAGAGGCGTAAGGAGATGAAGAAGGTGGTGGAGGAGGTGCCGCGGGAGGGAGTGGGAGCTCCGGTGGTGACTGGGTTTAGGAGTGCGGCAGAGGTAGCGAGGACTGCGAAGGGGATTCTGAGGGGACAGGAGGAGAGAAGGATGGGAGGGATTTGAAGCCGTTTTGGGGCGAGGCGGGTATACGAGAAGGGGGAGAGTTGTGCACCTGACTTCTACAAAATGAACGCGTGAGGGGCGAGAAATGGGTAAATAGCGGGGGTGGTGTGGACTGGGAAGAAGTGATGGGATGATTGAGGTGGGATGAGTTGCGATTGGCATTGCAACATGGGAGAAAATGGAAACGCAAACTAGCACGAGTGCAGTTTTGAGAGAGGGTCGCGGAAAAGAGTGAATGGGACCATGCGGCGAAGTAGAACCTCTACAAAAACTAGGGGACCCAAGAACTAAACTGCGCGAGATGGAATTTAATATTCCAAAATTTCTTGATTTTTTGAGTGCCAGCCCCTGCTACCCCCTCGCGCGCCCCAAATAGACCCAAAACTAGCTTAGTTTCCAAAGCAACAGACTATATTCCACTTTGCAGAACACAGACGGAGTACCCGTAACGGGCGGAGCTCCTGCCGTAGAAGCGGCCATCGGACCCGACGTGACTGACGAAGCTCTCCGGGGTTCCGGGACCTGTTCATTGTCAGGCGACCTTGCAGGTACGGAGGCGCGAGAACGCGGAGGCCTAGGCGGAGGCACACCAGCATCTCTGGCTACACCGTTTCGAGGGTTCAGCGCAGGTGGCGCCATACCGGGCCACGGTGTACCGAACAGCGGTGAGATCAAATTAACAACGAGAGGTCTCGATACTCCAAAGAGTAAGTAACGAACAACAAATAAAACACTCTAGAGAGTCCACTGTTCCACAGTAGCTTCCCAAAAACCAACTTATCACTAATCGTGAGACTCCTCGACAAGAACGAGAACGAAAGAAAGAATCCAGCCCGTTCTAAGTCGGGAGACCACTTGTAGGGCAAAACCCCAGCGATGGGATCGTCTCACAAGGCGTTCGAGTCCTTGCCCCCTAGACGAGGTGAACTCAGTGGTGAGCCCTCCGAAGACGGATAGTGCGGGTGTAAGACCGCCCGTGGTGCGGGATATACCTACGGAGGTTGATGGGCGAACGGGCCTGATCCAGGAATCCGGCGAAAAGCGACGGAATGGTTGAGGAGGGAGGTACCGTAGAGCGGTGTAAGCCCTAGGTAAAAGGGGGAAAAGGAAGGGAAACCAAAGGAGGAAGAGAGAGGAATCCCGCGGAAGGACGTGCGACAAGCGGCAACAGACCCGGCGCCGGGAGACGACGATGTGTATTAAGCCCACGCGGCACAAATCTATACAGAGACCGAAACGCTACCAATTGTGGTGAAAGCAGTACAACTGCACAAATACGAAACAAGAACAGTCCGAAGACACGGAATAAATCAGCCCGAAGGCAAGGCCACAATGGTCAGTATTGCCTGAGTGGTCCCGAGGGATGAAACTAACTCGTACCGTACGCGGTGACCCTCCGGATGGAGTTGTACACTTCGCGATGGCGAACTAGTTCAGAGCCGAACTCGGTTACCTTTTACTGAGGGGCGGAGGTGGCCGCGAAGTCACCTCCTTATATCGTAACCGATTACTTAGTTAAACCAAATTAAATAAATAAAGTGCACGCTTGTGCAGGTCCACACACGTAGAAGGTGTGCAACCCGCGGCAGCGGCCAGTAAAATATCCGACAATCATAACAAGACATGTGTGAACACACCCATTCCCACACAGGCGTAGACGCTACCAATACTCATCCGCCCCACGTCATGGCCGACCCCTCAGGGTGCCATACCTCAATACTGCCAAAAAGTATCCCATCCGTGGGCCAATACTCATACCTTCCGAGTACCCGGAATCATCCTTACCAGGGGTTTACGAAAACAATCCCCGTGTATCGGGCGAGCACGTTTTGCTCTACAATGGAGTCGTAGAACTACGTAGGCAGCAGGCTACTATAGCCCAAACCTGAACAGGATTCGACTTGAATGTCGACTCAGTTGTCCATTTACTTGGAGGCTCAAGGGTGAGATCACCCGAGCATATATACTACTACTATGTCTACGGTGCACACCTCCCGAGGGTTCTACACGTGGAAAACCCACTGTCAGGGGCGGGGGGGGGGAGGGGATTTCCAGCTGGCGTGGCACAACTATCTGCAGGCCAACCTCCACACGTGGCCAACTATTCCACTTACTATACACTTCCTACCTGAGGATTCAACTATCAAGGCTCCATTAAAACCCTCCAAAACTTGCCCAAAATTAAAGGGAGTTTTCATAACGTCGCCCCGTCACCGGCCATCGGTACCATCTCATTATGAGCGGCGTGATGCATCCGATAGCGGAAAGCCGTTGCTCCACATCTCACACTGCAATTGCGGGAACTTATCCGGCGCAGCTTGCTTCCCGATGTCGCTGACGCCAATAAAAACCCGGTAACAACGGTGGGAACAATCGACTTTGTCCGGCGTTTAGGAACTTCCGTGGTGAGGGTCGACTTCATCGTTTGTCGGTCATTGGCTGCCCCAGTCATTTTGGGTTGCAATTACTGCGACAGGTTTTTCGATGCAATCAGGCCCCGCCTTAGGCGTGTAGAACTCGACGATGGTTCATCGGTACCGATCGTCCGTCGTCCGCTGAAGCGGTCATCGCGGAAGCAGGTTCTACTCCCTGCTTCGCAAGCCCCGGCACCGGCGTCGCGCGAGTCCACCAAGCTCCGCGTTGCTTTGTCGATTCGCATCCTACCTGAGTCCCAAGTTATGGTGTCAGTTAATTCCCGTCGACACAGTCTTCGGGTTATTCAAACACTTACCTCGTTGTACGAGAAGCGCCAACTCGCTGTCGGGAATGGTGTTGTGCAAATCACACCGAATACTCCCTTTCGGATACTCGTTGTCAATCTTGGCAGCATCCCCCAGTATTTGGTGAAGAACCAAGTCATAGGGTCTGTGACACCGCACCCACTCGCGACGCTTCCGACAAAGATGACGGCTTCCGATGTCCTCGGACTAGTTACCTCCGAAGAGGACGTCGCCCCATCTAAGGAGGGAGAGGGAGCTGCAGCTACTGCTGTTTCTGCGGGTACCACTACCGTCACAACGGAGAAGAAACCGACTGACTCGGAACTACACCCTGTGTCAGGGACATAAGAGCGTAAGCCCACGAGCTGCAACAAGGTTGAACCCTTGAAGGCGCTCGAGGAACTTGATCTCGGTCATGTACCGGAGTCGCACCGTGAAAGTCTGAGAGACAAGTTAAGGGAGTTTACCCCAATGTGAGATGGCTCTCTTGGAGAGATAAATGCAACGGAACACCGTATCGATTTGTTACCGAACACGCGTCCGGTTTCACGATCTCCTTACAGGGCAGGACCGAAGGCTCGGGAGGAAGAACAGTTCCAAGTGGACAGTATGCTACGCGCAGGTGTCATCGAACACGCGCAATCGCCGTGGGCATCCCCAGTGGTACTGGCTCTCCAAGCCGACGGAACCTGGAGGTTCTGTGTCGACTATCGCCGGCTCAATGCCGTGATGGTAAGAGACGCTTACCCAATCCCTCGTATGGACGAGTGTATCGATTCGCTCGGTGACGCTACCGTGTTCACGGCATTGGATGCCAATTGGGGATAATGGAAAGTCCCCGTGAGGGAGGAAGACCGCGATAAGACTGCGTTCGTGTGGCAATCGGGCTCCTACCGCTTCGAGCGGATGCCTTTCGGCCCAACCAACGCGCCCGCTACGTTCCAGCGTGCCATCGACATCTAGTTGAGCCGCTTCAAGTGGCGGAGCTGTCTCGTCTACCTTGACGATATCATCGTGTTTTCCTGTAATCCGAACGATCATCTCACCCATGACAGGGACGTGATGACTACTCTGCGTGATACAGGAATAACCCTCAAGTTGAGGAGGTGTGAATTCTTCACCGACACCGTCAAGTGTCTTGGACACATTATCGGTCCAGGACGGCTGACGATCGAGGAAGCTCGCGTCAAGTCACTCGCCAAGGCGATGGAACCGCGAACTCAAACGGAATTACGCTCCTTCCTAGGTTGCTCAACGTCTACAGATGGTTTGTACCGAACTTCTTGGACATTGCGGCTCCCCTTAACGCTCTCTTGCGAAAATTTCAGTCACCGAAACTGAACCTCTTCACGCCCGCATAAGCGGAAGCGTTCAACTCCTTGAAAGAGGCTGTTATATCAGCACCGATCCTATCGTTATCAAGACCGGGATTGCCGTTCTCCGTGGACACGGACTCGAGCGACTACCAAGTAGGCTGCTCGCTGTTCCAAACCACTCCCGAGGGAGAACGGAAACCCATAGGGTACTGGTCACGTTCTCTTAATGTTCATAAACGGAACTACTTCGTTTAAGAGAAAGAGTGCCTTGCAGTCGTATGGGTCCATCCATATCTGCTAGGTGTGCACTCCACCGTGTACACGGATCATTCCTCGTTGAGGTGGTTGATGAATATCTCTGATCCATCAGGCCGCCTTATGCGGTGGAGGCTCCGCCTAGCGGAATAAGACTTTGACGTCGTATACAAAAAAAGGACCCTGAACACCCAGGCGGAGGCGCTGTCGCGCTCACTCACGAATGGGGAAGCTTTGGTCGTTGAGGACGATGATATTCCTTTCTTCGTCGTCGACTATGATGAACCGGAACTCCCGGAGTGGTGGCTTGACCACTGGCCAGATGACTGGGACGATATGGACGCTGAGTTTGATGAACTGCTTGTTGCAGGCAAAGCCGAGGCTGTAAAGCCCCTACCGGGGAATTTTCTACCGGTATCACGGGAAGAAATGATCGGAAAAGAACATGGAGACCCGTTCTGCATCACGATCCGTGCCCGACTTAACGGTGGAGCCACCCCCCCATTCGAGGTCAACGACATCGGCTATCTCGTAAGGACAGTCGAGTCACACCCACAAGTTGTGGTACCACATTCGTTGCAGACGAGGATCCTACACCTTTCGCATTACGCAAAGCTAGGTGACCACGCAGGTGAAGGAAAGTGGTACCTCACCTTGAGTAGAGACTTCTACTGGCCCGCCATAGCGGTGAATTGTTACGCTACGGTACGCTTCTGTGTCTATTGTGCGAGAAATCATGTGAAACTCCGAAAGAATTGGAAGAAAGTAAAACTTTTCCCTGCAAGGGTGCCGCTTGATTTTGCGGCAATCGATATTCTCGGACCATTTCTTACCACTCGGAGAGGCAATAAGTTCCTTCTCGTTATCAATGATCAGCTCTCGAAACTGGTTCGGACAGTACCTCTAAAGAGGATCACTGCGTTCACAGTCGCGCAGGCGTTCGCCACGCACTGGATCTTCGTGTATTATTCTCCTGTGGAGTTGTTATTTGATAACGGAAAGCAATTCGCATCCCAGTTCTTCCAGGATGTATGCCGCATCATGGACGTGAAGAACCTCTTCACCACCACTTACCATCTCCAATATAATGGGCAAGTTGAATGGTACAATCGTACGATGCTGGCCTCTCTCCGTTCTTACGTTGCTGAGCACCCAAAAACATGGGACTTATACACCGACGCGTTAACCTTTGGGTACAACACGCAGGTACACAGGACTACTGGTGTTTTCCCATTCGAACTGGTTTTGTCAAGGACACCCCCGCCATTGGCGTTAGAATCACAAGCTACCTTGGGCAGTTTCCCATCTGTGGGTGATTATCGCCAACAATAGAAGGCTTCGCTATCGAAGTTAGTACCGGCCGCCCGAAAATCAATGGCGAAAGCCCAAGCCGCTTACAAGCCAGATTTTGATGCTCGCTTGCGACGAAGAACCCCTGAACCACTCACCGTGAGCAACCATGTCTTCGTACGGAAGGAACACTACAACCATGAGAAGGGCAAACGTCATAAGCTCTCGCCTGCGGCGGATGGACCTTGTAAGGTAATCTTGGTCGCACAGGAAACTGTGGTGGTCGAGATCGCTGACGCGCATGAGCGGATTTCCCGCGACCGCGTGGTATTGGTCCCTCCACCCTCGTCTGAGGTTCCCCCGTCTAGTACAGAGCCGGTATCTACGGAGTCAATAATGCCGGTAACACCGGAAACAAATGTGGTAACACGACCCTCTGCCCTGCCCAACCCCCATCGAGGCCTTACAGACCTCTCAATAGAGTCGGCTCCGCTGACTCGGTAAAAGATCAGCAACATGGCACCCCGATTTCTGTCCCATCGCTGGGTTCACCTACCCGCGATGCGGGACATTCAAGTACTCCTCACGCTGCTCCATCTAAGGAGGGGGAGGAGGTTATCAGCCCTGCTGAGAGTTCTTTGCCGACGTCGCGACGTGAGGACAACCGAGCAGCACGGACCGTACGGAGCTCTCCAGATGCTCCGGTACGCCAGCGGGCATCGCGTCCGCAACGCGCACTCGCTCGCCGCACACACAGCCCCGTTGCCCGGAATTCCACACCGTCGCATGGTAAGAGCACTCACGCAGAAGCGGATTCGGTCAAGTCAACAGAACCTCGTGGCCTACCAGCCGCGCTCGGCGAAGCGAAGTCGAAGGATGTCGCCGGCACCAACCCGATGTCGTCGGAACGAAGCCCCACTAGAGAAAGCCCAGCGACATCGCGATCCACGGTGCAACGCGACGCGGAACAGCCAGGAAGCCTGTGAAATCCTGCGGAGCAGGCACGAGATGAGTGAAGAGAAGTCCCGAGCGACTCGGTGGAAACCGGCAGAACAGACGTGGGAATGCCAGAAATTCCGGGAAGCGTTCACGTCATGGACGGTACAGCACCACATACTGGAAAGAAAATATCGGCGCAAGTGTAGCACGCCGAGATCGCGAGATCGGAAGCCGCCTGTGGTGCAGATAACCCCGGAAGTAACCGTTCAGAAACGAAATTCGAGCAAGGAAGCTCAAGGGCCAACGGCGCAGCCGTTGGAGGACACCTGTAACAGGGAGGCGGTTCTCCCGAGGGAGCTTGACAGCCAACCGTCGCTACAATCACGTGCATGCACGGTTGTAAAGCCACCTGAGATGGAACCTTCCGCCGCAAACGGTGAGCATGCAGCTCCGCCAACACCGCCGAAGCGGAAGGACCCACACCAACTGGCGGTACGCAGCGCCTTTCGGAACGCTCTTCCTCGGAGGGAACTGGCGACACAAAGCCAGGCGCGTGCTGTTACCTCCGTCACGGGAACAGTTCCCCCGCAAGGTTTGTCGACCGATGAAGTAACCATAATACGGCAAGGCCCGCAGGTGTACGTTCAAGAGTACATCGTCGACCGAATTATCGGGCACGCCTGGGACCAGGATGGCATTTTACGATACCACGTCCGTTGGTACGGCTATGGCCCATCGTGGGATACCGACGAACCCATCGAGCACCTACCGCGCTCGAAGGTCGTAGAGTACCACAGCAACGCGGGAACGGCCACACCAGCGACACTGGACAACGCTCAAGTGGGATAAGGTTGCCGTGGAAACGGATGGATACCATGTTGATAACACACGTCGTGAGGCGGGAATTGAGCCCATACCACCTTGGTGGGATTTCCGCCGCATTGACGGTTCAACCGGCTCGCGCTGTGAGAACACCGAATTTCGGAACGAAGGCTCATGCCTGAGAGTTTTTCATCCAGATCGCTGGTAACACCATCATGGCCACACCACGAGCATGGTTTTTCCCCTCGGAAGAGTGCTTTCTTCGCATCGCAGCGCATCGCAGTTAGCCGGCTGTGCCAGTAAGGAAGGAAAACACCGTTGAAGACGTGTAGGAAAGGAAGGATCTTTTACCTCAAGGCTATACTACTGTGAACAGGTAATTACCCACGAATGGGAAGAGCTTGACTCGCCGGCACCATCGCTCTCATTCGAAGGAGGCATACCGCCGAGGCGTTGAGCTAAGGCGTCCGCCATAGCAGTGACGTCGCCAGAGGCTGCATTTGCGCCTGAGCCCGTGCCGCGGAGGAAACGAGCGATAATCGCACCTTTGTTGACACGCGCAGGCGGGGGATGAGCCGCAGGAGCCGGCTGAGTCGGAATAGGAGCTGAGATGGGTACTGGAAGAACCGCAGGAGCGGGAGCGATGAAGTCAGCCGCAGAGGCGGAACCGAAAACCGGAGCAGAGCCGGCGCTCTCCCCCACAGGGGTCGCGTCGATCTCTTCGATAATCTCGATGTCATGGTCTCCCGTTTCCTCGGGTTCATTATCCACCATTGGGTCATTCCCGAGGTACTCTCGGTAGTACTCGTCAGAGTTCACGAACCCGGTCGGGTGATCGGCCGGCACGCGCCGGGGAGCAGAACGGAGCTCACCGGCCTCGTTTGCGGAGACCTCCCGATAATCCCACGGGTCGAGGAAGACGAAATCGCCCGCGAGAGCGGTATTTCTTTCCAAACCTGAGCCGTAAATACCCGAGTTCGGGGAATCACCACGATCACTCTGAGACAGAAGCACCTGAGTCCAGTCGACACTATCGATGTAATCGAGAAGGCTTAGCATCTCTTGGTTGTTGGCGCGACCCCCGAGGGGGACTTCCAAGTGCAAACTTCGAATGGCTGCACGCACGCAGGGGGGAACGAACCACACTCGATACTGGTCATATGCTTCGACGAGGATGAACGCCTCCGTGCGGAGCGCGCACTGGGTGACGACGACGGACCACAGCCCGGTACGGAGATCTGTGAGCAGATAAGACCCTAGATAGGTGAAGACAGGGGGCAACTCGATTTAGCACCCCCGGGACGCCTCTAGGTAGCTCCACCACTCTGGTAGAGGAACATACCGACCTTGAGGGGCGCCGCCGGGATGTGGCGGATTTCAACGTTCTGATACAGAGCGAAATACCCAAGTTGGGATCGAGACCGCCTCTCATGGGGGATGACGTTCTGAAGGAAGTTAGACAGCGATGGTGCGGAAGATAGCGAAACTCAGCCCGAAAAATCGGTCGTGTCCAGCACATGGCTTGCTGCCGTGCAACGGGCATACCTCGCCAGGCGAAGGTTTCCAATTTCGCTAAGCGGTCGCAGTAACTAATTTCACCCTGGGTGCGGTAATAGGCCACGTCAAAGTCCATCCCCGGTGGGATTGGGGACTCGAAGGGCGCCCGGCCTTGCCGTTTGTAGGCCAACGACACGAACTTTGCGTGAGCCTGTTCGCGGGATTGCCGGTTCTCTCGTGTAACCTAATGAACACGGATCGCGATTCGCCTTCGCCTATGTCACGAAGTGGTCACCATTGCCGGGCGGTCCCCCAGAAGGGTGCTGCGCCCATCGGCATACTCAGTAATGAGGCTTTCGTTGAACACCGCAGTCGGGTGGACCCACGGCTCAGGCCGGAAATGCCTCGCATGTCGCCGGTTTGCCGGGTTGAGCCCTACAAGGGAGTTGAAAGATGGCCAGACCACGCCCCGGTGGAAGCCTACGACGGGCCCAGCGAGAGCGGCATGTTGCGCAGAGAACCCAGCGGCGTTGTTCTGTTGCCCCGCGGACGTGTTGGAGCCCTTTTGAAGGAGTGGAACGCATCGGAATCCGGTGAAACCCCCTTGGGGGAATGGCGGTTGGTTCGGAGGCTGGTTCGGTGGGACGCCCCTCATAGTAAGGTCTAGTTCCGGTGTCGGAGGAAGGTTGACCGCAGGAGCGAGAGAGCGTTCGGTACTCTGAGGAGGTGCGGCTACTGCAGGTGCAGGGAGCACGTCTTTGACGGGAGAATTAGAACAACATACCGCATGACCGGGGAGCACCGCACTTATATCGTTTTCGCTCGACGCCATCCTCCCTTCTTCGAGGTTGTATTGCCGCCTAAGGAGGGGAAGATGTAGTGCAACGCTCCTCTATGAGGAATTTTGCTGGACTTAGTCATAATTCCCGTTCACGGGTTTGCCTAGTACACACCAGTTTATGACTAGTAGTAACTAGTGGTTGCATCGAGATGGTTTGGACACGTGGGACACGGTGGAGCTGATCGGAGGTTGGCCACTACACGTGGGCGTTTGCCACAATTAGTGGGATGTTTAGTTAATATCATTTTTTTAATGAGGACACTACTTAGTGCGACGGCGTCGCCGCCGTCGCACCCGTAAAGTTCCCCAACCAAGGGTGATCCTACTTCAAGGATCTTGGCTGTAGCCACTCTCGCCTTCGGCGGTGCACAACTCTTTATTGGAGGGACTCCCCGTTGTCACGGTGCGGCTATCTACCCTGCGTCCCCGCAGAACCCAACTTTGGGAGTGTTTCAACTTTGTTGTTTGTGTTCGACCGTGTATAGAGAATACCCCGGCGATACGCCGTACCTCTCTTATCTCTTTCTCTTTCCCTCTCTTTCCCTTCCCCACTCTGTGGTTTCGTCCCTCTTTCGAGGCTGCTACACTCACGTGTGAGTCACACTTCTCTGCTCAACTCTCAACGCTACGTCGTGACGGTCTGGCCCCGGTCTTACACGCGGCTAGTTGTGCTATTTCAGAGAGGCTCTGTTCTCTGGGTTGCCCTCAGTAGAGGAAGATCCCGAACGTCTTCATGCTGTTTTCCTGCTTGCAGGCATTGCACTACAAACTAATGAAAACTTACATCGCTCGTCGTCACGAAGCAGCACTATCAATCTCGCAAAATCATCCAATGTAAAATTGGGAGCTGTCTCCTTATCATCATATTTTTTTCCTTCTTTGCTCGCTTTTTTCATTGCGCCAATAACCGCATTGCGATCCGCTGCATTAAGCTGTTATAACAGATTCCTTACTTCTGGCAATATTCCCCACGTAAACAACTGACTAGATGCCTCTTGCTCCCACAACGGAAAATCCTCCAACATTGTGTTATTAGCAAATAGCTGAGAGAGTATAGTTCCTTTGCTGTTTTCCATAACGATGTGGAGCGAAAATCGTGGAATTTGTTGACTTCTCGAACGCTTATGAATCTTGAGCTTCCACGTCCTACTCACTTGCTGAAGTTTCTTAACTTTAAGCTGCTGTAAGAATGAAAAAAAGCGTACCCCTGCCTTCGCCATTAAATCGGTAGTAAGCAAGAAAGGAACGGCTTTCGTTAGCTTCTGCTTGGTTTGGTGGAAAAGAAGAAGGTTTACATTTCGGATTGGAGCTGATCGATCTTTGTTCCACAGCGATGTCAGCTTGGCTAAATTGCTGATTGTGCGGTATAGACTACTGTTTTTGAGGACTTCGACAGAGGCAAAGCGTTCCACTTGAAACTGTTGATGAAACAACTGCTGCAGTTTGCGAGCTGTCTTTTGGCCGGCTTGGCTTTTAAATGCGCAATTTAAGCGCATCTTGCATTGCTTTGGCATTTCTTGATCTGGAGGGATCATTTGTTGGGTTGGAGGTGATGCTCGTGTTTGACAGGCTTTGTGAGACAAAGCATAGGGAAAAATGTACGAGCTGTGTTGGTACTTGCTAGTGGAGTTGTGAAGAAAGAGGGTTATGGTGGGTCTACGGATGCTAAAAGAGGGGAAGGGTGAAAGTTTTTCAGAGCGTTTTGGTGCGCCACGATCAGGGCTTGAAGGGCGGCAAGATTTGCGTACCAAGGGCAGCCAGGATAGAGTTCTGTATACTCTCTAGAGGGAACGTCAAATGCGCAGCGACGGAGTCGCCGTAATATTCGGAGCCAACAGCAATGACTAGAACTGTATTATGCACCCTAAATGCTTTTGGTGTTCTAGAGACCAACGGTCCCCTCAAGCAACACTTTAGCACATTTTCTTTCAGGATTGTGCCCGGAAAGGGAAATTTAAGAAAAGCTGCGGGCTTCTAAAGGCAAACCAATCAGCCCTTGCTACGTAGCGTTCACGTTCACGTTCACGCAAAAAAAAGCTTTGTTAAGAACGGGCCTCAAATTGGTCCTACCCGTGGCCCTGGAAGCCCGCTTGCTGGACGCTTAGGACTCTCCTGTTCTGCTGAATAAAGGTCCTTTTCTTTTATCTCACACATATTAGTACTTAGAGAAGCCTGCTTCTCTAAGAAAAGGTCGCAAAGCACCTTTGCAAGAAGGTCTAGATTAAATGTCACAAAGAAAAACTATATTTAATATATGTTTCTCGAAACATAGTTGTCTTGGATTGATATATTTACACCCTCTTTCGCATTAACATGTTTTTGGAAATATGGCATTTAGAAATTGTTGGAGAAAACATGACAAATCTTGAATTTCATGTAATTTGCAGAGAATACTTTTCGTGTGGACATAGAATCCAGAATAAGAAAGGCCTTCGGACTCTATTTTTTTATCCTTAGATACTGGGGTCACAAAGGCTATTCTTTTCAATCAAGTCCTAAAATGGGCCGCAAATTACGATGGTCCCTAACCAAAGGAACAAAAAGATTAAATCAGTGACTTTTATTGCTTATAATCCAACATTTCGTTCTGTTTGTTCCTTAAGTACAAAAAGCTTAAAGTATAATTTTTTAGAAGAATAAATACAAAACATCATTAGATTTAAGTTTTTCAAACTTTGTTGAGGTTTTTAGGAAGAAAAATTAAACACTTTTTAATGCAAAACTGTTAGGCACTGCTTATTTGAGATACTTCCATTTTATTGGAATTGTTGCAAGAAAAAGTTATACAGTTGCGCTATGTGCACATTCATAATCTGGATACAACCTTAGGTATACTCCCAAAGATGTGCATAGATGGATTTTTTTCTGCTTGAATTTTAATTTGTTGGTAGTGCAATGATCCGATGTAGGGGGTTTGTCCAAAAAGAACCCGAAATGCGCCGTAAGACACGGCGCATATTTTAAAAAGGTTTTATTGTACGCAATCAGTTTTGTCAAAGAAAATCGGAAAGTTCTAAATATAAACGACCAAGTTTGGGGATGTACCAAAAGGTATGGTTGATGTGCCAGAAACCACCTTGTTGCTATCATAAAACAAGAAAAATTTGTAAACTACCTTTACTTTAGATTTAGATTGATCAAACTCAGTGTGGCTAGGAGCTTTGCTATCGGAGGGGATGTCAGAAAGACCCACTACCAAAACTGGCGACTACCCAAACACGCCACGCAACACCTCGTGTGTGACAAGTGTCGTGTTTGGGTGGTCCCCAATTACACTAGCGTGCGCTCGAGATGTCCGCCGCCTGTTTGAAAATCAGCTGCTTTGCCGCCGCTCACAGCCGCCTCCGCAACCCCGATCTCTTGAAAATCAGAGATCCGGCGGCGGCAGCTCTGTCGCTGCCCACGGCTGCCGCCGCAATCCACCGCCGCCGCTCATCGCCGCCGCTCACCGCCGCCCGCGCAAACCGCTCCGGCCGCGCCAGCTCCGCCGTCGCACACCGCCGCGACCCTCGGCGGCGGAGCTTCGCCACCGACCGCCACCACTCAGTGCCGTCGCTCCGGCTGCAGCACCTCCGCCGCCGCACACCGCCGTGAGCCTGTGCGGCGGAGCTGCAAAACCCCTCGCCGCCACCGCAAACCGCGCAACCCACGGCCGCCGCTCAATACCGCCGCTCCCGGCAGCCCCCGCAAACCGCTCGGGCCGCCGCAGCTCCGCCGTCGCACACCGCCGTGAGCCTCGGCGGCGAAGCTGCGCAACCCACTGCCGCCGCTCACCGCCGCCGCTCCGGCCGGGGCAGCTTCGCCGCCCCACACCGCCGTGAGCCTCGGCAGCGGAGCTGTGCAACCCATTGCCGCCACCGCCAACCGCGTAACCCACCGCCGCCGCTCCCCGCAGCCTCCTTAAACCGCTCGGGCCGTGGCAGCTCCGCCACTGCACACCGCCGTGAGCCTCGGCGGCGGAGCTGCGCAACCCACTGCCGCCGCTCCGGCCGGTTCAGCTCCCCGGCCCCACACCGCCGTGCGCCTCGGCAGCGGAGCTTTGCAACCCATCGCTGCCACCGCAAACCGCGTAACCAAATGCCGCCGCTCCCCGCAACCCCGTAAACCGCTCGGGTCGCGGCAGCTACGACGCTGCACAGCGCTGTGAGCCTCGGCGGCGGAGCTGCGCAACCCACCGCCGTCTCTCACCGCCGCTGCTCCGGCTGGGGCAGCTCCGTTGCCCCACAAGGCCGTGAGCCTCGGCGGCAAAGCTGCGCAACCCACCGCCGCCGCTCACCGCCGCCGCTCACCGCAGCCCTCGGAAACCGCTCGGTCCGCGGCAGCTCCTCCGCCGCACACCGCTGTGAGTTGCGGTGGCGCAGCTGCCGCCGCTTACAACCGCCGCTGCCACCCGGTCTGGCCACGGCAGCTCCCGGTCTGGCCGCGGCAGCGAAAAATCTTTCCTACTAGTAAACCCATGGTCCCCTCCACCTTTGCAGCTTGGGCACTTTGTGCTTCCCTCTGGTCTCATGTAGCCGTGCTTCCCGACTTTCACAAGCCGCTTGCATCTGTGGAGCAACGGCTTTCCGCTATCGGATGCATCACGGTTCTCATAATGAGATGGTACCGATGGCCGGTGACGTGGCTAAGTTATGAAAACTCCCTTTAATTTTGGGTATCGTTGGGATGGTTTGGTTGGACCCTTAATAGGTAGACCCTGCGTGGGAAGTGCCTAGTGGGTGTGATAGTAGGCCACGTGGTGGAGCTGGCTAGTTAGATATTTGTGCCACGCCCGTTGGGGAATACCCCGCACCCTGACAGTGGGTCGTCCACGTGTA
This sequence comes from Gracilaria domingensis, assembly GCA_022539475.1. Taxonomy (NCBI): domain Eukaryota; phylum Rhodophyta; class Florideophyceae; order Gracilariales; family Gracilariaceae; genus Gracilaria; species Gracilaria domingensis. The sequence goes on along the minus strand of VCMS01000144.1, from coordinate 145,742 downwards.
TGACCCTCGGGAGGCGTGCATTGTAGATACCGTAGTAGTAGTAGTATATATGCTCGGGTGATCTCACCCTGGAGACGACGAGTAAATGGACAACTGAGTCGCGTCCTGTTCAGGATCGGGCTATAGTAGACAGCTGCCTACGTAGGTTTACCACTCCCCTCGGAGAGTAACCACGATTGGTTTCGGCACTACTACCCTCAGGGTCACTTAGGAAGCTTGCATCTTGCCATCTCTAGAATCTTTGTTATATCTACCGTTGTATCGGTCCCTTGTTGTTGTCATTGTATTTTGTTGTTCACTTTCGTGACTGTTGTTGTCACCCGTTCACCTGGTTCAGGTATTGCTTCCGCCCCAGTATTGGGTATATTTTTGGCACGCCTTTGTGCATCGCTCCGCTATCGGACCTGTTTCCGCCGGTTGGCACGGTCCGTAGCTTCGCTCCGGTGGGTTGCACCGTGAGCTTCCCCCCCCGTTGACACGGTCCCCTTTTTCTCCATCTCTCCAGGTTCGGATCACACTTCACCTCTGGATCTACACCGTTCTTAGCATCTCACCTCTGTAGGTATATCCAGTCACCGTCTCCGGTCTTACACCCGGCTTGTCTCGCGACTCGAGCACGGACAGAGGGTTCTGCCGCTGTTTCTATCCCATCCAGGGAGTAGGACTCGGACATCCTAGTGGAGATTCCCCATCGCGCCTAGCGCAGGGTTTTGCTCTACATTTTGGTCTCCCGACCTAGAACGGTGGAGGACCATAACTGGGTTTGTTGTGTCGCTTGGAATCTGGACACTTGGAATTCCCTTTTTGGGAGATTGAAGGTCGCGGCCCCGTTCACCTGGTTGTGATACGAGATCTCTCACCCCTTTTTGGCTGCAGTTTGGAAGTCTCGCACTTGTTCGCGTAATAGCCCCCGAGTTCGGTTGGCAAGCTGCAGTATGCCACGCCGAGCTACGTCCTCGAAAGGAAGATCGGTTACCTCGAATGCCCCTGCGCGGTCAGGTGGTACCCGCTCGAGAATATCGGTCCCTGGATCGGGAAGTAATCGCGACAACTCCGAGAACCGGAATGCATCAGTTGATGGACGGGAGATTATAGAACTCCCTCCGCAGGCAGTACCACAACCTGAAGAGGAAGTTCCAGTCGTGGAGACACCCTCTGCCGCACCGCCGGAAAGACTTGACTCTCAGGAGTACAGTAATCTGGGCACTCGCCTTAGTATTGCTAACGCTGCCCACATATCCCTCATTGAGTCAGTCGAGGAACTCCGTCGACAGGTTTATAAACTCCTAGATAAGGACGTCTCAGGAGAGGTGCGTATCCTGAGGCAGGAGATGAATTCACTCATGGAGTGCTTCGGCTCCCCAAGGGCTTATGTGGAGGAAAACCGCCTCGTACAAGAGGATACTCAAGCCGCCGTGGAACGGATCCACGCACGCTTGGACACCCTCCAAGCCACCATTCGGATGGACGAGGAAGCAGAAGCCGCCGGGCGGAACAGTTCGGAGAACGAAAGTTCAGTTCGCCAATCCACTAGGAGAAGCCGTCGTAGGTCCATGAAGGATTCCCGTGATTACTCGGATGTGTCTGACTCCGACTCCGAAGTAGTTCGGACAGTTCGTCCTCGTCGTCGTCCTCCGACTCTTCGGATGATAGCCGACGTCGGCGTCCCCGTTCATCGAAGTCACGGTCCAAGGCTACTTTTACCTCTCAGGGAGCAATCCGCACCCGGGAGAAGGGGAAGAAGCACCCTGGCTTGAAGGAGTTGAAGCCATCTAATCCGCTGTATCGGAAGTTGCTTTCATATCGCTATTACCGACTTAAGGATACCTCCGAAGCTCGGACCTCAAGGGGAACCGGAAAGGTCCGGGACTACATCCGAAAACTCGGCGTTACTCTGAATAAGAGAGAGTGTGCAGGAGAGGACCCTATTCTGGTCCTGGACTTCCTCGCAAGGTTTGTTCAAGAAGCCGATATACTCGGAATGAGCGAGGGCCAGGCGTATGTAGCCCTCCCGTATTACCTCAAAGGTTTGGCAGAAGATCAGTTTAATTCCGTCCGCGGATCGTCAAGAGCCTCGGAAGGGGGAGTTACATGTTGGCCCGAAGCGGTACACTACCTCCTAAGGTCATATGCTACTGGTCATGCCATCCAAAAGGCGACTTCCGCCTTAAGGGATACGAAGCAACGTCCGGGAGAAACGGAAACAGCTTATTCAACGCGCCTGAATAAGGCTTTCCACCGCTGCGGTAATGTACATTCCTCTGGAGAGAGATGTTCCCTGTTCGTGGATGGGTTGGATCCCCAAATACGGGCACTTGTCGCCCGACATCGGGAGAATAATAGGAAGATGACCTACCTGGAATTAGTACAGTATGCCCAAGCCGAAGGTGACACGCTCCGAGCTAGGCATCCCTCTAGAACGAAACCTCGTAAGGTACTCTTCGCCGAAGAATCGGATTATTCTTCTGCCCATGTTGACGGGAATGGTTCCAATCTGGATCACGATAACGTTAACCTCGTCGGTAGCAACCCCGACTCTATGGGTACTTCTGACCTCCCGTCCACCTCTGTCCCGTCTTCGGAAACGGATCCCGCATTCTATGCGCAAGGACACCGGGTTCCGGCAGCGCCAATTCCCTATGGAGGTCGTGGCATGAGGTTTACTCGCCCAGGATGGAGGGATAACACCCCGCAGAGTCGTGTGGATAGAGGTCCACAGGACTATTCGACCCCAGTTATCTGTTATGAATGTTACCAATACGGGCATATCTCAACGCAGTGTACGCTCCCTTCGCGGGAAAGGTCGAAAATCATCGCTCAGTTCGAATCTCTCTCCCCAGAGAACCAAGCTCGTGTGCCGAGAACTTCCTACGAAGGCGCAAAGCACGCAATGGCAGTTCATTTGAGTGGTGGATCTATGGCGAATCAAGCCGCTCCTGTGGTAGCCCAGAAAATGGAGGGAAGAGTTGAATCCGCGAACGGTCTTCAAGTTGGTGCCCAGGACGGGAATCGGCCCCGACAGGCTGGTCCTGCTCCGAAAAACTAGACTTGGGAGTCTCCCCAACGGGAGGGGCGTCTTCTGAGCCGAAGCTGAAGACGCCCGAGGCGCCTCCGCTTCACTCCCCGGCTGTTAGAATCCTAACAAGGAAGATGGCTGCCACTGACGTGGATTCGAAACACTGTGGTGTTCTTCGTCGCCCGTGGGTACGGTCCCGAAATTCCCGTGCCCCGGATAGAATCCTGGTAATGGCCAAGAGGAACTACAAGGTGTATGCAGACCTTGGCCTGTCCACCCAATTCATGGTCAGGCAATTAGCTGTCCTGGATACAGGAGTTGCCCCCAACTTGATCAACAAGAAGCTAATCCCGCCCACTCTTCGGGAGACAATCCGTTTCGGCCCTGCTCTAAATCTCGCCGATGCGAACAATATGCCGTTGAGAACGGCTGGTTATATTACACTCCTTGTACGATTAGGAAATTGTTTGGTACAACTTGATTTTGTCGTCTGTGACTCATTGGCTGCACCGATTATCTTCGGTTGTGACTTCTGCGATCGGTTCGTGGAAGCCATCCGTCCGCGGAAACGCCAAGTGGAAATGGAAGACGGGTCGATACTGCCGATTGTTCGGAAAGCGTTGCGAGCCGCTACGCGGAAGCACGTACCGCTGCCGGCCGCGCAACAAGCCTCCAACGATGGCATGGGGTCGACAAAACTACACGTCACGAAGTCCGTGCAGTTGCCCCCAGAATCCCAGGTATGGATCGACGTCAACACCAAACAATGGGGCCTCCACACGATACAACCGTTACCGGCTTTATATGAACAGCGCCAAATCGCTCTCGCTAATGAAGTGGTCACTATCCAACCAGATCAACCCTTCAAGGTCATGGTCGCCAACTTGGGAAAATCCACTCAGTGGCTGGTAAAGAACCAAGTGATTGGTACTGTGCTGCCACACCCGACTGCGGTCGTTCCGACGAAAATACCTATCGCCAAGGTTCTCGGAGTGTCTGACCCTAAGGAGGGGGAAGAGAGCGCCGAACCGCAAGTTGTTGAAGCCGTGAATACGGAAGAAGCCCAAGAAGACACTGGTTCAGACAATCCGAGACCTCTAGAGGTTAGTCCTGTGCCACCTGGCAGTGATTTGAAGGATCCTGTTGCGGAATTGATGAAGCTTGATTTGGAGCATGTACCGGAATCCCATCGGGAGAAGCTTCGCGAGATGCTGCGGGAATTCACTCCCATGTGGGACGGAACTCTAGGAACGATTGGAATAACTGAGCATTGCATTGACTTACTTCCGAACACTCGGCCGATTGCACAACACCCGTATCGGGCCGGACCGAAGGCTCGGGAGGAAGAGAAGTCTCAAGTTGAGAAGATGTTGCGGGCTGGCGTTATTGAGGCCGCTCGATCCCCTTGGGCGTCACCAGTAGTGCTAGTTCCGAAACCGGATGGATCTTGGAGATTTTGTATCGATTACCGAAAGTTGAATGCGGTGACAGTGAAAGATGTATATCCGATACCCCGGATGGACGATTATATCGATTCTCTTGGGAGCGCGAACGTGTTCACCACCCTTGACGCTAACTGGGGATACTGGCAGGTTCCCATTAGTGAGAAAGACCGGGATAAGACGGCGTTCGTATGCCATCAAGGCCTATACCGTTTCCGGAGAATGCCCTTTGGGTTAACTAATGCACCCGCTACATTCCAGCGTGCGGTCGATATCCTACTGGCGCGATTTAAGTGGACCACATGTTTGGTGTATCTGGACGATATCGTCGTTTTTTCCAACAATCTGGATGATCATCTGACCAGTACTGCGTGACGCAGGGATAACATTGAAACTCAAGAAGTGCGAGTTCTTCACCGAATCGGTCAAGTATCTGGGTCACATAATCCGTCCCGGAAAGCTTTCAGTCGATGAAGTGCGGGTCAAATCCTTGAAGGAGGCGAAACACCCGAGAACTCAAACAGAGCTGCGATCCTTCTTAGGACTGTGTAACGTATACCGACGTTTCGTTCCGAACTTCGCGGACATTGCTTCACCGTTGAACAAGCTCCTTACGAAAGGAAAACCTGTTGAATTGCACCCCTTTGGAGGCGAAGAGGCCTCCGCGTTCGCGGCATTGGTTGAAGCCGTGACGTCTCCGCCGATTCTGGCTCTCCCCAAACCTGGGTTACCCTATGAGGTCGACACTGACGCTAGCGCAAACCAGGTTGGGTGCGCTTTGTTTCAAACCGATGAGACCGGGGAACGACACCCTATTGGGTACTGGTCGAGATCGCTAAACGTCCATGAGCGGAATTACTCAGTTTCCGAGAAGGAATGTCTTGCCGTAGTCTGGGCATTGTCGACACTCAGACCATATTTGATGGGGACCCACTTTCGTGTACACACCGACCACAAATGCCTTCGCTGGCTGATGGAAATCACCGAACCATCGGGACGCCTGATGCGGTGGAGACTCCGACTGTCGGAATTCGACTTCGAAGTAGTGTACAAGAAAGGGTCCCTTAACCTCCAGGCGGACGCCCTATCCCGTTTGGGCACATCAGCTGAAGCCGAGCGTACCGAGGACGCCGACATCCCATGTTTTATGGTTGGCGACCTCGAGGGGAGTATGGAAATTGTGACGGATGACGTTTGTGACGTTATACTTGTCACACGATCCACTGAACCGGGTACCGGGTCATTTATACCCATCACGCCCGAGGAGATGATACGGGAACAGCAGATGGATCCCTTCTGTACACAGGTACGAGCCCGTCTGAACGGTGGATACCACTTGCCCTTTCAGGTGAATAATCAAGGCTACTTAATAAGAAAGGTGTCACCGAACCCACAAATAGTGGTGCCGCACTCCTTACAGAGTCGAGTTCTTCACCTCTCTCACTATGTGAAGTTGGGAGCCCATCCGGGAGGAAGAAAGTTTTATCTCACATTGAGAAAGGATTTTTACTGGCCTGCAATGGCATTCGACTGCTATGCAGTACGTCGATCCTGTCAGGAATGTGCCAAAAACGACATCAAGCTGAGGAAGCATTCAAAGAAGTTGAAGTTATTCCCTGCAAGGGCCCCGCTAGAGTCTGTCGCCATTGACATTCTTGGCGAATTGATCAAAACCTCGCAAGGGAATCAATACCTCTTGGTGATCACCGATCGCTTCTCAAAGCTGGTACGGACTGTGCCGCTCAAGCGGATAACTGCTGCTGCTGTGGCTCAGGCGTTTGTTACCCGCTGGGTCTTTGTCTATGGACCACTGGTACACGTGCTCTCCGAAAACGGCTCCCAGTTCACGTCGAAATTCTTCCAAGACGTTTGTCGCGTCCTCGACATTAGGAATCTGTTCACAACAACGTATCACCCCCAAACTAATGGTCAGGCAGAGAGATTTAATCGAACCATTCTTGGTGCATTGAGATCCTACGTTGCGGAACACCCAAAGACTTGGGATTTGTACACAGACGCCATTACATACGCGTACAACACCCAGGTACATCGGGTAACGTCGTTGTCCCCTTTCGAGTTAGTTCTGTCAAGGAGACCACCTCTTCTTGCCATTGAGGCACAGCCAACCATGGACGAGTACTCGACACCGAGGCTACACCGCGAAGCGTGGAAGAAATGGTTAACCACGATGGTGCCTATTGCTAAGCGCTCTATGGAGAAAGCTCAACTCGCCTACAAGCGCAATTTCGATAGCCGAATCCGTAGGCCGCTACCGCAGCTTCGGGTTGGTGATTATGTGTTCCTCAGGAAGGAGTACTACAATCCTGAGAAGGAGAAGCGCTATAAGCTCTCTCCAATCGCCAGTGGCCCCTATCGGGTTGTATCCATACAGGAAACTACCGTCGTGCTTGATATCGATAATCAGCACGAGCGGGTATCGCGAGATCGAGTATATCGCGCACCGAGCCCTATACAGGAAGTTATCGCCGCGCCGGATACCGGAAACGGTCCATCGTCGCATCAAGTTACCGAACAGACGGGTACTGCAGCAAACCGTCCATCAGTTTTGCCCCACCCGCAGCGCGGTCTCGCTGACTTGCCTGAAACAACAGAGTTGCCCAAGGATAACCCCGGACTCTCACGGGTTACACCTACGCCCTCTACTGAGTTACATGAGGTTCACCCCTCGTCTACGGTATTGGCGCGAAATGCGGAAGCCGTATCGCACCCTAAGGAGAGGGAGGACAGTGTAAATCGCGCTCCGGTTGCTCCGGCATCCGCTGGACCTACCCGAGGTGCTGAGTCTCAGAGTGAGATGGAATCCTCCGCTGGGAACGATCGCGCTGGCGCTACGTCGCGTGATTCCGAAACCTCGGCGAGGAACGAAGTCAGAAGAAGTGAAGAATCCCCTGCTGGGAGTGCTGCTGCTAAGGATGTTAGTGGCCCCGTTGGGATGCAATCCAAGTCGCCGGAACGCGCTGTAACTCGCTCGCGCGAACGTGCAGTATCCGCTGACCCCTTCGCGGGACGAAGCGGCATGGAAAGTGACGCATAGCCCACCTGGGAATGGCCCGCAGTGGGAGAGTTAAGAAGAAAAGAATCCTTGTGGATTGTGCTGGAAAGCCTTGGTCGGGAAGTGGAGAAGTCCCATGAAGGGCGCTGCTTAGCAGACGGAACGCTATAGTGCGTCGGACCCGGAATTACGGTAAATGGCACCGCGCGCAGTGCGCATGCGCAGCCCTATGGCGGGAGATTCGAGATTGAATACTGTAATCCCATGCCATTGCTGGAGAGTGGTTCCCGCCGCTTAGCGACCGCTTGTCGGAAACTGACACTGTAGATACCGTTCACGGGATGTGTGGCACACACGCGCGCGCCACCATCCAATGAAAATGGAGTGCACGGCCGGATATGCGCCGTGGCCCAGCGTTCCGCCGCCCTGCGCAGGGAGTGCTGTAGGCTACTTCTCCGTCGCAACGGCTCTTCTGCGACCAAAGTGAAAGTGGTTCCGCAAAACGGACGCTACCGTTCGTCGGTTGGCCGCCCGTTTGGGAAAGAAAGGAGCTCGCCGGACTCCGGAGATCGAGAGTTTTCGGTTGAACTCACTTGTGAGGCAATTGGACGCCCGTGTCGGGAGTTAGCGCACTCCGTCAGGACGGCTTGAGAAGACCGAAGTCCACCTGTCCACCGCCCCGAAGATCGGTTCAACGCCTCCAAGGACCACTAACCCGCGTGGGTACCACTGGACATCACTGCCCAATGTCGGGAGAAGCACCAGGAGATGCCAAGGATGGCGTATACCCACAGGAATTCGTGGTAGATCGTATCGTGGAACAAGAGAAAAGCCCCGAAGGGAAGCTACTGTATAGAGTCCGTTGGTACGGCTATTCCCCAGAGGAGGACACTTGGGAGCCAATTGAACACCTCCCTAGGTCCAAGGTGTTGTCGTATCATCGCCGATCTCGGACACCATTGCCTCCAACGTTGGACAATGCGATGGTGGGGTAGCCCGTTAACCGGTGCAGTTTACAGTTCTCGTGCCCGCTCTGCGGTTTGAAGAAGAGAGGAGTGACGCTCGAGAAGAGAAGATGAAGTTAAGAAGTAGGAAGAGATCCTCTGTATAATAGGAGAGAAGTGTTAGTAGTAGTAACCACCGAATTATCGGGACAATGCAGCATTGCGGGAAAGTAGAAAATGCCTAAAAAGGAGAAAGAAGATATCTACGCCGAGAAGCCATGGAATGGAAGAGAAGAAGGATGCTGAGAATCCTATGGAAGGAAGAAGGAGAAGGTCCTGAAGAAGGAAGATGAAGAAGGAGATGAAGCAGAAGCTCGTTGCCGAGAAGAATCCCTAAAAAGGGCTAAGAAGAAAGCGCCACTAGCTGGCTTTACTCAGTACTACCTCAAGATACTATGGTGGGGAGAGTAAGACCTCTATAAGGTTTAGCCGCTGGTCGGAGGAGCCCCGCTTCCCGCGTTGGGATTCTGTGAGAAGTACTCGCTCGCGAGGGCAGCTAGCCCTGCGATGGTGTTCACGCCCGGAGGGATTGGCACGCCATGAGCCTGGAGATCGGCCCGAAGGGAAGCCACGCTTCCGGCCCAATTTGCCGGTTGTGCGGTGGGAGCTATCAAGGACCATCCCTCAGGGGCAGGAGCGCCCTCCGTCGGGACCGCAGTTGCGTTCGGGTCCGTATTCGGAATGCCAGTGAGTTGGCCTGTTCCGGCAACGACGGCGATCTCATCATTATCCACCATTGGATCAGGGACATCCGAGGGCACGGCATAGTCCTCAGAGAACACAAACCCAACTGGATGACCTACCGGCATAGCGCGGGGAACGTCTGTGTCTTGCAGATGCTAGTTTTTGGCGAGGGTCGTCCAGAAATTGGCAAGGGTCGTCCAGTGAATTTTTTGAAAAAATATCGAGATCAATTATTTCAAAATCTGCAGATAATTGCTTGGGTCGTCCAGAATCGCTGTGCAGAAAATACTGGTGGNAGTGGGTGTAGGCGCAATCTGCGGCAGATGCCGCAGCTGCACCTCCACCATAGTGGCTGTAATCCGGTAGAACGAATACGCTACTCCGAGAGGATGAAGCGCGAAGCGCCTCAATCCTCTCCCGTTCCTCAAATGTAGGGAACCATGCCCAGAGAGCATGGTTCCCTACTTGAAGGAACTGCACCTGCAACTCGTGAACCGTTACTACGCATCAAAAGTCATTTACTCTGTAATACGAAAAGCCAGAAAGTATCATACAGTTAAGTCAATGCTCCGTGCATACATTTGAAATGCGACATGGACGTACATTGATAAAAATCAAAATCAGAAAATCGTTGCGCTACGAGAAGTCGAGGGACCTAGTGAACTCGCAAAGGGAAGAAGAAGAAGGAAAGGGATCGGTATAGATTACCAAGCGCCACCATCCATTGTAAAGTCGCGAAAGGTGTCGAAGCGAGGAAGACTCACAAGAAGGATCACCAGAATGCCCATGCAGCAAACCATACGGCAAGACTGCGTCAACGAAACAGCAGCCCATGTCCACGCAAATACCCAAATCGCCTAATCCCGAACAGCCAGAGATCTGGATTGCTTGGAGAAGACGAAATGAAATTGGTCGTTACCGTGTATAGCGCCAGCAGAAAGTATTCATAAGTCTAGTCAATGCTTCGTTGCATACCACTTTTGAATGCGATGGAAACGTACCACATGGATAAAGCCAAAACAGACGAACGTTGCGCCTAGAGAAGTCGAGGGCATCTAGTAAACTCGCAAAGGGAAGCCAGAAGAAGATAGGGATCGGTTGAGATTACCCAGCCCACCAATCATTGTAGCGCGACAAGGTGGTCGAAGCGAGAACTCCCCCAAGCAAGGACACCAAGAATGACCATTGCAGGCAAACATTACCGCAAGATGCGATAAACGAAAGAGCAGCCTATGTCCCCAAGCACAAGCACAGACGCCGTATCCAAACAGGCAAAGAGATCGATCTTGAGAGACGAAATGAAATGGTCCGTTTTACCGTAGATACGCAAGCAGCAAGTATCCAGAAGTTAGTAGCAAGCTACCGTTTGGAATACAGTTTGAAATGCGATAGAACGTACCCATTGATTAGAGCAAAACAGAAACGTTGCGCTAGAAAAGAGGTTCGAGGGGATCGTAGTAACTGCAAAGAGTCAACGCCAAAGCCGTTTTCCTGCCGTTTACATGTGCAGAGCGGCGAACAGACGAGGTGGAGGATTGGTTAGTTTAAACAAAGATACGTAGAAGGATACTGGAACGCACGTACGAATAAGACTGCACCGAAAGACGCATCGCGAATACATCCGTGAGATACGGATGCTGTCCGTCTTATGGAAGGCGTTCGACGACGGGCGGAGAAAGAGAATGAGGGTACCCTTCATGTCCGCTTAACTGGAATCCATTAAGCACGAGATGAAGCGTACATTCATTCCGTCTTTTTCCCTGCACGCTACTCGTAGCCAGTTCCGAGGGCGGAAAAAAGTACGACGGAGCGGAGTAAGGAACGCGAGAATCGGTCAAGGATTCACGACGAGTAACAGAAGGTCGGGACGTCGGACGGGCGGGGCGGCGGCGGGGAAGCGATTTATTTTTCTGTGCGACATTGGGACAAGTGTACAGCCTACAACGTTGCGAAAAACCCACAGGTTTATAACAAGTGGTAGAATAATCACGAGAATGTACACCCCTTGTAGTTGAGGTCGACGTGTCCCTACGTTCCCTTTTTTGAAGAAAGCACGTGATTTAAAACTCAAAATAATATTACCGTTCTCAGCATGGACGTCGATCTGACTGTCGCTGGCGACCTCCTATCATCCCTTCTTACAACCTTCCCCTTGCAGTCTTTGTCGTTCGTTTCTCGTTATTTCTTCTTCCCATGGTCTACTACTGTCCACATAAGAGCGTGGGTGCCCCTTCGTCTGCGCCGAGGAGACTTATCTCTTCAATACACGCATGTCAATATGCCATTTCGACCTGAAAGCAGCGCTGGAAGACGACATAAGCCGGGCCCATTCGGAGAAGTCAAGCCGTCTCAAGCTTTCCGCGCCCGCGCCCGCATCTTCCGAAACGGTCACTGCCCCCCTTGTCGCCTTCCGGAGCCTCCGGTGTCCCCGAGGACATCGTCGACCCACTCCGTTGCGCCCCTCCCATTCGGACAACTTCGCATGTGTTTCTCCTCCCCGGGTCCGCGTCATTAAGATTGCGAGAACACGGAAGAGTTCCCGCCCAGTGGCCTTCTGAGGAGGCCTTGGTGATTTGCATATGGATTATCTCACGGTTGGTCCCTGGCTTCAGTACGCTTCCAACCTTCGGTCACGTGAGGCAGGACGAGCTAATTGGGCTACTTTCCGAGACCCGCGATTCTCGCAAAAGCGATTCAACGAGACCATAACAAGTTCCAAGGCGCTGTAGCAGAACTGAAAGACGCCATTTTCGAAACGATATGCGCTCCTCAACCACGGCTTTGCAATTCGCAGAACTGTCTCGCCGAGGATGTAAGTTCAAGCCGTGCCACCGCTCATACCAGCGAGAGGACCGTCCGTTCGAGAGACACTTGGAACACACAGGTCTCAGTTGAGCTATAACATACGAAAACAGCGACATTCTGACTCACCCTATACGCTCAGACCCACTCGCACGAAAATGTATCTCACCCCCTGTCCGGCTCTCTCGGCAAAGAGACGCGCACTCAAAACTTAAGGAAAGGTGGTAACTGGCTCTTAATGGATAGTAAGAAAATAGTGTGGTTAATCCCAAGAAATAAGTTGTACAGTGAATCTTTCGTTAGGTTCTGCAAGGTAACACCGTGATTAGAGTCTTCAACACACTCATTAAGCACTATCGGTTACCGCCTATCCTCTCACCTACATATTTCTCACTTCTCGACGAGCCTTATCGCCGTAGAGTGCATTCCGTGATGACGTCAGTAGTGGCATACTTACCTACACACTGATCGGACAGGTTTCCGCCATCTGAAGCATGACTCAGCAGATGCTATTTGCGTGTTCTAGCAAGTCCTCTACCGGCGAGGTCCAGGGTGCAAATCCTTCAAAGACGTCGCTTCGTCAAATCCTCGGAGCCCATTCTAAAATCAAAACGCAGCAAAGTTTTCGCAGTCATCGGCGAAGGACTATAACTAAGCTCGACGCTGTGCCATCCTCCTTGCACAGCTTTTTTTCCCGTGCTGGACCATATTTTGGCAGGACCTAAAGACATTCCTGTTTAGTCCTTCCATGGCGACCGTAAACCGGGGAGCTCCCTGTCATAACGGAGCGAGTCGTCAAGGCCCCTCGCCTCATCTTTATGCCAGCTAGTATTCGTTGGCGCGAGCTGGACGTCCCTCATCAAACCGCACACATCAGACAAGCGTTAGAGCAGTTATGCATTACTGCAGGGTACATGGAGATAGATGTGCACCACAGAGAAGAGCGAAGGGGCTGATCGGCGAAAGCGAGTAATGGTAGCATCGGAAAACATCATTGTGCGAGGGGAGCGTATTGTGAGTGACTACAGCGGGGCTACTGTCTCACTCAGGTGAATTACATGAATAGTATGCTTGTTCATTACATTGAGACGGTCGCTTTCTCACTGTATCGAAACCGTGCAACCTCTTGGACGGGGAGGATTGAATCCAGGGCAGTGTTTGTATCTATGCAGTCTCGTGGGAAACTGTACGAGATGTGGAGAGCTCTCCTGGTCGGAGACAACAGGGAGAGTAAGCTGAAGTGTTGCAAGAGTGGAGAGATGCGAGCCGAGGTAAATAGTTGGGCGGATAACGTCTAGTCGACGGAGGAGCGCCTAGGCTCAAAAGATATCCTCCCGCCGATAGCTCAGGTTTCGAACGATACGTCTCAAGTCAGCAACTTTACAAACGCAAATCTATCCCCAATGCAATGCAACTTTTTGCCAAAGGTTTACATATAGATTTGTCCACGCCGAAGAAAGGCAGGTCACTGAATGGAACCTTCAACAAGGCAGATCTCTTTTGAATGATGGAGGCCAAAGCATACAAAAACCTTGACATGGTTTTCCTTTCGTGAAGGAATTCTTTGAAATCTGATAGGGAGCGCAGGACAGGGCTTCAATCAAAACAGTTTTCTCTCAGTACTCGGGCGTCGCTTGGACTAGTTATAGGTGCAATCGTGGCGCATGATGTAATGAAAACTCTATTTCGTCCCTTCGGTGGCAGATTGAAGCCTTTAACGCTCCTCGACAATGTCGTGGGCAGAAATTCATAGCTCTAGAACTGGGAGTCTGAGGTTCTATCTCAACTCTCAACAGAAGAAAAACTAACACCATTGGCAGCCTTTTACGGCATCTCCGCAACACGTCGATTAATGTCTTCTCTTGTATTGTTGGTGACAGGCCTTGTTAACGGAAGGTGAAGCGATACGATTTCAAAATTGGAACGATAATCATGTGCTACCAGCTCAAGCACACCGGGCTGAACAGTTTTCATGCCTACCATCTGTTTTGCTTCCGCGACGACTCTCGTCGCCATTCTGTTTCATAGAGTTTTATACTGAATGAATTTAGCATATAAAGGCTGCTACAAACCCCGTTCTCTAAACCTCTGAAAATCATGTAGTAGTTAGCCTATCAGGACTCCATTTAATTATTTATGGTGTTTGGCAGAGAGCTCGCTCTATTAACCCTATAAATCTGGTATTATTTGGTCGTTCGAGGGCTTCATCGCTGTTTGTCAGACCGTCACAACGAACAAATTAGATTCAGATATATAAATTGAACGCTAGAGCGGAAGCGCTCATGCTTTTAGATAATACCTTATCTTCATCATCGGTAGAATTTGTATCTTCACCGGAAAAAGTGGTGGCGAATATCTAAGTAGCTACATACTGTCGTCACTCTGTTTCTATGCATCTCATCCCGGCGCATTACCACTTTTGTGCGTGTGGGTGTTGGCGCGCTTCGGTGGTACGTCTCTTCGCCACTTTGATCAGTTTTAATAATGTAGTGTGTCAGAAACTACACAAATTGTAACAAGGTCGCGTATTGTGTTACGGGTTGAGCATCAATTGGATGGAAAAACTAGTTGATTTATCTCTAAAAAGATCTGTACTGAGCTCGCAACAAAATCGTTGCAAGGAATGCAACCGATTGTGTTTCGGGAGGTATCAAAACGCTACAGAATGGCCTCAAAATGTTCCTTCTGGCAAAGGGTTTTGGTGGACGTAGATTTATGCGAACAATGGAAGCGCTCTCCATTCATGCGTTTTGAAGCGCTCCTAATACTCAAGATATACTCTAATTAATGTACAGCTTTTTGCCATCCCGCCAATCCACGTAGACAGCGGTGCCAACGTGTTCGCGGCGGGTGCATGGTAATGAGTGCAAGAAGTGTTGAGGAAGGGATTTTGGGAGGTCTCGGCATGGTGCCAAAATGTGGCCAGAACGTGCCCGCCGGCGTGGGGGGGATCGGTTGTGTTAGGGTGGCTACCCTAACACAACCGCACCCCCCCGTCCTCGGGCACGTTTTGGCCGGTTTTTTAAAAAATGTGCTTTTTTATGCCCGCGGGCAGGTTTTGGCCGATTTTTTCAAAAATGTGCGATTTCATGCCCGCGGGCGGGGGGGTCCGGTCGTGTTAGGGTACCTACCCTAACACGACCGAGCCCCCCGCCCGCGGGCTCGTTTTCGCCTCATTCTGGTGGCGTCTACAGACCTCCCAAAACACACACCGCACGCAAATCGAGCCAAAACGTAACGTCCCCGCGGGCAGGGTGGTCAAGTTGTGTTAGGGTAGCGACCCTAACACAACTTGATCTCGCGTGCTGCCAATACGCCAGAATGACGTTACGACATGTCTGATGACACCCGCCTGCAACAACCCATCGCCAGCGAACCTCCGCGCCGCCCATAGAGCGCGCGGCGCCATTCCTGCAGGCGGTGCGTCGTTGCGCCGTAGAACTCGCGTCGCTCTTCTCTCGCGATGCGGGTCTCTGCGGCGTTCTTTATGAGTTTAGTTTTGCTACCGCTCCCCGATAGCGCTACCGTAGCTAGCGCACTTTGATTGCGCCACCGTAGGTACCGCATCTTGGTCACGCTGCCGCAGCTACCGCACCTTGGTGGATCCACCTCCGCCGCCATTGCCATGTTCTCTGCTCTTGGTCATATACACCACGGCCGCCGTCGCTGCATGCTTCGCTTCCGATTGCGCTCATACGGCCGCCGTACCCGTGCGATTTGCATATGATCACGGTTTCACCGCCGCTGTTGGCATATCCCTCGCCTTTATCGTCCCTCCTTGACCGCCGTAGCCAGCCGCCTTCGTCACCGCCCTCTTTCTCGTCGCTGCGGTGCATGGCGAGCCTCTCTGCGATCTCTCGGCTCTGCTACTGTCGCCGGGCTGCATGGATCAGCGCATCGACACCGTAAGATCCAGGCTTGTGCTAGCAGTGCAATCCGCGGCTTTGTGGATTTCGAGGGCTGCCACCCCTGCTTTTCTCGGCGTGGCAGCGCGGCCAACTTGCGCACTACTGGCTTGTCGCGCACCGCGCGCCGCCCGCGAGCTCAAGACCACCAGACACAAAGAGCCACGCGACGCTGCTGGGCGCGCGCGCCGAGGCAGATATTATCGCCGTCGCGCTCTTCGCCGGCCATTCGGACCACGCGCACTCATGGCCGCGCGCGGTGTGTCAGCGCGACGACAGCGGCGGTGCACTGGTGACTAATCTTGCCAAGAGCACGGCCTGCGGGCTGCGTGCCGCCTGCTATGACGCCGTTGTGCCACATCAAACCAGCTTCTGCCGTCTTCATGGTCTCAGCTCCCGATCTCGCCTCCGCCGCTGCAGTCACTATGGTCCCGGCGGTGATGCCCGCGTCCAAACTATTACGCGTATGTCGCGCCGTCATGTCAGACGGCACGGAGCTATACCGCAAGCAACTCCTGCGTCTCTCGCGCCGGCCGCCGCTGAATGTGTCGCGAACACCGCTGCTCTCCACAGTTTCTGACGTGTGGCAACCGGACTGTGGATGTTGCATCTTGGGCGCTTGGCGCGATGGGCGGCACGCAGGGCACCACCCTCAGAAATACCCTTTTGTTGCGCTTTGATTACATGTGTCAGGAACCTGCAGCCGCTCTCTCGCTGTCCAATGTAAAGTCCGTCGCCATCACAATTTTCGTCTCCAGGGCCGCCGCTGCAGGCTTAGACAATCGCGTGCTCTGCGGACTAGACTGAGGGTGCTGATAGCAACGATGAGAACGACGCTGGAGACGTGCGGCAGGAGCAAATGAAAGGCAAGCGAGTGGTGCACCTGAAGGAACAAATGGAGATGAAGACTGAGGCGGGGAGTGAGTTTGGCGCGGGGGAGCAGTACAACATGGGAGCTTGGTGGAACATTGTACGTCAGTGGCGGCTGCGCCGCTACAAGAACCTCGCTCGTGCATAATGTATCTGAAAGCATGTATATGGCCGCGCGCGGGGGCAGTCAAACGCTAACGTAGTGTCTGTGAATAACACAGCAACAATAGAAACTGTTTAAGGGAGAGCAACGTCTGTAGACATGATGTAAATAGCCGCACACGCGTTTTTGTACAGAGTTGGTTGGTACTGGTGCAATACCTCTGTATACCAAGGAGGGCAGCAAGGTGCGACAGAAAGCAAGTGGTATTTCTCCCACTGAAATGCTGCGCACTGAGTTGTTGAGCTTGCGCTGCGTAGCGCGCCGCCACTCTCGCCTGTCCGCAGCTTTCCGACGCCGCCCCCCCAGCCCCCACCCGCACCGGCCCACTTGGCGCTTCATGCTAACGCGCCAAAGCTGCCCGCGCATGCCGCTGTTTCGCCTTGCGTCGCGGGCCACATCCTCCGCAACATGCGCTGCGTACCCCCGTCGCCGTAAATAAACGCGCCCTCCTCTCCCTCCATCAGCCTTTCTTCCTCGCCCGTCATCATTCCTTCAATCTCCTCCTCCTCCTCCTTCTCTGCAAGCGCTCGCGCGCTCGCGCGCGCAGCTTGACTTGCCGTACTCCGTGTCGCCCGTGCGCACGTCTTCCAGCCGCTCGCTATCGCCATCGTCGTCGCCGCCATGCAGCGCGTCTTCGTCGGACGCGTCAAACAAGCCGCCGCTGCTGCGCAGCGTGTTTCTCACCACGACAGCTTGCCTTTGCAGACCATGCCGCTCACGCCGTCGCCGCTGGCGCGTTCGCGGCGTAGCGATCAACACCTGCTTGGTGCAGCTGTCGGGCATTGCTAGCCGGCTAAACAAGGCGAGAAACGAACTTAATGCGCTGCAGTTCACGACGGCGCCGATGGGGGCCGACGCCGACGCCAGGCTGGCTCGGGGCGCCTCCAAGAAGGACGTAGCCTTGTTGTGTCGCCTGCGAATCACGTTGGATCACGTTTCGAGGCTGTGTCTGAGGAGAGCATATGCCGTGCGCGACGAATCGATCGCACATGCGCAACAGGCTCACGGCAACCGGTCGTAGTGCTGTCGCTTGTGCTACAACAAGCCACACACTACAAGCACAGAAGAGAACAGCAGCGGCAAGCAGGCAGCACACAGATGCGCGTGGGTGATCGCGGTATACAGTGGCCAGAACGCAAGGAAAGCTGGCCCACAACTGATGTGGATAATCTTCCTTCGTCGTGCGCGAGGAAACCAGTTCAGGAGCTGTTACCCGTTGCCAGACGCCCAGCGACAGCCTGACGGCGCCGAAAATCGCCAGCGTGAGCTGCGCGTCGCGCAACGCGTCGGTGAGCGCCGGCAGCATGAGCGGTCGCGGCGCTCTACAGGGAGGCACGGCGTGCGGGGCTGGGGGGAATGAGCGCGATGCGACGGAGAGCGTGCGTGGCGGCGTGAGAACGGCCGGTCCGAAGCGACGGAAGCGGCGGAAGGAAGTACGTCGCCTTCATGGCGAACGGCCGCGCGCACACCTTGAGGGTGCGACGCGTCGCGTGAAAGCTGCGCGGAATCGGCAGATGATGGCGGACTGCGGAGGTCAGCACGTGAATGGGCAGTTGCGATCATCGCCAATAGTCGGCTGGAAGAGGTGTCGCGAGACGCTTCCGCGGCAAGTGAGCCACAGGCTGGGGCCGCTACGGCTGTGAATGCCTGCTCGAATACACGCGTCACTTGCCATGTGCACGGCGTCGTCGTCGTTGAGTCTTCCATACTGCGTCCGCTTCTGCGCCGTCCTCTTCGCCGGGTTGGGCGGCGCGCGGTGCAGTCGGATGGCGCCGACGACGCGCCGCGCGCGCATTCAAGCCCACTTGTGCAGCTTTTCTCGCAAGAGGTCGACTCCGTACGCGCTGTCTTTGACGTAAGACTTAGTTCCACGCCCAAGTAGCTCGCGGGATTCCTCAACCACCTTCTGAACAATGACACGCCGTTGCCGTATGAATTCTTTCTGCGATCTTCGCGCGAGCCAGTGACCGAAGCTTGGAAGCCACTTTGAAGGCTGCTTCGCATGTGAGAGAGAGCGTGGCGGAGATGGAATTTGTGCCGCTGTTGTTGTTTCGCATGTAGCCTGTTTTGAGGTGTAGTTCAAGCTTACCTGGACACAAGGAGGCGGTTTTGGTGACGTGTTTTCTCGCCGGATTGTCCTTTGATAGGGACGGGGTCTGGCGATACTAGCGTCAGATTGTGAAGTACGAAGGCGCAGTTGCCGAAGCTTTCTTTTGTCGATCATCGCGATTGGGTGCTGGCGTTGGGGTTATCCCCAGAGGGAAGCCGATGCGCTTCTGCTTCGAAGGAAGGTCGGGTGTGGATCTGGGACGTTGAGAAAGGAACGCGTAAGAGCTTGGCTTCCCATCGCAAGTAGGTGGCAGATTTGTGTTGGAAGGCGTATCATTTGGATGAACGATGTTGTTTGGTGGTGTCTGCTTCGAAGGATGCTACGTCGAAGTTTGGAACGGGGCTAGCATGAGCGCGGTCAAGATGATCGCGGGACATACTACCGCCGTCACGACTGCTGTGTAGAGTGGAGACGGTTCTATTTGTTCTGCTTCTCAGGATCGTAGTATAAAGATCTGGAATGCTGATCATCAGTAGACACAGGATGGCCGGTATGATACCGGCCATCCTGTGTCTACTATAAATGCACATGCTCACTGGCTGAGTTCCATCAGGGTTTCTACCGACTACGTGCTCCTATGCGACGCGTTTGCATCTTTGGACGAGCAGAACGGATACATGCCGGTCAAGTTGTCGCAAGAAGAGGCGTTGGAGCGCTTTGAAAAGATGAAGACGCAAAGTACGGGCAAGAAGGAACTTAGGGTAAGTGGTTCTGATGATTTCACTCTGAGGGCATACAGCCCATTTCACGCATGACCGGCCATCAGCAGCCGGTCAACTGCGTGGCGTTAAGTCTGGATGGACAGTATATTGCGTCGGCCAGTTTGACAAGAGTGTGAGACTTTGGAATGCCAAGACTGGCAACTTTTGCTTCACGTTCCGCGGACACGTTGCGGCCGTGAATGGAGTGGTTTGGTCGGCAGATAGACGGTTCTTGATGAGTGGTTCGAAGGATAGTACCTGCAAGGTTTGGGATATGGGGACGAAGAAATTGAAGATGGATCTGCCTGGACATAGTGATGAGGTGTTCACGGTGAATTGGAGTACGGATGGGAAGAGAGCTGTTCCTGCGCGCAAGGATAAGCTGTTGAAGATCTAGCACCGATGATTGTGGTTTTCGTTTTTTCAAGAGCTTCGCGGGGACTCGCAAAGGGGAAGCGGCGGGGGATGGTGTGGTCAAGGATGATGTGTACAAGATGACAAAAACGTTGATGAAGCACTTTGGTCTTGATCTACCGTTGAATCTTTGGTACTGAACTACTGAATTTCTTCATGCGGTGGGGTCATGGACTGTGGGTAAGCGAACGAAACAGTGACACAGAATCGAACGCAAGCGAGTTAGCAACAGCACGCAATGAGGACGGCAGCGACGCGCAGTCAAAAGGCAAAACATACCTCCGGAGGCGGCGGCACATTTTGTTGATAGCTAGAAGAGCCCGGTTTATAGATTGGAATGTAAAGATCCGGATGTCTCATACTAAACAGCTCCTCCATACCATTCTCCGCAAGCGTTGGCTGGAAAGCGCTGCTGAATCTGCCCGCACTCCTTGACTCACATGCAGTAGTCAATGGTTCAGTCGCGCGACGTGCGCAGCGCGGCGCGGTACAGGCCGGTGACTCTCTGTACGTGCAAAATGTTAGGCTCCCACGCGACGGCGCGGGGCGTGCATGGAGGAGGCGGCGCCCATGGCGTTCGGCTGGCGGCGATGAGCAGCTCGCGAGCGCGCGGCGAGCGAGACCGCCGATGCGAATGGGCGCTGTTTGATAGATTGTTGCCGAGCGCACAGCGGCGCTGCGCGGGTGGCGCGCACGTGGCGTAGCTGTGCTGCCTATCTTTCGGCCCCTTTTCAGTATAAGATGTGTACAGGTGCGCGTCGGTGTGTGCACGTACATTTCGCTCTTGCCCGCATTTGTCAAGTGAAGAGCATCAACGTTGGTCGTGCGCAGTGGTGACTCTACGCTCTTGCGAGTTCTTCTCTGTGCTTTTGAAAAAGACTCCAGTGCTCGAGATCTTCACCCTTGTAAGCGTCGTTGAGTTTCATTTCAAAATTCAAGCCAGAAGTAAAACTAAAACTCTCCACTTTTAACTGCCATACAGCATCCGAGCTATTGTGCTTGCCGTGCTTTTCACGAGAGCAAGCGCACAGGAGCTCGTCCCTGTCGCACTACTTATATCCCGCAATTCATCACATGTAAACCATGTCTCTGCTACACAAAACGAAAACAATCTGCAGCTACTTGCATCGTCCTGCTCACTTGAATTCCAATCTCTGCGTGTATACGTCTTCTAAAAACACAACAACCACCTCTATCATAAAACTTTCATAACGGCACGAATGATTGAAGTCTTCATTCAACTGTAGAACAGACATATATAATAAATCGCCTGAAACAGTTCACAGCTGCTTTAGGGCACAGCCAAACATTTCTGCTTCCCAATCCTCCCCATTCCGCCGTGACCACTCATCCTTCACGCTTGACCAGCAATCAACATTCGCCAACCATGTTTCTAACGATCCTATAGCTGATGCATATGTCATAACAACAATTAACAACTATTGCATGGCGCTCTCGGAAACAACGACCAGTGAGAAGAAACAAAGCTGTCTTGCAAAACTTGAAAGAGAATTGTGAATCATTGAAGGCAGCTTTAAAGTGTTCTCATCGTTCGATGAGAGAGTAATCTAGGTCAAGGCAAGGTGGTTAAAAAACTATTTAATGATATTGTAGAAAGATAATTAGTGGGCACTAACTAGTGAAAGATGGAGAATTGTACAGGAGAGCATCCGATAAGAACTCCGATAAGAAAAAGCGGACAAACTCAGGTGACGAGAAAGCATGAAACAAGATCAGAAGGCCGAATAGCTCAACAATTTTTGCTTGCACCTTATGGCATGGACCTTATCGATTTGGTGGGTGCTCTCTGTTTTAAATACGTGCAACGAAAACGCTAGAAATAATAAGCTCCCTACGCCATTGGACGGCAGAAAGGCGCATATAAAGCCATTGCGAAGGCGGTTCAGATGTCGTACGACACGCAAGTGGTAGATGAAGAATGTATGTTTGCAAAGAAGAGAACAAATGGTGATGGAGTGCAGACAGAGGTAAAACCGAAGGTAGAGATTGTCATAATAGAAGGTAAGAGAGCGATGCAGCTAAGGGATTTGTACAGCGTGTCGATGTTGCATCTTTTCTTGTCGATGTAGGCCATCACTTGGACATCGATATTTGTTTATTTTAGAAGAGTTTTCCCGGGCTGCAGCACTACTTAGCGTTGCTGACCGTTCTTTCTACTGCCAACGTCTACTGGTGGAACATCTATCCGCATCAGTAAACTACTGTCACAGCGCACGACCCGCGTCGTTGCTCGCGCCGT
Organism: Gracilaria domingensis; assembly: GCA_022539475.1. Taxonomy (NCBI): domain Eukaryota; phylum Rhodophyta; class Florideophyceae; order Gracilariales; family Gracilariaceae; genus Gracilaria; species Gracilaria domingensis. The sequence continues at coordinate 123,358 of VCMS01000144.1, read as the reverse complement.
TCTCTCTTGCTCGAAGTCCTTGTGGAAATTCTGGGATCCTGTGTTTCCTTTCCAGAGCTACAAAAACTTTTGTGTTGTTTGCCGACAAGTTAAAGATTGAAGACTATTTGGAGATTGAAGCAAAAATACAGAGAGATTCTTTTTGGCAACAAAGGTAAAGGCAAGTGTGGGGCTGTTAGGGCTTGTAATTATACTATTGCATCTTCGGGAGTGTGAGTGAAATGGGCGGCGTTCTGCTGAATGGGGCTAGTAGTGAGTTTTTGGTTGAAGCGATATTGATCCTGCGCAGTTCTTTGCCCGTAAAACGGATGGAAATGAAATGTAATGTGTATTGCATATTATATTGTGCGGGAAGCGACCATGAACAGTTGCACGAGGAGAATATGGTCCTTAAGAAACTGATCAACGTGGTGGAGAATGTGGCGAAAGAGTTCGGCAGGAGGCAAGGGTTGGTGGAAGAGGGGAGGTTGAAATTTGATGTGGAAGGAGAGGCAGAGATGGGACGTGCGGGAAGTGTTGCGGCCCAGAAGCGGTCATTTGTGACACCGAAGACAAAGGGTGGTAGGTTCGAGGACAAGAAGAGTTTTCTGAAAAAGACGCGTAAGGAAGAAAGGAAGGTGATGGAAGATGTACCGCAGGAGGCCATCGGGGCTCCAGTTTTGAATGAATTTTAGAGTAGGGCATGGCGCTGCAGATGATGGACTGGATTCTGAGGTTGCAGGAGGAGAGAAGGATGAGAAAAAATGGGAGGCCGTTTTTGGGCGAGGCAGGTGTACGGGGTTGGGGAGCGTTGCCACCCGTGCTTCTACAAAATAACATTTAGGGAGACGGGGAGGGAGGATCCGAAAGCGTGATTGGCGAAAATTGAGTAAAAAATGAGGCCGATTTAGATGGGAAGGAACGGTGGGATCATTGAGGTGGGATGAGATGCGATTTGCATCCCAACACGGAGAAAAATGAAAACGCAAACTAGCACAAGCGCAGATTTGAGAAAGGGTCGCGGAAAAGAGTGGATGGGGTGGTGCGGCGAAGTAGAACCTCTACAAAAACTAGGAGACCCCAACATTAACCTGCAAGGGATGGAATTTAAGATTCCAAAATTTCTTAAATTTTTGGGTGCCAGCCTCTGCCACCCCCTCGCGCGCCCCAGATAGCGAAGAAACTAGCTTAATTTCTAAAGCGAACAGACAATATTCCACTTTGCAGAACACAGACGTGGCTATACCTACAGAGGTGATAGGCCACGTGGTGAGGAAACGATGAGAAACTCCAGAGACGGGGTGGTATCGGCAACGATGAAACACGACCAACGACAGGTGTAGTCCCGAGATGGAAAGCAACAGAAAACAACAACCAAACAACACCCACACGCGACGGGTAGGGCCTCCTCGGCACTGTGCCCGGAGCGGGGCGAGATCCTCCAACGGTAATGCACGGGTTTCCGTAAACACGGCAAAACTCTATACAGAGTCGGATCACTTCGTAATCTAGTCCTATACCTCCTCGGTACGACCCTCAGGTCCCGACATCAACGACAGATGTTCCTCAAAGGTACCGAGAGGGTAGGACCACCGTAACCAGACGTGGCTATACTCGCGAGAGTGATAACCCACGTAGGCGGTTGGCGCCAGAGCCTCACTCGTGTAGAGTCCACTCAGGAGAGCGCTACTCGACAAAGAGTTCACTTAGAAGTGCTCGGGTTGACTTTACAAAGGTGCTCGCGACGACGAGGTCGAGCTCACCTAAGTAGGTCTAAACTGACTATGTACACGTGGTGCACACCCGCAGGGGTCCGTACACGTGGCTAGCCCAGTTTCAGGCACCTCAGGTGCACTAACTATTGTCCCGTAATATGCACACACACGGTGGTGTAGTACACGCGTCCACCTAGCGGTATTGGCCAGCAATGGCAACCCTGATTGCAGGTAACTGTGGGAAAGCCATTCCAAAAGTAACCGCCAAAATTGGGTCCAACTCATAACTCTTCGAGTGCATCCTCGTATCACTCCCCTGAGTATATGAGGCGCATCATCCTGATACTCACGCAAATTGCGTTGCTCTACAACCGGACGTATCGCGAGGGCGGCAGAGGGCACGCCGGCCAGGCCGCAGGGGAAGCGATGCGGAACGCCGGAGAAGGGGTAGGACTGGCCTCGATGGCCTCCAATTTCAGAACTGTGGCGGCGGGATGCGGCGGTGTAGGAGGCGGCAAAGAATAGTTGGAGAAACTGTAGCACGACACTGTATGAATAAACGTAGATGGTTAATCTAGTGTTTACACAGTACGAAAAAGTAGCTTCTGAGTAAACTTACTTTTTAATTGTGCGTTTAGGCCAATTAAGAACTGTTCCAATGCCTCGCATCTTTTTACTATATAGTTGTGAAATAGTTCAAGGCCTCTAGAAACAACCGCTTTCGAATTGATTGGCGAATGTCCTTCGCAAGAACGGGTTGTGTGAAAACGAATAAATTTGTGACCGGGCTTGGAGACTGCGAGCCCGGGCTTTTTAACTTTATATACTATTTTAGAGTGTGCAATTTGGCGCGAAAGAAAGCGCAGCACATACACTCTGAACGTTTTACGTTAAGAGTGCTACCCACGCACCAGCAAGGTGCGTGGCGCTAATCGCGGTGTGCGCCACATATTCGAAACCATCAACTGCAACCCTAGACGTGTCCACACTAGACACGCAAATGCGCACTGTCAATATACCTCACGCAAGGCACAGCACGACATCGTATGTAAAACAATCTCATCATTGTAACTAACTAATGTTTCTAACGAAATTACAGCAGATATCGTTAGGATCTTGCGTGCAAATGGAATCGTTCTTTTCATGTTTTATATCGATTGATAGTACAGACTGCCAAATACAAGAGCCCAGACCATTTTCTGCGAATTGATTTTGCAACAAATTCAATGGTCCTGGTGTAAAAACTCAGCCCAAAGTTGGCAGTCTATTGCGGACAATGCAATGTGACTGCGGTAAATTCTCGCCTTAACAGACGGCCCTCTGTTGGGCTGTACGGTCGAGGTCTGAACTTCTCACAGAATCAATCTGTCACCCGGCCCTCTGTTTGGCTGAGTGAGAGATGTTCTGCCGATTCTACTGGCGATAAGATCGCCTGCAGTTGAGGATGCTGTGAAGCGAACGCTCGAGATTGTAGTGTAGTGCAATATGCGGTGGGATAGTAGTTGTAATAATCGATGATGATCCTCTTTACTGCTTTTGCGCTAAGTAGAACTATATAAATACTGATGATAGGTCTAGGTCATACACTACTTCGAAGAGTTTGGTAAACTCAAATCAACGCAATTCAGTTCAGATCATTTCTCCGTAAACAACAATTCAAAGTCAAAAACGTTGATCTAAAACAACATCATTGTTTCCTAACTTACTGTCAACACACGACACTCCAAGCTTTTTCTGTTCGAAAGAACGTCACTCAGAGTTGACATCAATTCTTGTGCCTTCAACCCAGCCACTAGGTTTCAACAAAATCATGTTCGTAGTCATCAGCTTCCAAAGTGGATGATTATCGCCAACTAAGCCTTTTGTGAGTCCGTCGCCGACATTCTGATCTCCGGGGATCCATGCCAGATACCTAAGTTCTCCTCGACTGTGGCTTTCCTTCAATGCTGAGACATCAATCTGTAGCCTCTTCTCGAGGGTAGATCCACACTTTGCGACAACATTAAAAACCGCGCGTGAGTCTACGTATGCGTCAAGTGGCACTTCGCGACCTAGGATTTCCTCCAGCATTGCCTTGGCAACGTAGGCCTGATCAAAACCGTACACTAAAGCGTGGACTTGAGCTGCCATAGGGGAGCGAGCAACTCGTTTGCACTTGCAGCTACCGTAGTGGATAACATTAGCACGATTGTTTCCGTCAGCAAGAACCAGAACAAAACCAAGTTGTGACTTCAGCTTATCTGCATTGCCAAATGAGGCATCGGTAAACAGCATGAGTCGCAATGAACTCATGTCCAGAGGCACATAAGTGAGACCAGTGTCAACTGTCTCATGGCATCGGTTCACAATTGCAGTCATTCTTCGAAAATGAAGAGCTTCTGGTGCGTTCACAGAGCTGGCTAGAAGTTGCACTGCTGCTGAAAGATCAGGTCTAGTGCAACAGCCAATGTACAGAACTTGTGCCCTGACGCTGATAAAGTCTTCTTTTGAGCGTGGTTGCTTCACAGATCGAAGTTTGGCGCCTTGTTCAATGAGCACAGTTCCATCGGGCTTCGTTCGAATATTCATACCATTAAAGGTAGCACAATCACCCTCCTGGAGACATTTTCGTGGTTTCGACTCGAATTTCTTTGAGTGTCTCTCTTCATCTTCTTGAAAATCTCTAGTTCCGTGCCCAAAGGAGTCATCAACCTGTAGGATTGTAACGCCTTCTAGGTTCTCACCTGATCTCTTGTACAGGACACAAGGGTCTGCCAAAGTTGGAGTCATCTCAAGATTCTTCTTGTGGTGTGTTTGATAAGTAACAAACCAATGGAGTCCGCTCTCGGGTATTCCGTACAAAGGTTTCAGAACTTTCAACACCTTACCAGGGTTAAGGTTCATTTCGTGTGGCGGACGGAGGAAGATCTTTCGCTCGATTGGGGCCTCAGATTGAGTGTACGCTTGCGATATGTCTCGGACGTACGCAGTGTGTCCTGGAATCATTGCAGAAAGAGCGATGGCTAACCTTTGCCCAACACGGCTAACAGTTGGCGATTTCGTGGCGATGTCCAACGCCCCTCGATCTTTGTAGTTCTGAGATACTAGACGCGACTTCTTCACAGCCTTTCCTTCTACAGACTTCACAACGTCCACCCATCTTGAACCATAAATACGAGTCGCTCGAGGAATCTGATCTAAATCCACGACTTCAAACGTACCCCGTTGCTTCAGTCCCATCAGTTCCTTCGTTCGCGCATCCGAAAAATCTTCATGTGTTGGTGAGGCTGACACCTGTTCTGCAGTAAATGTCCCTCCAAACATTGCTGCTACTTCTTCTGCGGTAGGCTCTGAGCTCTCTTCCACAGAATCCCCTTCAGCAGCTTCAGTGTTAGCACAGCTGTCTGTTGGCAGCTCTGACTTCTTGACGGGCTTTACAACATTTGAACGGAATATGCGGCGGCCATGAGGGAGTTGAACAACAACGATTTCACCATCAAGATGTACGAAGGCGAAAGGTCCTTCCCATTTCTTCGAACTCTCTTGGTATACATAGATCGGAGCTCCGGCGGGTAGCTTCATCAATTCTTGACTGTGTTCCTTTCCTTTTGGCCCGTTGTAGTGTTTGAGACCAAAGGAGATACGTCGCTTTGCTTGCTTCTTCCTCACTGTATCCATGGCTTCATCGATTGCCCTTGCACGTTGCAACTGAGTTTCTGCGGGTGTTTGTCGTGCCGGACGTGGGAGAGCTCCAAACACGAGTAGTGTTGGACACAGACCCTCTGGGCCAATTGTATCGTTGACCGACTTCACCGCCATCTGAAGACAGTCTGTGTCATTCTCGCTTCGAGGAAGTGAGGACCGTAGTTTCAGATATGCCGAGCGTAGTGGTCCATGATATCTTTCTACGTGCGACATGGTAGACGGAGACTCGATCGGAGCTGGCATGACTGTGATCCCGTCTGCCTCTGACAGTTCCAAGAACTCCTTAGAGACAAAGTTACTTCCCTGGTCGACGCGCAGAAAATCGGGAGGACCCAAATAAAGTCGAGACCAGCAGCGAAGAAAAGCTTTCCATATCTCAGCAGACGTCATCCTTCGCAAGAATAAAGCGGCGTTGAAGTGTGTAGCTTCGTCGACGGCGTGTAGTATTGGCTTCTGGTTGATATACATCAAGTCGATAGCTACAATGTGGTTAAATCTGTGATTGTCCATACCCACAGTCAGCTTGAATCTTCTCGGCCGTCTTGCGTTCTCGGAACAAGTTACGCAAGTTTGTGTAAGTTCATCAATTGCGGTTCGCACTTCAGGTGTCATTTCATCAGGACGGGCTCTCTTAAGGACATTTCTGAAGGCTTGGACGGTTGGGTGACCAAAAAAGCGATGCAGCTTCCTCAACCCTGATTCTGTGTAGAGTGAGTGTGAGAGGTCTCCATGACTCCAGTTGTGAATCAGGAAATAATTCTTGAACGTTAGAGGCTGATGCAAATGCTTGTACATGACTTCGCGTTTTTGGAGACTAATTTCCAGTCCATTATTGACCATGTCCTTCATGCTGAGAAGGCTTGGTACGTTGTCATTCACAATCTGGAATGTCACATCTATTACCAAGTTCAAATCCTTGAATAGAACAGGTATGGTAGCGGTCCCAACTGGTGTGCTGCTTCCACCGAGACCCTTGAGATGCTTCACGTTGTGGCGATCAATGGTGCAGGGAACTTTGAACTGCTCACAGTATGCCTTGTACTGGGAGTAAGACATCACTGAGGATCGATTGGCACAGGTATCGATGTAAAGTCCACGGAAGTCCTCACATTCTCCTCTGTTCAACTCTTCCTCCATAGTAGCCATAGCCGCGAGTCGATTCCTGTGGTATCCAATTCCATGCAAGAATGAGGCGTTCGCCAAAAGAACTTCATCAGCTTCATGCAACGACATATCATCCTCTACGATGTACGCTGCCTCCTCCTCCCAGTCTTCATCACTGCCTAAGGCGTCGCTATCGCTCGAGTAAACGATATTGACAGCGTCTTCATTGCTTTGCTCAGTTGTGAGGTCTTCCATGACGTTTACAAGGTCCGTAACAGTGACATAAGCAGACGGCCGACTGCTCTTCAGCTTTTCAAATGCGTTTTGAATCTCCTGCTGAGAATGCCTTGTGCGAGCCAAATGATTTTCGCCACACACGTAGCAGCCCTTCTTTCCTGCCAGCCACTTCGATGAAATTCGGCTGCCACGACGATCATCCTTTCTACGCCTGCTATGATTCCTCAAAGTCTTCCTTGCATCACCCCCGTATTGATTCCCGAGGCTGTAGAATGCGCTACTGTCAGATCCTGAGCTTTGATGGCACGCAACGAACGCTTCTGCAGATCTGGGTTCATTTGAGAGGAACGTAGCGATACGGCTACGAGCTTCCTGTGATGATGGGGGAACGCGTTCCCGTAACGATTGAGCTATCTGAGAAGTATCTGTTGAGACTATTAACTGGTCTCGTAAGAAGTTGTCCGTTCTGTACGCTCGGTCAAGTTGGTTCTGGAGTTGCACGAGTCTGTGACAAAACGATCGGAATATTTCAAGCTCACTCTTATTGGGATTCTCTCGCATAGCTTGGGAAAGCCTCATAGATTGCCAAAGGATTAAAGTCCTGTTACGTTGCTCGGGGTTGATGTAGTTGTCAACAAGCTTCTGCAAAACTACCTGGTACGAATCCCCAACTAGGTATTCCTTCATGAAAAATTGAAGAGCGTCATCACAGAGAATGGCTGGGAGTGCGTCTGCCTTCTCTTCATCCGACAAGCGAAACATTGTGGCCATCGAATCGTAAAAATGGAGAGCACGTTGTAGGTCCTCATCAAATCCACCTCCATAGGAACATCTTCCCTTGCATGCCTTGAGCATATTATTGAAACCATTCGCATACCCGGAGTTGAAATGCTGCCCTAACTTTTCTTGGGAGTTGCTGCCATGCCTCGTTCCGTGAAATGAATTTGCGTAAACATTTGGAAGTACGTTACGAAGCCCATGGTGCTGTTGGTCGCCATTGTCTGCAGCATTGGCCCCCTGGTGGGGAACGTCGGCTCCTGCGGTTGATCTCTCGTTTGATGCTGGTGCAACATCACGTCTTTCCACTACAGCAGACTGAAAAAGTCTTGACAGACGACGGGTATGAAGACGAAACTTGTCTGAGAAATGCATTTTCAAATAATACAAACAGGGAGAAGCACAAAGCAATCAGAGCCAGACATGAAAACAAACATCATTGCTTAAAACAATTTTGTGTTTTAAGCCATAAATTTCGTCACAAGCGATCGTTGCATTCAGATTGTTTTCATGCAGTTGCTAATATTATTCAAGTTTCAATTCAGGTCGCAGAGAAAATTTATGACATACAAAACCTTATGCTTGTCCTTCGTATGTTTCTGATATGTACAGTAGGGTCGGCTCAACACTTGAACGGAAGCTGGAAATCCCTCTGATTCTCACTATCCTCGCTTTCTGGTTAATCTGGTTATAGAACCAGAAAGAACGATGTCTTGGCTACTGAACAAGCTTTAAACGAAGCAAAATGGTAACGAAACGGAACAGATATGACGTCTTTACTAACAAAGACCAAAACAGGCTCATTCAAGAAAAGCATGGGGTCAAAGTTGAACAAAATCAATCATATAAAAGCCCCAAATCTATTTTTTGGTACACCAAACTTCGAGGCAGGCTCAAATTGAAATCTGCTCCAAAGAACAAAAAGCTTAATCAGACGCAGCCTCCGTCGTATCTACAGCCTCTGTCGCTACATTGTCGTCCCCAATACTATGCGTCGTGTGATCTACTGCGGTGATATTTCTGGTGACCAAATTGTTACGGGCAATGGGACGAAGCTCTTCTAGCGATCGCGGAACAGCCACAATGTTACCAAAGCGTTTGCTTCGACGCAGAGCACCTTCTATCGTATTCGCAATGTTAGCGGCACGCCTCTGAACAACTATCGCACTGTTCTTGGCTATTTTAGCCTCTTCACGCTTCTTCTTTGCTTTCATTTTGGCTTTCTGTTTTTCTGCTTGCTGTGAGATCAAAGCGTACGCGGCGTCAGAGGTCAAAACAACACCTTCACTGTTGCCAATGAAACCCGTCTTAGTCAACGTTGCAGTGCCCAGCAACTCCCCCCGCGTTTTTTCTCTCTTCTTTTGGAGCATCTTGATCATTTCATCTATACCAACACGTTCCAAAAAGCACTCAAAGCTTCTCGGGCGGTACTCTCCAAGCAAGTGGTGTGGATCTACGGGGCACAGACTGGTTTTGACAAATCCACTTTGAATATTCTCACGAGTCATTGCTTTCCCGTATGCTTCCGTAATGAGACGACAAAGGTCAAAAACGTCCAACTCTTTGTTATATAATGGCAATGAAGCCACGCATGACGCGAGAAGCTCCCGAAAAGAAGACTTCATGGCCGAAAACACTGACACATTCAACGGCTGCGTCGTTGAGCTAGTGTGCGCGGGTAGCAGGTACTCTATGACACGGTTTGATCGAAAGAGCTCACACACGCGAACAGACATATGGCTACGGTAGCCATCGTAGATCAGCAAAACAGGACGACCATTTGCACGAAGATCTTCTGTATTGGAAACGAAAAGTGTTGCCCACTGGAAGAAATTGTTCGCGTCAACGCCGGCAACATTCCTACGAGCAGCGACGAGAGCCCCGCAAGGCAGCACTTCATGAATCGGTTCCACATCGCCAGAGTCATTTTCGGTCATTGTGCGCACCCTCGATCCTTCGAAAACGAACATTAGATCAATGGCAGTTCCTTCAGCGGAAACACAAGAAAGACAGGTAACGCGAGAAATATTTTTGAAAGACGCTCCCTGAACCTCTGGTACATCTCCGACGGAGTCGTAATGTCGGGTTCTAGGCGTCTCATTGTCCTTCTTCTCGATCGATAAGCCGGTTTCATCCAAATTGAATAGTCTGCGACGGTCTATCTTGTACATTTGTATAACCCCCGATATCTTCGCCAGATGGGTAAGGAGCACTTGTGGCTATAAACCTTTGCGACTCCTGAACAGATACCTTTCGATACATGATAACATCTTCATGTCGCGCCTGAAAGGACCTACACCAGTCGTCTTCCGGACGTCCACTCTTAAAGCGTAGCTTCTGTTGTCGCTCAAGCGGAAAAGACTGAACTAGGAACTGCACTGCGTCTTTCAAGTCGTTTCTGGTCATGTGCTTATTGGTAGTAGAATAGTGATTTAGCACCTGTACGATGTGCTCTTTTTCGGTGTCGGTCAAAGCATAAGGTTTGGATCGGGCTGGTTGGTTGATCAAATTGATGCGATGAAGCCAATAATGGATGGAAGAAACTGGGAGGCGAAATGTGCGCCTGGCTTTGTGAAATGATAGTTCTCTTCCTTTCAATGCGAAAACGGCCCGCCTCATCTCCCGTGTGACGCGCAAACAAGGAAACAATTTTCAGTGCGTTTGTACACAGTTTTGCACTTCTTACATAAGTGACATGGCTAAAGATTGCGCGTCCACTTGTGCTTGTACGGCATCTTAAATTCTAAAACTGAATCAATGGTAAAGAGAAGGAAAGGTTTTTGCTTGATGTGCCAATGGTTATGAGTTAGAGTCTCATACTGGTTGAGACTAGTTTATAAAGGGACTTGTTTAACGTTTTTATGAGCGCTTTTTAACTTTGCGGTTGGTAAAAAAGAGTTTGGTTTCTTTTGTGGCTACGCGATTGGTAGCTTAGTTTGTCTCCCGCACGGTTCAACAAGAGCAATTGGATAGAAGCCGGGACCTGAGGACATGCTGTGTTCTGCTACGTACGCAGACAATGCGTTACGCAGCGATTACCTTGTGTGTTGCTTATACAGCCACTTTATCATAAAAAGAAGTTCTTAACTAGAGTGTCGGGATGGCAGCCTTTTCGGCAAGTGTGTTGAACGAAAAGACCATTTCTATAATCTGTGACGGGCCGTTGATGTGTACATGTTTGCTGATGTTGAGCAGTCGAGGGTTAGAGTGCTTTAGACTCTTCGATGACGGCAAAATGTGCATCGCTTTGTGACGCAGTTCGCGGTTACACCATGGGGTCAATGTTGAACACCCTTTGGTCTCTGTGTTTTCCTCGCAGAAGCACTCAAAAGCGCGGAATTTCGGTGTTCAGCTTTGACCCCACTTTTTTGAAGCATGAGCCTGCCCTACTGTATACACATCCGAATAATTTTATATATGTAAATGGTTTGAATTTTGCATCTGGTACTTGTACTACATTTATGCAATGCTAGTGTGCATAAAATCTTTGAAGTTGAGTTAATTGTTTTCTATATAAGTAAAGCTTTGTTTCGTAACTTAGCTTTAAAAGTTGGTTTCTAACCCAGCTTGACGGGGGCGCCTATAAAAAGCCATCCTAATTGCAATGGATGGTAACTCACGGACCAGAAACGTTCTCAGTGAGTGTGCCCTTTCTTGTCTGGCCTTTTATCTATCACATTGCATACGCTTTCCTTTTCCTTTCCCCCAACGTCTAACAATGCCCCGACACTAAACAACACAGTGATTCAGGTCCTGATTCGTTTTGAACGTACCGCGTGCCTTTCTCGCACGCACACTACAATCAACGTGTCTGAATACGTGAGAGAGGTAACGTCAACGGTAGGTTGCGTAGCTGATGGGCAGCAAGCGTCTCTTTGCTCGCAAAGAAGCGTTTTCTTGAACAAGAACTCCAAAAACCCAAGAACTGCTGTGTGCTCCTGTCTCGTACGAGAGAGCAGAGCAAACAGTGATATCTATGGTTCTTTGCTGAGATGCGCACCGCTCGGAAAGCGCTGCAGAAGACAGAATCGCAAACGCTTGGTGCCATCGCGCTCGCGCTCGCCCTGCGGCTGGCAAAAGAAGCCGAACTGATAGCGGCGGCACTCGCGCTCGGCCGTGCCAAGCCACGCCTCGGGCTGGCGCCAGTCCACGAGCTCCGCCCGCGGCCGCGCCCACCACAGCGGCAGCTCGCGCGGCGCGGGGTGCGGCGCGCACGTCGCCCGCGCCAAGCCGCACCGCCGCGCGCAGCCGTCGTGCAGCAGCGCGTCGACGCCGTCCGCGCGCAGCGCCACGAAGCGCGGCGCGCCGCCGAGCGCGAAGCGGTGCGTGGCCGCGCGCGCGGCCACGTCCCACACCACCACACGCCGCAGGTCGCCCGCCGCCGCGCGCGCGCCGTCGCGCGACAGCGCCACGCCGATCAGCGCGCGCGCGCGGCCGCGCGCGTGCGGCGCGCGCAGCGGCGCGCACGCGCGCGCGCCGCTGCGCACGCGCCACACGCGCACGGCGGCGTCGTCGCCGCCGCTGGCGAGCCGCCGCGCGTCGGCGGAGAACGACAGCGCCCACACGACGGTCGCGTGCGCGCGCAGCACCGCCGGCTGCAGCGCGCCGCTGACGCCGTCCCACAGCCGAATCGAGCCGTCGCGCGCGCCCGACGCAATCCACCGCCCGTCCTCGCTCACGCACACGCGCGTTATCGCCCCCTCGTGCGCGTCCTCGCCGCCGCTGCCGCTTTCCGACTGCGCGCGCCTCAGCGCCCACACTCGAACGCTGCCGTCCTTTCCTCCAGCAAGCCCGACGGACCCGTCTTCACTCGCGCCCACGTAGCTCACTCTGCCATGCATGCTTCCAACTGTTACAGCGCCGCTTTCGCACCCATGCTCCCACACGCCGTACTTTCCATCAAATGTACCCCACAAAACCATTTTCCCTCCTTCTGCGAACGCTACGCTGGTCACCGTTTCTCCAACGGTAACCGAGCTCAACCGACTTCCGCTCTTTGCGTTCCGCACTGTAATCGATCCATTCCACGAAGCAGTTGTAATCAACTCTCCATTCCCACTCAACGCCACACGAGAGAAACCAGATTCGATGTCGTCGAACACTGCATCCACCACTGTGCGCGACTCACCGCTTTCTATGTCCCATATCCAAAGTTTAGATGCACCAAGAACAACCTTCGCCCCCGCCGAACTCACAGCGACGCAGCCATCAACCCGCTCGTCCTCGTTCACAAGTTCGCGAGGCGCGTCCCCGCTCTGTAGGTCCCAAATCAGCACCTTGCAAGTGCTTCCCAGCCTGTAGGCAACCCATCTCGAGTCCTCGCTCAAAGAAACTCTCCGAATCGTCCCTCAAGTCGGAATCCTTCCAACAACGCTCTCCAATTCCCTCTCAGAGTCCCATATTTTCACCTTATTATCACCGTCCATGTACACAACTATGCGTCCATCGTTCGAAAGTAAAGCGTATTTCGCCTTCCTCACCACTCTTTCAAAACTTGCACGACTGCCGTACATCAGGTTGTGCTTAACTATCTTCAACTTCTCAGAATCGTCAAACGTCAGAATCGTCAACTCGTTGTCATGTTTTCGAATACACCGAACTGTCCCATCCACTTGTATTCTTTCTAGAGCAGCACTGCCCGCAGCTGTCAGGAACCCGTTCCCCGCCTTCAACCATGGTCCTTTTGCCTTTTCCGCAATATGTTCTACTTCCTCCAGGAACCTACGCGTTGTGTCACACTTCTTTGAATACGTTATCAGCCGCCCGTACAGTTGAAAACATACCTCGCGCGGGTTTCGTCCCACTGCATCCTGACTCAGTCTCGAAGCCTGCGGAATCACTTCTAATGCCCTCTTCTTCTCTTCCTTCTTTTCAATGTCCGAGAGATCGAGTGCCGTTTGCCCATTTGAAACGTCATTCTCCACAGCAAAGATTCCGCTTTGCGTAAAACGCTTCATCATCCATTGAGGTCTCAATAAGAGCCAAACCAGTTCTTCATATTCTCCAGCGTCCTTGAGAAGTCGACACACGTTGCTGTCCAGAAACCTATCTCTATCTTCCACGGTCCACCACTCTCGTTTTCTGTTTTCCTTCGTGCATTCTATAACTGGTGCGTCTTCGACAACTGCTGCATCGTGGACAACATCTGCGCCACTTTCGTTCGATTTCCTGCGAAACAGCTTCTTCACCTTCAAGCAAAAGCCGCCCTTCTCATTTCCGGCGCCAGCTAAACTATTCGGAACTACCTCGGATAACCTGCCAACTTCAGCATTATCATCTCCAATATAGTTTCTCAGCAATAGCTTGATGTACTTCGGCCTTTCATTTTTCGCATAATGCCCCAGCACATCTAAAATGTCGTCATGGACGCGCAGCACCCGTTGCATGTTTTCACCGACCCTTCGAATCGCGACCTCCACCACAGCCACTGCGTTTAGAGCTTCCATCACCTCCTCAGCTTCACTTCTTTCGCTCAATGCCCAAAGCTTTTGCAGCATCGAGACAGGTGCTTCCTGCTGCTTCTCCAGTACACATAATCTTTGAAGCATTGCCTGTATGGAGTATGTAAATCCCTTTTTTGCCTCCGTTTCTATTTTCCATCGGCGCTCTAGTACTGACATCGAAGTATCAACTACATTTCTTATGGCACCGTATCCGGGCCAGTGTTCCTTGACCAGTGACTTCCTTGTCAACTGTAACTCGTTATGATAAAAAACTCATCGCATCCTCTTTTGGTCCCTCCATTCGCGTTACGTACTTTCGAACACCTGCACCCGTAACAGACAGCAGTAAAGGTATACCTGTACAAATCAACAGAATCTCCTTCAAGGCCTCCATGTTTTTCCTATTCTGAATCATGCACTCCTCCAATTCAGCGTGATTCAGGAACATGATTTGCGATTCTTTCTCTTCTCTAGCATTAAAGGTTATGAATTCATCGGCCTTCAGAGCGAGGTCAAAGTCTCTCGTTGTGTACACAAGGCGACTATCAGCGTTCATAATATGTGCAAGAATACGGAAAGTGTCCCCATCAAATCCGTTCGCCTCCCAGACATCATCAACCAGGAAAAGGCATGTGTGATTCACAAACCATTGCCTGGCCTTATTCACAGCTTCCTGCAGTTCCTTTCCACGGATGTCCTTCGCAAGCTTCTGGTTACCAGTGCGTTCGACAATATTCGCAATCTGAGTTGTGAGCGCATTCATTCTAGCATCCGCTCCTAGCTGCATAAACTGCACACCATCCGGGAACCTGTTTCTGATATCCGCTACATCGTTCAAACCCCGAAGCGCGCAGGTCTTTCCAACCCCGCCGCGCCCAGCAGCCACGACAGCCAGCACTTTATGCTCCGATGGGCGCAGTACGGCTGATTTCAGCTTTCCTTCAACCGTATGCGGGGAATCGAAACACAGCGTGAGTCGTGGTGGGTTGGGCGGAACAGTGCCATTGATGTTGAACTTTGGTTCATTCTGAGACGTTGACTCATCCGCGTCAGTTGCCTTCACTTTCTCCGTCTCAACATCTTTAGCGAACGCAAAGAATTCGTTCACCAGTTTGTCGATGCGTTCCAAAGTAGCTTTCCCTCGCTTTACTCGTGTAATTGCGCTACCGCTCTCTACTGTTGGCCACAGTGCTATGCAGTCTTCGTTCGCAGATTGCAGGCGTCCCTTCCACGCGCGAAAGAGAATCTTTGTGGATTCGTCAATGTGTTGTTCGAGCCAGAAATCAGTGTACTCGTTCATCTTCTCGACTAGGTCTTGAAGGAGTTGCAAGTCAGTGCGATTGTCAGCAGCGAGATCGCGTCGGCGAGTCAAGGCGGTCAACTTGTCCTCAAAGTATGCAAGAAGTGTGGGCGCCGCCCGAGCTGCCGCGACCGCTGCGCCTGCAACCTCTACGCCAGCCATTTTGGGGGAAAAGGAAGAAGCGAGAGGGAAGGAGAAGTGGAGTGAATCGGCTTCTGGACAAGGAACTTGGTGGGCCGACGGTGTGTTCGGAGGTGCCAACGACCGAATCAAGTCAATACTGTTTGAACAGGTAGAAGGTTCCCACTGGACCACTACACGTAGTTCACGTTCGGGAGATAACAGCGGCGCGAAGAAAATGCTAATGACAGCACGAGTACTCTGTACGTGCCAACTGGTGGCAAAGACACGAGCGGTGCGCACGGTTGGAGAAGGCGCACTCGGTATCTCACAAGCTTCCGTATACAGAGTAACACATAAGCGAGAACGTCGGC
This sequence comes from Gracilaria domingensis, assembly GCA_022539475.1. Taxonomy (NCBI): domain Eukaryota; phylum Rhodophyta; class Florideophyceae; order Gracilariales; family Gracilariaceae; genus Gracilaria; species Gracilaria domingensis. Next base: position 107,625 of record VCMS01000144.1, on the reverse strand, counting down.
ACGGGGCTACGTAGACCAAAGTGGCCGGTGCGCCGTTGGGAGCCAGGAGTCGGGGATGGAGGACGCCACGCTTTGAGGCGGAACGCGCCAAGTCGAGTCGAGATGGTTGTCGTGTGCCAACTGGCGCCCCACTGACGATGGGCTCACGTGACGAGGGGGCGCCACTTGTCAGCTTACAGTGGAGTGCAACGAGGCTGAATCTCTGAAGGCGCGTAGAGGCGGGAGATGCTGGTGAGCGCAGGTGCTGGCCCACGAGGACAGAACTCTACAAATTTTGCTGGGCGCGCAACGGATTCTACTCGGTGTAACGTGTGTGACAGCGCTGACACCGAAGCCACCACTTGTGATTTCATTCATTCAGCGACGGACATGTGGTCGGCCGGGTCAGGCTCCCAGCCAGCGTCGCAAGGAGAAGGTTTTTGGGTGCCAACTGGCTCTCTGAAGACGGAATCGCAAACCTGTGCCCAACCGCCCGCGTGGTCGGCAAAAGAAGCCGGACTGATAGCGGAGGCAGTAGCGGTCGGCCGCTCCCAGATGCAGCTTTCGGTTGCGCGAATCGCCGAGCCGCAACTTTGGCGACTGTGCGCGCCACAGCGGCAGTTGGTGCGGCGCGGCGTGCGGCACGCACGTCAGGTATTTCATTCATTCAGGGCGTGCGGTCCTCGCGGAGCATCGCACCGACGCTGGCGGCGCGGGAAGAAACAACACGCGGTCATCACAAGCCGAGAGACAAAGCGGGGCGTGCCCACGCGCGTGGCCACGTCTCGCACGAGCAACACGTGGTCTTCGTGTCCGGCCGCCGCGCTTGATTTTTTCTCGCAGATATTAATTTTGTTCGTGTTGCACACAACCTTATTCATTTTACGTGTTCTGAACAACATTGTGCTGAACAACAAAGGGCAACAGAGCAGTTTATCATTATTTGCGACACAAGCCTATAGTTTCGTGGGCCAAACTGATATCGTACTGATATTGTTGGTCCTTTTCAGATATCTGGCTGATATTGTTGGTCTTTTTCAGGTATCTCACTGCTATTGTTGGTCCGGGCCAATACCCGGACTACAGCCGCCTGATAAACTGTAATCGTACCAAGGCACAGGTGGTGAGTCCTCGGCTCTACGTGGACTCCTATCTATCCCTCATAGATACCCATCTACCAGGTGATAGATAGGAGTCTGGCTAATAGCTAATTTTCGATTTGTTTTGGCTTCGGGTTTGGCAATCCCAAGTAGCACTCTGCGAGAAAAAACTTAACCCGCGCACGCCGCTTCGTGATACTTCACTTTTTGCGACTTGCGGTGCCATCTTGAGTATCTACCATCTCGCATTTCTCAGTCCAACAAGCGGTTCTAAACTTTATCAATACAGTTCGTACCGCTTTCAGTCGTTACGAACACGACCGTCAGGCGGCAGCCCAGAATTTGCTCCTTATAATAACCAATTATACGGAAGGTCGAACACTACGTGCAATGAGTAAGCGTAGTCGAAAAGATGCATTTTGTGCACATTCTGTTACGCAAATTTGCTTCTATTACGCTAATCTCACCAAATCAGAACCTTTGATTCGAACCAATCTAAAGCAGCAAGTCGTCCCCGATTTCTACGTTATAAAGAACAAAGCTTGTGCGGAATCCAACTTGATTTGTTCCACAATATTCATCAAGCGTACAGCAAGTAGACTACCTCGAAAAGCTGTGATACGGATTTTATAACACTTATCGACTCTCTGCAACAATAATTGTTGGCGAAAAACTTGGCGATAGATGGAGAAGTGCAAAATTATTTTGCACCTCTCCATCAATCGCCAAGTCCTTATCAGACCTGAATCATTCTGTTCCACTCTTTCGGCTCTAAGGGCCTTCTCTTCTCCGACGTTGCGATCAAAATGAAGTTCTTTCTCATTCTCCTCGCCTCCGTCACGATTGTTGGCTCGGGCTTCCCAAGCATTTACACTTTCAGTTCCAGTGAGTTGTTCAAAGACTTCCCGGCTTCTGAGTTTCTTTCGTCGCAGATCTCGCCCTCGCTTTTGGAGTCGCTTCCCACAATACCTCCATTAACCGAAGCCCCTGCAGCAGGCTTCTCAGCAGATCCGTCGTCCGTTTCAGACAGCCTTACTCCGATGATAACGCCGATGCCATTACCTTCTCCAGGTGTGGAGGATGCGGATGAGATGGAAGACTCAACCAGTCCACTCATTACCTCTTCTTTTGCCACGGAATCAACATTTTCTTCCGAGGGCGGAATCAGTACGACATCATCTGGGTCTTTCACCTCTAGCGAAAGTTCGGGTGGCGAAGTTACCATATCTGCTAGCTCTTTTGGTAGCGCCACAGTGGGAGGGGGCCCAGTGGGAGGTCCTGGAACGTTTGTCGCATGAGAATGCAGTTTCTATTCTCTCAGATCAAGGCTAGGGGTTGTAACTTCTTCTGCAGCTCTCCTTTTACCAAGTCATGCTCTTGTCTTTGAATAAAGTGTTATTGTTCTCTGGTTTGACGAGCTTTCGCTTTCAAGATGTTTAATGTTTCGGAAAAGGAGGGGTGACGGGAACGGTCCTTAGTCCCGTCGTGCAAATGGAAACCTTCCATAGCACATACACCTCCCTGGAAGGAAGATGCTGCTGCCCGAGCGTCAGGACGGTTGGGAAGACAAAACAACCCAGACTGCCGGTAGATCTGCTATCGGCAGTATGATCGCGACGACGAAGGAGCGCAAATCGAGGCGCAACGCGATAGCTCGCACCGCCAGTGTAGTTAGGTCAGAGTAGAGCACCTCGAGTCGGACGCGTGTCAACTCGCTCAAGTAAATCCACTTTTTCTTGCCTCGAAAATCTAGATTTTCGAGGAACGAAGAAGTGGACTTATTTGAACGGGAGTGAGCGGAAGGATGATGTACCTTTGGTACCCGGGGTAAAACTAAACTCATAAAGAACGCCGCAGAGACCCGCATCGCGAGAGGAGAACGACGCGAGTTTTGCAGCGCAACGACGGCGATGGCGATCGCCGGCCATGACGATCGCCAAAAACGCTGGTTGTATACCACGAGCGCCGCCGGCGCTCTTTAGATCTCCAATCCACTCACTCCCGTTCAAAATAAATCATCTTCTTCGTGCCTCAAAATCCTATGACTTGGACTATCTGCATGCACTGGATTTATCACCGCTTCGCCGCCGTCGCTCGGCGTCGCCGTCTTCGATCGCGTCTTGCTCCGCTCTCGCATTGCGCGATCGCAGGCGACGGATCTCTCTTTTCTCTGCTCTCCTCCTTTACTGCTAACTATTGTAACTAACCATCTCTATTTCTGCTCCGTCTATGCTCTGCGCAACTCGGTGCAAGTGACATTGGTGGATGGCTGATCAGGATCCCATACCTTTTTCTTCCGTGGTCGGCCTTTCTTTTACGCAAGTGGATTTTTTGGCGCTATGGAAGTTTGAACGGTGGTGATCCAATCAGTCTCACCAATGTTGTCTGTACCTTTTCAATGACTCTTTGTATTGAGCACGTTGCAATGCATGCAACAGAACGGCTCAGATCTATCGGAGCGTCGCTGTTGGGGCTGGAGCAGTGCTGTCCTGGTCGGACACACTGAACGCGCATGGCGTGCCGTGCGGTGTGGCAGAGTATCATGGGTCTTGCCCGCTCTGTGTCTCCCACCTTACCAACAAATGAAGATCTTCCGAGAGCGCTACGATAATGATGAATAACATTTATTCCTAGGTCCAGGCACGACGATTTTCCGCTCTCCATGTGCTTGACCAGTTTGTTTTCCCGACATTTTGTTTTTCTCCAAAGTCTCAAATGATCTCAATTCAGATCAGGACCAACAAAGTTCTGTTCACCTTCCGGTTGGTCTCTTGTCGTGCAAGAAGAGGTTCGACTGTGAAGTATCCGCTTCACATCTTGCACATGGTCTGCACCAAGTACGCAAAACAAAATCTCACTAGTTGTGCTGACCTTAACCTGGACGGGGATGGGCTGGAGAAGCGCGGGAGAGTCGGGCGTGCACTCGAAATCGGTCTAATTCCTAGGTCGAAGTAGAATTCCGCTATCTTATTCTCTCCAACCATCAAGATGAAACATGGCGTCTTAATCATATAAACACCCTACAAACGAGCATGATTTGTAATGTGGATACACGTAAACATTTTCTCTGCATTTTGGCCAGTTGAAGAATGGCTGCGGGCGAAATCCAAAATACCCCAGATTCCCCCAGGTCTCTGACCTTCGACAATTTCTGGTACATGAGTCACAACCCAGTCAGTTCTCTCAACACGACGAGCAGATGAAACGACGCGCATGCGGAGAGTATACTATGAAAGGAAACCAATGATTTACTTTGCTCAAAAAGCGATGTGATCAAGGGCTATATAGTTTCTCTATTCAGTCCATACTTCACAACCATTGCAGAAACCACGATTTTATGCTACCAGACAGGCTTACCTTCCAGCGCTGCCACCAAGACCTATGCCCAAAACGGTACCAGAAGCTGTCACCGAGCTATCATCTCCGCCACCGAAAATTCCACTACCCGGTGAAACTCCGCCGACGAATGTAGAACCTGACCCGATATCTAGCCCGAGTCCAAGTCCAGTACCGTCGCCACCCACAGAGACGCCTGCACCAGGTTCATCCGTACCTTCAGGTTCTCCATCATCGTCACCTCCTCCCAAGAGGGCCGCTAAGAGAGCACCCAAATCAAACTGCCTGTCAGCTGCTGCTGAGAGGGTGCCTTCATTGCTCACCTTGTCCATAGGTGAGGCAGAGATCGCGAGAACGGAGAGAGATAGAATGAGAACGAAGAACTTCATGTTCATGTTGTCTGTCGGGCGTAACGAGTATAACGTTTCCAAGCACAGAAATTCGGGTACTGTCGACCAGTGTTTAGACGAGTTGGGATGCTTCGAAAGAGCGGAGGCAAGACGAATTCTGACGCCGCTTTTATAGAGAGAGGAGAAGGTCTCTATTCGTCCCCACCTCCTTTCTGCAGGACCTGAGTATCCTCCAATTGAGTTGGATGGAGAAATAGCTCGCAATATAGTGTTCGACACTTGTGTGGCCATCACCCCGATAAACGTGCAATACAGCAGAACTGCAATACAGGTTCCATATCTTGCACGTTACAATGCAACCAAAAACGGCTGATGGAGGCCACAAGCGCCTCTATTTCGCTTTTCAAGGAGCGAAACGAATTTGTCCGCTTCGTGTACCATCTAAGTTATAAACTGAAGGACGATAATTTAGAGATAGCAAGTTTGCGGTCCGTTCTTTTCAGTTTAACCACTGATATTCATCTCATCGTAGAAAGGCCTTCAGTACAAGGCGTTTGTGGTAAATACTTTGGGTTTGCGAAAGAGGCATGGTCTGACCGAGATGACCAACGGCCGAGCTCTCAAGGCCGTACAAATTTTGACAAAGGTTTCTCCGATCAAAGAGTACTCAGAACAGCGCGATTGGGGGGAATCAAGAGGTGAAATGAGATAAAATGACAAATGGCGGTAAGTGGGTCACAAAATTCGTGTCACAAAAATCGTGCTCAGAGTTATGACTCATTAAACGTATAAACATGTCCGAGGGGGGTGAGAAGGTGCGTTGCTGGAACAGCGAGGTACCCACCCCCCCGCGCCGCCCTCGGACATGTTTATAAACAACGATTCTGAATCCGACCTGAAACTGATGGCCACGACGTTTCGTGCTTTCAACGCAAGTTGTGTGATACTGCACCATGCGTGACTGACATTGCCCACCTTTTATTGCCCATAGTTGACGAGCTTCCGCCCTGAAGAGTGTTAATATTTCCGTATGAGAAGGGCGACGGAATCGGACCGCGATCCCGTCGTGCAGATGGAGAAAGTCTATCGCACGCAAGATCTGTCTGGAAGAGAGAAGCTGCTCCCCAAGGGTAGTAACGGCATCAACGACCTAGCTAACCAAAAAGCCAGACTCCGCAGGAGGCGATCGTGACAGTGACGAAGTGCCAAGCGAATCGTCGACGGTGCGGCCGCCGGAGTCTCTTTGGGCAAAGCATCAGATGCGCAAGATTCTTGCGTGCTTACGCTTGTCAATCCCCTCAATAAATCAACTTCCTCGTGCCTAATAAAATTAATAATGTCTGCGCATTCTTCAAGCTCACGTCACGCGTGCAAGTGGCTACGGTTCCTTTTTCTACAACCTACGAATATTATTGTAAAATACAAGTGTGTATATTCGTGCTCTACACCCCCACGTAGGGGTGCTTACAAGTTTCGGACTCCTCTAAGAAGCTCGCGCACATCCCATGGGCTTCACGCGTGTGCAGCACCGGTCTACGTATTTGCCGGCCACATGTATTCCAGGAGCACAAGAGCATAATTACCATTTCCGCAAAAGGGAGCAAAGCCTTTGTTCCATTGGTGCTGTTCATAGCCTAGAAGATCTTATGTTTGTGACATCCCTAGTGAACAGATCGAAGAAGATAATTTATTGGAACAGTAGGGAACAAGACGCAAACGCGATCCAAAAACAGGTTGGCAAGTCATTGGTAGCATTGTCTGGCACAATTTACCTTGTGAGGTATTGTGATACAAAAGACAGCCTACGAGCCATTGCAGCGCCTAATGACCTTTCTTGGCTTGCAGCTCACGCCCTGCAAGCCATCATATGACAGTATATAGCATATAGAAGAGGTTTGTCGATAATCTCCCTGGATTCATAAAAGAGCAGTATAAAGCGAAGGTCAGCCTGCCTTCCTCTCCATCTAGAGAAGGCCAGACTTCATCAAACCGCCGTATCATTACAGATGTTCATGAAACGTCGCTAGTGTCGTTTAGTGCGAATTCAAGCCGTGTTTTGAAAACTACGCTCGGGTTCAGCCTCCGTAGGAGCAGGTAGCAACGCCCGGATTCATGATCGCACAGATTCATGATCCTCATCTGGATATCTCTTAACGGGATGGCTGGGAGGGGACTCGGACAGACGATCAGCAACTGAATGCCATTTAAAAGCAGCTTTTTAAGACGCGTCACCGAAGACGCAGCATGAGCTTGAGGCATAAATGACGCACAGTTTAAATTCCAACTTATACGTCTCGTTTTTCTGTTTTCAATTTTAGTGAGTTTACATATTTCGCATACACAGCAATCTGGGGGCGCCCACAATTAATGTTGATGCCAGAACCGGATTCCCGCTAATCTGTATGAAAGCATGGGCCACGTGCTTTTCTTTGCGAAACACATATTACAGTGCTTAAAAAGTTTTTTTTATATCTCTGATTTTTACTTTCTTCAATGCCCTTCTAACTTTAGCTTTGTCATCGTGAGGGACATAGCTGTTGTGCAAGGGACTATCATAATAATTAATAGGATACCTTTGGTGCTCGACTTGTGGACACCGATTTGAATACAGGCGCAGCAGCTTCACAAAAGCCGCGAACTTGATTCGGAATGGAGAGGAATCGCGTGTGCGGGTTTTTTTTCGTGTAATCCCGGAGAAGGCCACAGGCCTATCCCATAGTAAGTTAAATACGATACTCTACTCTAGATGCCTAGCGTTAATGTGTATGCGACCCAGAGAGAAAGAAATAACTCTTTTTTAAGATTAGATGCGAGTTGATAAGATTGACTACGAGTTCTTGTTTTTGTCAGAATGAGTCACGTCCAAAGCACCTTGGACTGACTCGCGGCTCACCAAACAGCGAGAAGACAATGGAATAAGATCTTTATTGCGATAGCAATTTTATGAGATTTTATGGAAATATGCGCGGTGGAAATAGAATCAATTACATAAGAATAGTGTGGATCAATCCGAACGTTCACGAATTGTTGTTGCTTATTATGCGGAGTCGCGGAGGTCTTTCTAACATTATTGTAATACGTCTAAGCTATAGACGGTCATAGATTAGAACGATGTATTGATCCTGACACCATCTGAACACTACGTATAAATGCGTTGACAAGCGACAGAGAGTTCAAGGACTCCCAGTCAGTCCTGTCGTTCAGTTCAAATCTTGAAAGGTTATGGGCAAGTAGCTATCCTTCTCTCAGGCTTAATTTTGTACATGGAAATATTATGTGCACTTGAATTTATGAGCGCTGTCGTCGCAAGCTCTTTGAATTGACGCGCAGCAATTGCGCTTCACTGTCAGAGATAGTCTTTATTGTAAAGCCAAAGTTCTTTCCACCATGTTGTTGGCATGCCAGCATGTGTTCCAAGCGCAATGCCGCACTCAATGCGAGTTGGAACCGCGCTTAAAAAGCGAAGCGTAGATAACCGCAATCGTGAAGCGCAACGAAAAAAGACTGCCGTTGAGCTCCTACAAAGAAGAGTATCAATCCGAAAAACGGCAGAGCAAACCTCTGTGTCCAGAGGCGCAGTTCAGAATCTTGTTCTGGCTCTAAAATCGCCCGACAAAGGCAGGCTGTCTAGGCTGCTGGACTCCTTGCGAAATCACGCCGGACGACCCCCTGTTTTAGAGAAAGCGAAGCAACTCCTTGTGGTGAACCGTGCTCATCATGTGGCTAGTCGGGGGGTTGCCATTGACAAAGCTCAGATGATACAGCTCTTCACTTGCATAACACAAGATGGGAGAAAAGGATTCTGCAACGGCATTCCTTCAGATGACACTATGCGCCGTTTCAGAGCGCACCATAGGCAACTAACATTTCGCAGTTCGGAAAACATTTCTGCGGCACGACTAGCGGCGCAGTCGTACTCTCATGTCAAATCTTTGAAGGATGTACTACAACAAATTGGCCGGGAACAACTTGGTCTTCCGAAAGATCCAAGAAGAATCTGGAATTATGACGAAACTAGCGTACTTCCAGAGTACGGCAAGAAAGTCAAATGTTTTTGTCCGTCAAACAGCAACAAAAAGGGACGCGCCTGGGAATCAAAGTGGCAAACATGTTACGTCTGGCATTGCCGTTTCTGCCGCCGGTAAAATCGCGCCGCTTCTTCTTATTGCGGCGGAAAAACATAAGATGTCTCATTGGCTAGAACCGTTAAACAGAAATGACTTTACTGATGCCGAAGGAAGACCCCACTGGCTCACACAAGACAGTTGGTGCCTTCCAAAGACAAGAATAAAAATGAGCCCTAATGGTTCTGTGGATATGGAAAACATACACCTCGTCGTGGAGCATATTCATGAACACATTCAATCTCTAGATGATATTTCTCTTCCAGTCATTCTACTTATCGATGGACACAGTTCTCGCTTTAGTCTTACTTGGCTCGAGAGCTGTGAAGCATTCCAAATTCTGGTCATAAAGCTGCCAGCAAACACTACCCATTTTCTGCAGCCGTGCGACAGAGCGGTCAACAAGAAGTTCCAAACCACTATAAGATTGACGAGGGATAATTTGATGAAGCAATGCCATATAACCCATGCAAACGTAGCTCTCAAAATCAAGATGGCAGTAGCCGGATTTACATCCCTGACGCCAACGATTGCGCAAAAGGCGTTCGTGGAAGCTCGTATATGGCCAATGGACTTTCGCTTCTTGACGCCGTTTGAACAGGGCCGTGCGGCACAATCCTCGTGCACAGTATTACGCAGTGGTTGCAATATCGACCATGACACTTTTGACATTAACTCTTTCCAACATTGTCGCCATCAACGCATTTCCCGGATGTTGATGGAAAAGATTCATGAGATTTCTACCCCAGGATGCAAAGCGTCTCGAGTGCTCTCAAGGATTGCGCGTTTAATGGAGAATAGCTATATTGTCAACCAGATCCTACGAAAAAATGTCCGTCCTGTTGCAAAGGCTGTAAAGTGTGCAGCTAAAAATGTTGTTATAGGCAGAGGAAATGAGGCAGAACTTCTCACTGTTGAAAGTATGAAGATACGCCTTGCTCTTTTGAAGAGCAAACAGCGGAAACCGAGGTCTAAGTTGCAGTCACAGACGTCTGGCAAAGCTGCTCTGATGTCAGAGAAGGAGAATATGTGTGGCGAACTACGCGAGTGTTCGGCGTCAAGAATGTGAGGTTCGATGCCCTCGGTTTACTGAGAGGGCCATGAAGCGCGGTTTAAGTACCGCTGCGCTCGTGCAATGCGGTGGAGGCCTGCATGCTACTACTCTACTTTGAAAGGTCCTACTACTCCCGAATGCTACTCACGATGAGTCTGCGTAGGCTGCGATTCGTGGGTGGCATTCGCTGGGTCGCCAAGCAGCCATTTTAGGCTGCAGTCTGCCCGAAATGGCTACACTCCCTTCTTTCAAAGACCGAGTTGCAAACGAGCTTTGGCTGCGAGAGTCAGTGGGGTGTTTTTCCGGTTGAGAAGTCGAGTGAGCATGAGCGGGACGTCCTGATGTATGCGCTGCAGAGATTCCAATGTGTCTTCGTTTGGACTGAGACCTTTCCACCTGACTTGTACCATGAGACCATCCTCGGTTTCTGAGAGCTTCATCAAGCGTGAGACAGGCATGCCAGTTTCTGACGATACGACATGTGACATAATCGCCTCCGTGTCTAACGAGCTGTCGCGATAGTACTTCAGACGGCAGGCATGTATATTCTCGATTATTCCAGTGCGTAGGTCTTCGACTTGAAAAACATGATCGGATAGAGCCTTCAAGATTCGACGAGGCCCGCGCCACCGCAGTGCTAGCTTCTCGCCGGCATAAAATTCTTCCCTGGCTACAAGAACAAAGTCGCCCTCGACAAAGTTAGGTAACTTTCCCGTTGAGGCCTTAGCCCGCGACTTCTCTCTATTGCGCTGCAGTGTTTTCTGTACCAAAGGGTGTAGCGCGGCGCATGCCGTTTTCAATTCCTGCATGTTGATGCAGCGCTCGCGACAGACAGCTGAGATTGTCAGAGTTTTGCGATTGGAAGAGCGCAGGAAGGATGAGATGGGTGGTGATGGCTGCATGCCGAGAAAGGCGGTTACGGGGGCTATGTTAGCTCTGTGCGGAGAAGGTGAATTGTTTAGGGCGCTCTGGACGATCGGAAGGAGGTCAGTCCATTCGTTAAAATCCATTTGTAGCTCCGACGTCAATGCCCGAAAGGTGCGCAGAACTTCTTTACCCAAACGCTCTACTGCTCCATTACTCTAGGGTGTGTAAGGTAGCGTGAAGTGATGAGGTACCCGCAGTGCTTTCGAGAGAAGACGTATGGTCTCGTTTCGGAAATGCGTTGGGCCGTCGGACATTAGGCCATTCGGAACAGCAAAGGCCGCGCACCAATCCACGAGTGCCTGTGCGGAATTCTCTGCTGCTGTACTTGCAAACGCGAACAACCACTTATAGTCAGAATGGTCATCGCGTAACATGAGAACGTACCGCTCGCCGTTGCGACTTGGACCGATGTCAAGGAAGTCGAACTGTAAGAGATCATTTGGCGCAGTGCCGTGGACTGCCGGGGCGAACGGGCGAGGAACTTTCTCTCCTCCAGTGTTAGAGATGCAGTGTATGCATGCGCGTACAAAGCTTCTGATGTCTTCTTGCTGGGTGCTCCATAAGAACTGCTTTCGGAGCGTTTTCAGCGTCGCTATTCTGCCGCGATGCCCAGACGGTCCATTGTGCGCGATGACGCATAGACGGAGTTGCATATCCTCCTCAGAGTCTGGGATCCAAACAGCTCCATTGGAAAATCTCCATAGACCGTCGCGCTTAGTTACATCATCTGGGCGAGCTGTTTCGTGTTCGGACTGTCTGTCAAGAACTTCGGCCGGCTTCGGCCAGCAAAACGCTTCGGAAGAGGTTGACAACAGCGGCGGGATGTTCACCAGGCGACGTACGGTAGGGGGAGCGGCCCATCTTGTGAGCAGGTCTGCCCACAGGTTCTCGATTCCCTTGATTTGAAAGCATATGTAGTTGTAAATGCTTATGCGCACGGCCCATCGAAGGACTTTCCGAACCGAGGGCAGACTCAGGTCAGGGATGATTGAAAGTGGATCAAATATGAAAATGAGATTGTTGTGGTCTGTAAAGAGATCGAAACCAGCTGACGTAGCTACCATCCAATGCATTCTTTCTAATGTGGCCAGGATTGCAAAAGCTTCTTTCTCCATGACCGACCAGCCTAGCTGAGTGGCGTTAAAGAAACCAGAGCAGAACGCGAGAGAGGTGTGGCGTTGCTGATCGTAAGGCTTGCCGAGGTCTTCAAATGGTACTTGAGTGATGATTCCGGACCATATGTTGTCTGATGCATCCGTGTAGACGCAGAGTCGTTGGGTTTCATCTCGATGAGCGAGAGTGACGCTGTTGGCCAGGGCGTCCTTGCAATCGCGAAACGATGTCGTCTCTAGATCGGACCAGCCAAGTTGGGTGAGGTCCACTCGCGCTACTGCAGCCTTCGTGCGCTTTCCGGCCTTGGTGTAGACCTTTTCCAGGAAATCATTCAATGGGGAGACGAGTTTCGAAAAGTTGGGGATGCTCATCTTTACCCACTGCATCGCGCACAAAAACTGCTGCAGATGTGCCCCGTTGGAGGGTGGTTCCATGCGTAGAAGACCCTCAAGCTGTCGCGGATCGTACTTGATGCCGGATGCGGAGATTATTCGTCCGCACCATCGGATGGATGGCGCGAACAGAATGCATTTCGCGGGGTGCAGCCGGATATTGTACTGCTGACAAAGTTGTAACAGCATCTCGATTCCGTGGAGGAGTTCCTCTGGGCTTCTGCTATGTAAGAGAATGTCGTCGAGCCAGTACAGAAGCTTTCGGCAGAGCTCCTTCGGGAAGATCTCAGCGAGGACCGACTGCAAATGTGTTGTTGCATTGGTGGTTTCATGTAGTACGCGGGTAGGAGAGAAGATTCCATCCGGTGTAATGAAGGACTGGAGTGCTTGGGAATCTTCATGGAGGGGGAACTGCCAGTACCCATGTGAAAGGTCAAACGATGCAAAACATTTGGAGCCTGCGAGTTTTGTTAGTTCGTGCTCGATGTTTGGCATGGGAAACTGGTGTCGAACGGTGAACTTGTTAACAGGACGGAGGTCGACGGTGAATCTGAAACGAGCTGGACCAGGCTTGGGGACAATCAGAGGGGCGCTGGCCCATGGGGAGGTTGGGTTGGGATACGCCATTCCGGTTCTAACAAGATCGTTCACAAAGTTCTCGAGAAACTTACGCTGGTCTTGGGAATAATTCCGAAGCCTGACGCGAATGGGTTTGGCATCTGGCGTTAACTCGAGCTTGAGGGGACGAATTTTGGCGCATGGGCCGGCGGAGAGAGACACGCGAAATACGTCCATGTTTTTGTCGAGAATTGCTCGCAGTCTTGTTACAAGTTCTTCGCTGAGCCCATTACGTCGTGCGCTTGCTACCATTTCGTTCACTGCGCTTTCGATGTCAACGTGCTGATTGCGATCAATGTGGTCGAGCATCGAAGGATCTGGGAAAGGGTCTTGTTCCTGCCTTGCGACATGATAGTTGGCACGCGGGCGATTCGAGGGAGGCCGAGGGTTTCGGGGTTCCTCTTGCCATTCGGAGGTGTTCCGCAGCCGTGCTATCATGAGGCGGCTGACGTAGCCGCTTGCGGAATCTACTGTAGGATTCCCAACATCGGAGCAGTCCGCCCCATTGAGGGCGAAGCGGTTGTTGTCCAGTAAGGTTTCAGTGTCGACGCGTAGATGGCGTAGTACAGGGCGCCCAATCAAGAGTTCTTCGCAGGCGAGGTCGTTGTCCGCGACCAAATAGGTGATGTTGACCAACGCCAAGCTACCCGACGCGAGATGGAGAACGGTTCGCGGTGCTGTCCAAGATCTTGAGAAAGAAAAACTTTGGGGCTCGGACCCGGACTTCAGCGCGACTGACAAGAAAGTCTTCTTGATTGCGGATATTTTCCCGATTCCTCTGAGAGCAGCTTTTTCCGCGAGAATGGGGGACACAATACTGTCATCGCTCCCGTCATCACATCGGCCAGTGCCGTCAAGCGCGGTGCTTCCGTCAGACACGGTGATGAGACAGGACGGGGTGTTGCCCTTCGTTTGAGGTCGAATACGATTAACTGTGCCTCTGCTGATTGACGACGAATCTCGTTTGCTGGATTTGTTCCTCTGGCTGCGAGTTGATTTGCTGGGGCCGTCAGCAGCTTTTTTGGCGGCCAGAACAGCCAACATTTCTCGCTTCTCTTCCTCAGTAGCTCTTTCACAATCATCGACCCAGTGCCGTTCTCCTTCTGCCTTACATGGAGGATGTGGGCATGGTGGTGGAGGTCTTCGGGAGCGTGGTTTCTTGGTGTCGTCGGTTGAAGCCGCCGCGGGGTTAGCTTTGTGCCCTTGAGATGATTTGTCCGGTCCATTACCTTTACGAAAACGGTTTGTCGGCGCGGGACCGTTATCAATGTCTTCAAATGATTGAGAGAGTTTCATTGCGTGTTTGAAGAAACCGTTGAAATCAGCTTTAAGTTCGGAATGGGAGAACGCAATGTTAGACTCTAGTTTCTGCCGAAACCACTTTGGACGTACGGCGGAGACCACATGTCCGATTGCAATCTTGGGGCGAGTAGTCGTCACCCACTTCAGCCCGTTTCTACGAAGTAATGATAAGTAAGAAGCGAACAAATTTTCCATGCGCATGGAAGCACTCGGATCGTGCATGTCCATTCGAAGTTCCTTGTCGACGAGGGAGTTCAACGCAGAAAGTGAGATGGTCGTTTTCTTCATTTCGGCTCGGGTTTCGAGAAAATCGCGAAGCATCTCGTCGGTAAGCATGCTAGCATCAGAAAGGTCGGGGATTAGCAGCAAATCGATGATGGATTCAATCCATTCGGGATCGCAGCAGTAAACCAAGTTCACTGGACGGACTGGTTCAGTTGTGGTGGAGTCTACAACGGCAAGTTGAAGGGCTCGTGCTGTGATTTCCTTACGGTACAGGTCGTATGAGACCAGAAATTTTCTGATAGAAGCAGAATCTGTGCGAGTTAGTCGCGGATGGTTGATCGAGGTTGATACGAATGACGGTTCGGTATACGTAACCTTCTGTTGCGACTCATCCGTATGATGTGCGATGCCGGAGCTTGACGAGGCTCCTGACATAGTGATCGAACAAGTTGTTGCGTGTTTGAACGTAAGTAGTAAAAGCCAGTGATCACTGTGGCGAACTACGCGAGTGTTTGGCGTCAAGAATGTGAGGTTCGATGCCCTCGGTTTACTGAGAGGGCCATGAAGCGCGGTTTAAGTACCGCTGCGCTCGTGCAATGCGGTGGAGGCCTGCATGCTACTACTCTACTTTGAACGGTCCTACTACTCCCGAATGCTACTCACGATGAGTCTGCGTAGGCTGCGATTCGTGGGTGGCATTCGCTGGGTCGCCAAGCAGCCATTTTGGGCTGCAGTCTGCCCGAAATGGCTACAATATGGCGCCAGCTGGCCCCCGGTTAGACCAAATGGCAGTAAGGAGATGACTTTGGAGGAGCTGGAGAACGTTCCTATTGCTCGTTGGTCTCGCCGCAATACTATTGGTGCTAGGCGTCGAAAGGCTTTCGGGGCAGTCGACAGCAACCGCTATGCCGCCGAAGCCCTCCTGGGGCTCTCCAGCGGTAGTAGATCGAAAGAAAATGAACCGGTCGCTGTACAGAATTAAGCCTGACACTGTCAATTCCGTTCTTTTTCAGCCCGGAACATCACAGTAAAAGCGTGTTTCTGTGTGTGTGTTTGAGTTCTTTCTGAGTGGCACTATGTGTACACGATTACGACTGCGAGAAGGATACCGCTTGTGCCACTCGATTCAGGTTTATTTAAAAAAACATCAGCCTCGTAGCAACTGCGCATATATTGTGCATCAACCACGCCTTACTTCTCGATTGCTACATTTGATTTTCTGTTGCCCTTATCAAGTTCTTCCTGGTAAGTGCAGGAAAAGCATAGAAATCTACAAATGTAACACATTTACGCTCTAGTTCTCTTTGCAAGAATGCGAACATTTCATAAAACACAGAATTATGTTATAGTGTAAGAGCAACCCTTTGAAAGTGTAGTGCAAATTCAGGACGGGTGAAACACGCACAAGATGTCCGAAGTCCTGCTCCCTAGGGGATGGTAACTCGGTGGACGAGCCTCTGTTGACACCGGACCTGGGTGTAAGACCAGTAGTGTACTGAGGATAACCTACAGAGGTGAATGCAGAAAGTCCACAACCAGGAGAATCACCAGCAAAGAACGGTGTGGAAGCGAGAAATACCCAAAAAAGGGTGAGCCAGACGCTCTGGGAGGAGGCGTAGCCCAAGAAACAAGGGAAAAGAGATAGGTCCAAAGAGGAGACGCGGGCCGTGCACACGCAGGCAACAGGCCCGACGTCGGGGAGAAAGAGCAAGAAATAACCCGATACTGGGGCAGAGATCTGTCCTGCAATCAGGAATTAATAGAAATAGTGAACGTCAATACCACACGGTATATACAGATTTCTTAGGCGTCCCAAAGGGAGTACGCGTACTTATAACTCCTACGGTGACTCTCCGGGGGGAGTAGTACACCGGCAAGGGCAGTAGCGCCTAGAGCCTACACTCAAGATGAGTCTCAAGTGCTCTCTGATCCGAATGGCAGTTCTCGAAGGAGAGGCTTGGTTGCTTTACCATCAGGTGGTGTTCAGCCGCCCCTGCACCTCTAAGTACCCCAGGTGCAGGGCCGGGTGACCGATCACAATAGTGCTCACCCGTACGGGTGGTACACGTATGCAACCCCACTGTCAGGGTGCAGAAAATAAAGACAAACTAAAATATTCCCCAAATTGCTCCACTTGTGCACTAGCCATCCACCTCCACGTGTCCACGCCGGACCAGGGCCCTTGGCACATCCACGCCCCTACGGGTGCTAATTAAGATTAAATTAACCAACGGTTGAAGACTCCCATAGGGGATGCACCTCATAATGTCAAGTGCCACGTGCACGGGCGCATCGCTCATGTATGAAGAGCTTCTTCGTCAAAGACCCCCAGAATCGGGTTTGCTCCACAGTAAGAATTTCTCTTGTAGCGTAACGGCGCACACCTCCCTTTCGTTGGGGACACATTATCTCAAATATCTGAATTACAGTACCGCTTGATGACATTATTGTCTTCATTAACACATCATGCATCATATCATGATGTGTGTTATGTTGGGTTTGATAACTAATGTCAACTTCGTTTGAACATGGAAGTGGAACTCTATTCCGGTTTAAACTTCAAATGAAGCTAGAATATGTCTATGAGACTGTTTTGTTTGTATACAGTAATAAATTTAAACTGCGGAGTAAAAGAAATTTAAAGTCTCACCCTGTTAAGTTTGCAAGAAAAGCGCAAAATTTTCAGTTTTGTAATTCTCGAGCTTTAAATTTGGTTCGAGGTCACCGGGAGGTCACCTCTTATATCGTAACCGATAAATTAGTTAAACTAAATTAAATAATGTAGGGCACACCTAAGCAGTTCCATACACGTGGTGCACGTGACAACCCGCGGCAGCGGCCAGTAAAATATCCGACAATCATAACAAGACATGTGTGAACACACCCATTCCTACACATGCGTATGAAGAGCTTCTTCGTCAAACACCTTCAGAATCGGGTTTGCTCCACATATCCCCCTCCTTAGTCCGGAGTCGCCGTCGTGACGCCGCGAGGCCGAGACGGAAAGGTCTTAAATGGGCGGGCATCCCGCGATGGACATCACCGAAATCCCGGTTCCACGCATAAAGCGCACCATCGAGGTGATATCAACTCACATAGAGACTACACCTCCTAGGTCTCACACATCAGCCGTCGTTGTCTCTCCCTCCGCGTCTGGGATGAACCCGTTTCCAACCAACCCCATCGGGGGAGCTCCTTCTTCCTCCGGTACCGGACAGCAAAACAACGCGCTCGCCCCCGCTGGGCAACAGCAACACTCGCAGTACGTAGGTGGGTTCCTTTCGGCCCCGCTCCCTCAGGGGAACGCTCCGGTGCACGCACACCCGACACAGGGTCCATCTCCTGCCGCTGTGGCGTGGAATTCGCAGCAAGCGATGCTCCTGACAGCGACCCCCGAGGGGTGGATCTCAAAGGAGTCTTTGCAAGTGCGCGATCCGAAAACGGATAGTTTGATCTACTCACGGGCTCCGTGGTTCCACCCCGATGCGGTGAAGAATGATGCACTCATCAACTCCTACGTGGAGAACGGCAAGCTCCCTAGTGGGATTCCAGTGGAACTCGTCCGATGCCAGAACTGGTGTGGGCGCATTGCGATACCGCCGTATCTTCTATACCGATCTCGCGGTGAATCCCTGGACAGCGCCCGAGCGGGCTTGGCGAAGTTGGCCTACCAAGGCGCGGAGCGAACTCGCAACGAGCATTTGATACCCGCGTCTTATGGGTTTGACCCGGCGTTCTACTGAACATACGGTGAGATCTCATACGGAGATGCGTTGGCGGAGTTCCCCGAACAGTCCTTTAGAGGAATCGCCCGTTGGGAGCCGTATATGCTCTGTTGGGAGAGACTTATCCTCTGAGCGGAGTTCCAGTACATCAGCCGATACGACACCCAGCAGCGGTTCGACCCGCGGGTCAAGTTTGAGCGCAAAGCACGCACCCGCCATGGGTTTCTGGTTCCATACTCCAACGTGGAGATTGAGCGTATTCGCAACAACGCCAAGTCTGGCCGGTATGTTCCGTTGCCTCCGTGGTGGAGTCTGGTTGAGGTACCCCGTGGGTTCTATGCCGAGCTTCCACCCTGTATCCATCACATCGGGTCCAAATAGATTGCGAACCCGCAGTCTGGGTATTGGTCATTCGTTCTCGCCGAATGGGCGGCGCGCGTAGCTGCGCACTTCCTCTGGGAGGTCTATGATCATCACCGTTTGTGGTATTTACCTCCGAGGTTGATCATGGCCATGCGTGGCTTGGACTTGTCGATACCCCTGGGGCCACAAAACAACGCGGATGAGCTTAGGTCCCTCTTGGGAACGGTCGAGTTGATCAATTGGAACCAGGTGCCGGTGGAGAATCAACCCGAGCGACAGGGTAACGTGCGCAAGTACGACCATTCGCCTGGTAGGCAGCATCCCACAGCGGGTAACTTCGTGTACTACAACCCACGGGAGGGTAACATGATCACCCGACACTATGCGGAGGTGCTTTCGCGAACACAGCGACCAATTCCGCCTGGACACCCCACTGGGTTTGTATCCACGGATGATTATGTGCCCGATGTGGCGGGACGATCCAGCGTTGGACGTTGAGGACATAACTCCAGCGAGTGCGGCCCAACCAATGGTGGTAGTGCCTGGTGTAGGCGAGGATGCTCCTGCGGGACCAAGTGGTGGGCAGGCAGCCCCGATGGGGTGGCAGATTGCCATACCTTCACAGGGTGTGCAGCTACCTCCTCAGGTGCAGGCCCTTAAGAACGCCCTCGTGGGCTTAGGAGCGACTATTCCCCCTGGGATGACGGACCCTCACCAAATGGCGGCGTTGTACGCGAACAGCGCTCCTTCCCAGCAGGGAAATATGGGTGGTGCCGAACCCGCCACGGGTGGCTAATGGTGCTCAGACCCCTTCTACGGGGCATAGTGTAGTATAACTTGAGATAGAAAAGTAAAACCAATTAGTGGTATCTTCTGCTTCATCTCTCTCTTCCATGGGACCTTCATCACTTCCCGATCTTCCTTTTCATCTCGTATTCCAAGATTCCTAGCTTCTTCTTCATCTTCTTCCTTCGTCACTCGTAAGAGTATTTTCCTTCATCACTCATAAGAGTCATTGTAACCGTAAGTCGGTAGTGTTGGTAAACCGTAAACCGGTGATTATAACTTCTAATCCTCTCTACTCGAGACTGTACCTGCGAGACCCATGCTTGGGTTTCTCACGAATCCTCCAGCGGAGCAGTACGTTAGCTGCGCCCCAGCCCACCTGGGCGTTATCAAGTGTTTGAAGGAGAGCCGTGCGTGTCCTGCGGTGGTAGGAAAGAACTTTAGACCTGGGTAGGTGTTCAATGGGTTCCTGCGTGTCCTCTTCAGGAGCGTAACCATACCACCGAACCCGGTACAGTATTATCCCCTCGGGAGTATAAGTGTGGCTCACGATACGGTCCACCACAAACTCCTGTGAGTAAGTACCGGTCTCCTTGGTGTTCTGAGACTTTCCCTCCATGGGAGTACAAGGTAAATGTCCCAGCGATGGGTTTTTGCCGGCGAAGAGGCTTCAAACCTTCACCCTCAGCGGGTTGCAGTAGCACTCTACCCGTCGTGTCGGGTTGGTCCTAACCTCACCTTTTGGAGGCCAAATTCTACCCAAGTGGGTTCCTTGCAACGCCTGGGGCGTTCGTATTACCATATACCCTCCAGGATGTTCCCAAATGGTCACACCTGGCAACGGTTGCTTCCTTCTTCCCCCTTTCATTCCCGTTTCCATGGGAGAACGCGCACGGCGGTGAACGTTGCACGCTGCACTCCCTTTGCAGGGGGGAGGCGGAACGCCCAAGATCGGGGTACGCTATTGGTTGACGGTGGAGGTGCGCGCGTGGCGCGTGCCACGGGGCACCAGCAGGGGTGAGCCTTTGCGCAACGGTGGCCACCACGCTGGCACCTCGGGTTGCTCCCTTTGGGCGGCGGCGGCGCGCGGGCTCTCCAAAAAATTGGATATTTTCCGCATGTGCGGGTTCCATGCGCCACCCATGCTTCTGGGTGTAATGTTGCAAGCGCGAGCTCACGACGGTTAGCCTGAGTGGGTACCATACTTAGCGTTCCCTCATGGGAGGGGTACTTTCCACACGTCCTGTGTTCTGGTTCTTCCTACATCATCGCCCGAGAAGGGGTTACTGCGACACTTCGCCGTCATCCTCGGCTTGCCCGTAGCTACCCAAAGGGTCTGCAGAGACCTGTTTTTCAGGTGTGCGAGCTCGGGGCGAGCGTTCTGTGAGCGCCTGTGAGCTGGGCTTCCCGAGCGATCTCCGTGACGGAGTGTTTCCTTTCTTCTCGGTTGTCTCCCGTGCTGGGAGTTCTCTAACATTACTGACGTGCGCCTGACCGTTTTCGGTATGCGTAGATTGCGTCTCTGCAGCGGGAGTGTTGTTCGCGGTCGGTGGCGACGTCTCACCAACAGTGGTGGCTCCAAGTCGTGGAGAATGCGGTAACGCCGATGAAACCAAAGCGGTGTTACCAGCGGTACCAGCAGCGTCCTCCCCCTCCTTAGGCGTTGGCGCCTGGGGTGGTGATACCACGTCGGGTGGGGGGGTGACTGTTTGACTCGTAGTGAGTCTGCAGACTGGGCCTGAGAGAGGGGGTCTGACCCAGTGGGTACAGTGTTCGAGGTGTCCGGTAGTTCGGATAAACCGCGTTCCGGGTGAGGGAGTACCGCTGGGCGCGATACTTCCATGGGTTGATCACCTGCAGAGGTGGCCGCGACAGGCGGGAGAGCCTGAGTGGGCATTGGGGCTTTGCTGACGCGATCGCGTGATACCCGTTCGTGGGCATTATCGATATCCAACACCACGGTGTCTGGGGTAAGAGATACCACCCGGTAGGGTCCGCTTGCAATGGGAGAGAGTTTGTGCCGACGCTCCTTTTCAGGATTGTAGTACTCCTTTCGGAGGAACACAAAGTCGTTCACCTGCAATTCGGGTAGGGGCTTGCGGACCCGTTGGTCGAAGTTACGCTTGAGTGTAGCCTGAGCTTTATCCATCGCCTTCTGGGCTTTCGGCACCATCTTGGTAAGCCAAGTTTTCCACGCGTTGCGGTACTGCGCCGGGGACGGATAACTCGCAAGAGTAGATTGGGCTTCAATAGCAACCGGTGGCGGTGGCCGTGAGAGCACCAGTTCAAAATGTGAGAGCGAGGTTACCCGATGCACCTGGGTGTTGTACGCATACGTTACTGCGTCAGTATAAAGATCCCATTCCTTGGGGTGATCTGCCACATAGGAGCGGAGTGCATTAAGCATTGTACGGTTAAACCGTTCGACCTGCCCATTACACTGGGGGTGATAGGTGGTTGTGAACAAGTTCCTGACATCTAGGATTCTGCAGACATCTTGGAAGAACTTCGATGTGAATTGAGATCCGTTGTCGGAGAGTACGTTGACAGGCGGCCCATAAACGAACACCCAGTGGGTTACGAATGCTTGCGCAATAACCGCAGCGGAGATTCGCTTAAGGGGTACAGTTCTGACCAATTTGGAGATGCGATCCGTGATCACCAAGAGGTACCGGTTCCCTCTGGGAGTGCGAATTAACTCGCCCAAGATGTCGATAGCGACGAATTCCAACGGGCTTCTCGCAGGGAACAAGGTCAATTCCTTTGAGTACTTCCAAAGTCGGACATCGTTCTTGGCACATTCCACGCATGAGCGTCTAATTGAATAGCAGTCAAACGCCATAGAGGGCCAATGAAAGTGTCTTCTCAATGTGAGATACAGTTTGCGACCCCCAGGGTGTGCGCCGACCTTAACGTAGTGTGAAAGGTGTAGTACTCGACGTTGTAGCTAGTGTGGCACCACGATCTGTGGGTGGCGTTCTACCATTCGTACCAGGTAGCCTTGGTCGTTCACCACAAACGGTATGCGGTGTCCACCATTCAGGCGGGAACGCACTTGCGTACAGAACTTATCTAAATGTTGTTCCCTCACTAACTCCTCAGGAGTAAGAGGTTCAAAGGAACCCGCAGTGGGTTCACTTCCTTGGGCGGCGAGGATATCGTCGCAAATATCATCCAATGAGATTCCTGACTCCTCATCTGCGAGTTCTGCTAAGAAGCAGGGTATATTCAAATCATCGGAGGGTTCTGCTTCGGCAGCAGTTCCCAGACGGGAGAGTGCATCCGCTTAGGTGTTGAGCTTTCCTTTCTTGTAGCGTACGTCGAAATCAAATTCCGACAGTCGGAGTCTCCACCTCATGAGGCGCGCTGAGGGCTCAGAAATTTCCATGAGCCACCGTAGGCAGGAGTGGTCCGTATGTACCACAAAATGGGTGCCCATTAAGTAGAAGCGTAGGGTAGACAATGCCCATACTACGGCGAGGCACTCTTTTTCAGAGACAGAATAGTTCCGCTCGTGAACATTGAGCGAGCGAGACCAGTACCCAATTGGGTGACGGACACCTTCGGTATCCGTCTGAAACAAGGCACACCCCACTTGGTTTGCACTGGCATCAGTGTCTAGCTCGTACGGTAGCCCAGCAGTGGGGAGAGCCAAGATAGGCGGAGACGTTACGGCGTCAATCAGCTGCGTAAACGCTGACGCTTCCTTGTCACCGAAAGGTTCCAGTTGCACGGGTTGTCCTTTCGTTAGGAGTTTGTTGAGCGGCGTGGCGATTTCCGCAAAGTTCGGAACAAATCTCCTGTACACATTGCACAATCCTAAGAAGGAGCGTAACTCCGTTTGAGTTGTAGGGTGTTTAGCTTCCTTCAAGGACTTGACGCGCACCTCGTCGATCGAGAGTTAGCCTGGGCGAATTATGTGGCCCAAGTACTTGACCGAATCGGTGAAAAACTCGCACTTCTTGAGTTTCAACGTGATCCCGGCGTCACGCAATACCCGCATGACATCCCGGACATGGGAGAGATGCTCTTCCATATTATTGGAGAAGATTATGATATCGTCCAAATATACCAAACAGGTGCGCCACTTGAAGGGTGACAACAGGATGTCTATCGCCCGTTGAAATGTGGCGGGGGCATTAGTTAGCCCAAAGGGCATTCGCTTGAAGCGGTATAGCCCCTGATGGCATACGAAGGCGGTTTTATCACGATCTTCCTCCCTAATGGGGACTTGCCAGTACCCCCAGTTGGCATCGAGGGTCGTAAAGACCTTTGCACTCCCAAGTGAGTCAATGTATTCATCCATTCGTGGAATCGGATAAACGTCCTTCACCGTGACGGTGTTCAATCAACGGTAGTCGATGCAGAACCTCCATGACCCGTCGGGTTTAGGTACAAGCACTACAGGTGACGCCCATGACGACTGAGCGGGCTCAATGACTCCTGCGCGCAGCATTTTCTTGACTTGAGATTGTTCCTCCTCACGAGCTTTCGGCCCAGCCCTATAAGGGTGTTCTGCAATCGGCCGAGTGTTCGGTAGTAGATCGATTCGATGTTCCGTGATCCCGATGGTCCCTAAGGAGCCATCCCACATGGGAGTGAATTCACGCAACATGTCGCGCAATTTTTCTCGATGAGATTCTGGGACATGGGAGAAGTCCAGGTTTTCCAACTCCTTAACAGGATCCGTCAATTCAGGGCCAGGTGGTGTGGCCTTCACCTCTGACGGGATCGGATTAGTAACACCCGCTAAATTATCAGGGTTCGTGGAGTCGCCTCTCTTCGACAAATGAGGAACATCAGCGGCGTCCTCCCCCTCCTTAGTGTCAGTCAAGCCAAGCACCTCCGATACAGGTATCTTCGTTGGCACAATGGCGGTAGGGTGAGGTAAGACGGACCCGATAATTTGGTTCTTCACCACCCATTGGTCAGAATGCCCAAAGTTGGCGATTAGCACCTTAAAGGGTTCATCTGGATTGATAGTAACGATTCCGTTAGCAACCGCTAGTTTTTTCTCGGCAAAGAGGGTAGACAGGGGTTGCACAATGTGCAACCCTACCTGTTTAGAAGAGACGGGTACCCATACTTGGGATTCCGATGGTATCCGAACGGATTGAGCGATTCTGAGTTTCGTTGAGACCGGTTTCGGTGTCGGCCCTTCTTGAGCGACAGGCAAGGGGACATGCTTAGGCGAAGCGTTCTGCAATGTCTTCTGCACTATCGGAACCTACGAGCCATCAACCATTTCTACGGTTCGGGCCCTGGGGCGTATAGCTTCCACGAAGCGATCACAAAAGTCACAACCCAGAATAACGGGTGCTGCAAGTGCCTTGCAGACAACGAAATCCAACTGCACCAAGTAAGTGCCAAGTCTCACCACGAGGGATAGGTGGCCCACGGTGCGTATCGGGCGGTTATTCGCGTCGGCGATATCCAAGTTTGGACCGTAGCGAATGTGTTCCCGAAGTGCGGGCGGTATCAACGCGGTGTGAATCAGATTGGGCGCAGCCTCTGTATCCAAGACGGATAATTGACGTACCATGTACTGGTTTGATAAGCCTAAGTCGGCGTATACTTTGTAATTCCGCTTAGCCATTATCATGACCCGGTCCGGGTTTCGCAAATTGCGGGAGCGAGTCCACGGTCGATGCAACACTCCAAGGAGTTTCGAGTCAGCATCTGTATCAGCAACTCTCCTGGATAGGATTCGAATTGCCGGGGAGCGAAGCGGTGACGCCTCAGAAGTCCTCTGCTTCGACTCAGAAGACGCCCCTCCCGTAGGGGAGACTCCCAAATCTAGTTTTTCGGGGCAGGCTCGACCGCCGGTTGCGGTTCATTCTCACCTCGGGGCTCCACAGGAACCCCCTTCGCCAATGTCGGGTCCTTTAACCCATGATTGGGGTGTGCGCCTGCTGCAGGTTGAGGCTGCTGTTGCCGTCCATACTTGGCTTTGGCATCCTCATATGAGGCAGAGGGCACACGTTCCCGTTCTTCCGGGGTCAAAGACTCGTACTGTACGATTACTTTCGGCATCCCTTTCAAGGGAAACGAGCACTGAGGTGAAATATGCCCGTGTTGATAACACACGTGACATATCAGCGACACCGATCTGTCCAGCGAACGTGACGCCGCCGGTCGTTGAGGTCGAGTATCCCGCCAGCCTGGGCGTGCATACCGAGTGTGATTGGTGGCATATGCCAGTGATGGCGCAGGAACCTTAGAGTTCCCCATGTACCCCACAGGGTCCGTCTCCATGGTTTCCCCTGTAGTGGTTGAAGGTAGCCCCGAAGTTCCTATGGAATTAGGATTTGCCGCAAACTGGACCTGATCATAATCCACAGGTGGGCGGTTATCCTGTAACAGGGAGAGAGATGAATCAGATCCTTCAGCCAGGAGGGCCTTCGTGGGCCTGTGTGTTGGCTTCCGTCTCGCTCGGAAAGTATCTCCATCAGTCTGGGCGTAGTGAACCAGTTCCAAGTAGGAGATCTTCCTGTTCTGCTCCCGATAACGGGATACTAGTGCCCGGATGGCGGGCTCCAATCCTTCCACAAACATTGTGCACCTCTGAGCTGAGGAATAAACATTACCGCAACGGTGAAGCGCTTTGTTCAGGCGCGTTGGATAACTCGTTTCTGTTTCCCCCGAATTCTGCTTTGTCGCCCGTAGGGCCAGAATAGCGTCTGGGATCGCATTGCCACTGGCATACGACCTCAATAGGTAATGAACGGCTTCGGGTCAACACGTGACACCGCCTTCAGAGGCTCTTGCCGATCCACGCACGAAGTGAAATTGGTCTTCTGCCATCCCCTTGAGGAAATATGGGAGGGCCACGTACGCCTGTGCTTCACTCAACAGAGTATGTCCGCTTCCTGAACGAAGCGTGCAAGGAAATCCAACACCATAATTGGGTCGTCACCACTGAACTCTTTCTTCTGTAGAGTAATCTGCATTCGGCGGATGTAATCTTTCACTCGCCCCGTGCCATGTGCATTGCGTTCGCCTGACGCGTTCTGTAACCGATAATAACGGTATGAAAGCAGTTTCCGGTACAACGGATTCGATGGTTTTAACTCCCTGAGTCCCTTGTGTCTCTTCCCCTTAGCACGGGAGCGGATAGCCCCCTGGGTGACAAAGGTCGCTTTAGAGCGCGTTGCTCGAGACCGACGTCGGTGGCTACCTTCACTATCCGACGAGGATGAAGAGGATGACGAGTTACCCGACGATTGGGTGGAGGAGTCAGAATCTGACGAGTCCGAATATGCGTGAACCTCCCTTTTAGACTTCCGGGATTTGCGCTTCATTGAGCGGTGAGCAGAGCCTTCTGAGGCGATTGGGTCATCTTTGGCCGCAGCCTCATCCATAAGGATAGTATCCTCTAGATTTTCCAAACGACTCTGTAAGCGAGTGGCGCTCACCCGAGCTTTTTCAATAAAAGCAGCATACTCCGCTGCGAACACAGCGGGTTCTCCAAGACACTCCAAAATGGAGTTCACATCCTTACGCAGGAGTCGAATGGCTCCCGATTAATCCCTAACAGGGGCATCGTCGAGACGACGCCGAAGTTCGGTTTGTAGTTTAAGAAGATCCACGAGGGAGATGTTGATGACACTCAATCGTGAATCTAATAAGGTGTACTCACCCGAGTCCAGCGCTTCGGGGCGGGCTGCCTGTGAGGGCGTATCCATAACCGGTGTAGGCTCCACAGGAGAAGGTTCCATGACCGGTATCGGTACTCTAGAAAGCTCCTGCGGTACGGAAACGGCTGAGGGTGCAATCCGACCATTCGGATCGCGATCGATATCTCCCGTCTCGGGAACAGACCTACGGGAGCGCGGGACAGCAGGAGGTGCTGCTCCACTCCCTTGAACTGACCTGTTGCGAGAGTTTCCACGTGACGGAGGAGGCATTCTGCAGATATGCGTCCCACGTACCGGGAGGTTACCAAAAACAACCAAACACTTCCGGAATGCGGAGTAGCGGTC
Source organism: Gracilaria domingensis (assembly GCA_022539475.1). NCBI lineage: Eukaryota > Rhodophyta > Florideophyceae > Gracilariales > Gracilariaceae > Gracilaria > Gracilaria domingensis. Next base: position 80,249 of record VCMS01000144.1, on the reverse strand, counting down.
AGATCTACCCGATAAGGGTCCTTCTAACCACCACGGTGGGTACTTTCACTTTTGAACCAACCTGAAAAGGTGATCTTCCCGAGATTCGACTTCTAGGTCGGGAGACCACTTGTGGTGCAAACCCAGGACGGGTGAAACACGCACAGGATGTCCGAAGTCCTGCTCCCTAGGGGATGGTAACTCCGTGGACGAGCCTCTGTTGACACCGGAGACCTGGCTGTAAGACCAGTAGTGTACTGAGAATAACCTACAGAGGTGAATGCAGAAAGTCCACAACCAGGAGGATCACCAGCAAAGAACGGTGTGGAAGCGAGAAATACCCAAAAAGGGGTGAGCCAGACGCTCCGGGAGGAGGCGTAGCCCAAGAAACAAGGGAAAAGAGATACGTCCAAAGAAGAGACGCGGGCCGTGCACACGCAGGCAACAGGCCCGACGTCGGGGAGAAAGAGCAAGAAATAACCCAATACTGGGGCGGAGATCTGTCCTGCAATCAGGAATTAACAGAAATAGTGAACGTCAATACCACACGGTATATACAGATTTCTTAGGCGTCCCAAGGGAAGTACGCGTACTTATACCTCTTGAGGTGACCCTCCGGAGGGAGTAGTACACCGGCAAGGGCAGTAGCGCCTAGAGCCTACACTCAAGATGAGTCTCAAGTGCCCTCTGATCCGAGTGGCAGTTCTCGAAGGAGAGGCTTGGTTGCTTTACCATCAGGTGGTGTTCAGCCGCCCCTGCACCTCTAAGTACCCCAGGTGCAGGGCCGGGTGACCGATCACAATAGTGCTCACCCGTACGGGTGGTACACGTATGCAACCCCACTGTCAGGGTGCAGAAAATAAAGACAAACTAAAATATTCCCCAAATTGCTCCACTTGTGCACTAGCCATCCACCTCCACGTGTCCACGCCGGACCAGGGCCCTTGGCACATCCACGCCCCTACGGGTGCTAATTAAGATTAAATTAACCAACGGTTGAAGACTCCCATAGGGGATGCACCTCATAATGTCAAGTGCCACGTGCACGGGCGCATCGCTCATGTATGAAGAGCTTCTTCGTCAAAGACCCCCAGAATCGGGTTTGCTCCACAGTAAGAATTTCTCTTGTAGCGTAACGGCGCACACCTCCCTTTCGTTGGGGACACATTATCTCAAATATCTGAATTACAGTACCGCTTGATGACATTATTGTCTTCATTAACACATCATGCATCATATCATGATGTGTGTTATGTTGGGTTTGATAACTAATGTCAACTTCGTTTGAACATGGAAGTGGAACTCTATTCCGGTTTAAACTTCAAATGAAGCTAGAATATGTCTATGAGACTGTTTTGTTTGTATACAGTAATAAATTTAAACTGCGGAGTAAAAGAAATTTAAAGTCTCACCCTGTTAAGTTTGCAAGAAAAGCGCAAAATTTTCAGTTTTGTAATTCTCGAGCTTTAAATTTGGTTCGAGGTCACCGGGAGGTCACCTCTTATATCGTAACCGATAAATTAGTTAAACTAAATTAAATAATGTAGGGCACACCTAAGCAGTTCCATACACGTGGTGCACGTGACAACCCGCGGCAGCGGCCAGTAAAATATCCGACAATCATAACAAGACATGTGTGAACACACCCATTCCTACACATGCGTATGAAGAGCTTCTTCGTCAAACACCTTCAGAATCGGGTTTGCTCCACATATCCCCCTCCTTAGTCCGGAGTCGCCGTCGTGACGCCGCGAGGCCGAGACGGAAAGGTCTTAAATGGGCGGGCATCCCGCGATGGACATCACCGAAATCCCGGTTCCACGCATAAAGCGCACCATCGAGGTGATATCAACTCACATAGAGACTACACCTCCTAGGTCTCACACATCAGCCGTCGTTGTCTCTCCCTCCGCGTCTGGGATGAACCCGTTTCCAACCAACCCCATCGGGGGAGCTCCTTCTTCCTCCGGTACCGGACAGCAAAACAACGCGCTCGCCCCCGCTGGGCAACAGCAACACTCGCAGTACGTAGGTGGGTTCCTTTCGGCCCCGCTCCCTCAGGGGAACGCTCCGGTGCACGCACACCCGACACAGGGTCCATCTCCTGCCGCTGTGGCGTGGAATTCGCAGCAAGCGATGCTCCTGACAGCGACCCCCGAGGGGTGGATCTCAAAGGAGTCTTTGCAAGTGCGCGATCCGAAAACGGATAGTTTGATCTACTCACGGGCTCCGTGGTTCCACCCCGATGCGGTGAAGAATGATGCACTCATCAACTCCTACGTGGAGAACGGCAAGCTCCCTAGTGGGATTCCAGTGGAACTCGTCCGATGCCAGAACTGGTGTGGGCGCATTGCGATACCGCCGTATCTTCTATACCGATCTCGCGGTGAATCCCTGGACAGCGCCCGAGCGGGCTTGGCGAAGTTGGCCTACCAAGGCGCGGAGCGAACTCGCAACGAGCATTTGATACCCGCGTCTTATGGGTTTGACCCGGCGTTCTACTGAACATACGGTGAGATCTCATACGGAGATGCGTTGGCGGAGTTCCCCGAACAGTCCTTTAGAGGAATCGCCCGTTGGGAGCCGTATATGCTCTGTTGGGAGAGACTTATCCTCTGAGCGGAGTTCCAGTACATCAGCCGATACGACACCCAGCAGCGGTTCGACCCGCGGGTCAAGTTTGAGCGCAAAGCACGCACCCGCCATGGGTTTCTGGTTCCATACTCCAACGTGGAGATTGAGCGTATTCGCAACAACGCCAAGTCTGGCCGGTATGTTCCGTTGCCTCCGTGGTGGAGTCTGGTTGAGGTACCCCGTGGGTTCTATGCCGAGCTTCCACCCTGTATCCATCACATCGGGTCCAAATAGATTGCGAACCCGCAGTCTGGGTATTGGTCATTCGTTCTCGCCGAATGGGCGGCGCGCGTAGCTGCGCACTTCCTCTGGGAGGTCTATGATCATCACCGTTTGTGGTATTTACCTCCGAGGTTGATCATGGCCATGCGTGGCTTGGACTTGTCGATACCCTGGGGCCACAAAACAACGCGGATGAGCTTAGGTCCCTCTTGGGAACGGTCGAGTTGATCAATTGGAACCAGGTGCCGGTGGAGAATCAACCCGAGCGACAGGGTAACGTGCGCAAGTACGACCATTCGCCTGGTAGGCAGCATCCCACAGCGGGTAACTTCGTGTACTACAACCCACGGGAGGGTAACATGATCACCCGACACTATGCGGAGGTGCTTTCGCGAACACAGCGACCAATTCCGCCTGGACACCCCACTGGGTTTGTATCCACGGATGATTATGTGCCCGATGTGGCGGGACGATCCAGCGTTGGACGTTGAGGACATAACTCCAGCGAGTGCGGCCCAACCAATGGTGGTAGTGCCTGGTGTAGGCGAGGATGCTCCTGCGGGACCAAGTGGTGGGCAGGCAGCCCCGATGGGGTGGCAGATTGCCATACCTTCACAGGGTGTGCAGCTACCTCCTCAGGTGCAGGCCCTTAAGAACGCCCTCGTGGGCTTAGGAGCGACTATTCCCCCTGGGATGACGGACCCTCACCAAATGGCGGCGTTGTACGCGAACAGCGCTCCTTCCCAGCAGGGAAATATGGGTGGTGCCGAACCCGCCACGGGTGGCTAATGGTGCTCAGACCCCTTCTACGGGGCATAGTGTAGTATAACTTGAGATAGAAAAGTAAAACCAATTAGTGGTATCTTCTGCTTCATCTCTCTCTTCCATGGGACCTTCATCACTTCCCGATCTTCCTTTTCATCTCGTATTCCAAGATTCCTAGCTTCTTCTTCATCTTCTTCCTTCGTCACTCGTAAGAGTATTTTCCTTCATCACTCATAAGAGTCATTGTAACCGTAAGTCGGTAGTGTTGGTAAACCGTAAACCGGTGATTATAACTTCTAATCCTCTCTACTCGAGACTGTACCTGCGAGACCCATGCTTGGGTTTCTCACGAATCCTCCAGCGGAGCAGTACGTTAGCTGCGCCCCAGCCCACCTGGGCGTTATCAAGTGTTTGAAGGAGAGCCGTGCGTGTCCTGCGGTGGTAGGAAAGAACTTTAGACCTGGGTAGGTGTTCAATGGGTTCCTGCGTGTCCTCTTCAGGAGCGTAACCATACCACCGAACCCGGTACAGTATTATCCCCTCGGGAGTATAAGTGTGGCTCACGATACGGTCCACCACAAACTCCTGTGAGTAAGTACCGGTCTCCTTGGTGTTCTGAGACTTTCCCTCCATGGGAGTACAAGGTAAATGTCCCAGCGATGGGTTTTTGCCGGCGAAGAGGCTTCAAACCTTCACCCTCAGCGGGTTGCAGTAGCACTCTACCCGTCGTGTCGGGTTGGTCCTAACCTCACCTTTTGGAGGCCAAATTCTACCCAAGTGGGTTCCTTGCAACGCCTGGGGCGTTCGTATTACCATATACCCTCCAGGATGTTCCCAAATGGTCACACCTGGCAACGGTTGCTTCCTTCTTCCCCCTTTCATTCCCGTTTCCATGGGAGAACGCGCACGGCGGTGAACGTTGCACGCTGCACTCCTTTGCAGGGGGGAGGCGGAACGCCCAAGATCGGGGTACGCTATTGGTTGACGGTGGAGGTGCGCGCGTGGCGCGTGCCACGGGGCACCAGCAGGGGTGAGCCTTTGCGCAACGGTGGCCACCACGCTGGCACCTCGGGTTGCTCCCTTTGGGCGGCGGCGGCGCGCGGGCTCTCCAAAAAATTGGATATTTTCCGCATGTGCGGGTTCCATGCGCCACCCATGCTTCTGGGTGTAATGTTGCAAGCGCGAGCTCACGACGGTTAGCCTGAGTGGGTACCATACTTAGCGTTCCCTCATGGGAGGGGTACTTTCCACACGTCCTGTGTTCTGGTTCTTCCTACATCATCGCCCGAGAAGGGGTTACTGCGACACTTCGCCGTCATCCTCGGCTTGCCCGTAGCTACCCAAAGGGTCTGCAGAGACCTGTTTTTCAGGTGTGCGAGCTCGGGGCGAGCGTTCTGTGAGCGCCTGTGAGCTGGGCTTCCCGAGCGATCTCCGTGACGGAGTGTTCCTTTCTTCTCGGTTGTCTCCCGTGCTGGGAGTTCTCTAACATTACTGACGTGCGCCTGACCGTTTTCGGTATGCGTAGATTGCGTCTCTGCAGCGGGAGTGTTGTTCGCGGTCGGTGGCGACGTCTCACCAACAGTGGTGGCTCCAAGTCGTGGAGAATGCGGTAACGCCGATGAAACCAAAGCGGTGTTACCAGCGGTACCAGCAGCGTCCTCCCCCTCCTTAGGCGTTGGCGCCTGGGGTGGTGATACCACGTCGGGTGGGGGGGTGACTGTTTGACTCGTAGTGAGTCTGCAGACTGGGCCTGAGAGAGGGGGTCTGACCCAGTGGGTACAGTGTTCGAGGTGTCCGGTAGTTCGGATAAACCGCGTTCCGGGTGAGGGAGTACCGCTGGGCGCGATACTTCCATGGGTTGATCACCTGCAGAGGTGGCCGCGACAGGCGGGAGAGCCTGAGTGGGCATTGGGGCTTTGCTGACGCGATCGCGTGATACCCGTTCGTGGGCATTATCGATATCCAACACCACGGTGTCTGGGGTAAGAGATACCACCCGGTAGGGTCCGCTTGCAATGGGAGAGAGTTTGTGCCGACGCTCCTTTTCAGGATTGTAGTACTCCTTTCGGAGGAACACAAAGTCGTTCACCTGCAATTCGGGTAGGGGCTTGCGGACCCGTTGGTCGAAGTTACGCTTGAGTGTAGCCTGAGCTTTATCCATCGCCTTCTGGGCTTTCGGCACCATCTTGGTAAGCCAAGTTTTCCACGCGTTGCGGTACTGCGCCGGGGACGGATAACTCGCAAGAGTAGATTGGGCTTCAATAGCAACCGGTGGCGGTGGCCGTGAGAGCACCAGTTCAAAATGTGAGAGCGAGGTTACCCGATGCACCTGGGTGTTGTACGCATACGTTACTGCGTCAGTATAAAGATCCCATTCCTTGGGGTGATCTGCCACATAGGAGCGGAGTGCATTAAGCATTGTACGGTTAAACCGTTCGACCTGCCCATTACACTGGGGGTGATAGGTGGTTGTGAACAAGTTCCTGACATCTAGGATTCTGCAGACATCTTGGAAGAACTTCGATGTGAATTGAGATCCGTTGTCGGAGAGTACGTTGACAGGCGGCCCATAAACGAACACCCAGTGGGTTACGAATGCTTGCGCAATAACCGCAGCGGAGATTCGCTTAAGGGGTACAGTTCTGACCAATTTGGAGATGCGATCCGTGATCACCAAGAGGTACCGGTTCCCTCTGGGAGTGCGAATTAACTCGCCCAAGATGTCGATAGCGACGAATTCCAACGGGCTTCTCGCAGGGAACAAGGTCAATTCCTTTGAGTACTTCCAAAGTCGGACATCGTTCTTGGCACATTCCACGCATGAGCGTCTAATTGAATAGCAGTCAAACGCCATAGAGGGCCAATGAAAGTGTCTTCTCAATGTGAGATACAGTTTGCGACCCCCAGGGTGTGCGCCGACCTTAACGTAGTGTGAAAGGTGTAGTACTCGACGTTGTAGCTAGTGTGGCACCACGATCTGTGGGTGGCGTTCTACCATTCGTACCAGGTAGCCTTGGTCGTTCACCACAAACGGTATGCGGTGTCCACCATTCAGGCGGGAACGCACTTGCGTACAGAACTTATCTAAATGTTGTTCCCTCACTAACTCCTCAGGAGTAAGAGGTTCAAAGGAACCCGCAGTGGGTTCACTTCTTGGGCGCGAGGATATCGTCGCAAATATCATCCAATGAGATTCCTGACTCCTCATCTGCGAGTTCTGCTAAGAAGCAGGGTATATTCAAATCATCGGAGGGTTCTGCTTCGGCAGCAGTTCCCAGACGGGAGAGTGCATCCGCTTAGGTGTTGAGCTTTCCTTTCTTGTAGCGTACGTCGAAATCAAATTCCGACATCGAGTCTCCACCTCATGAGGCGCGCTGAGGGCTCAGAAATTTCCATGAGCCACCGTAGGCAGGAGTGGTCCGTATGTACCACAAAATGGGTGCCCATTAAGTAGAAGCGTAGGGTAGACAATGCCCATACTACGGCGAGGCACTCTTTTTCAGAGACAGAATAGTTCCGCTCGTGAACATTGAGCGAGCGAGACCAGTACCCAATTGGGTGACGGACACCTTCGGTATCCGTCTGAAACAAGGCACACCCCACTTGGTTTGCACTGGCATCAGTGTCTAGCTCGTACGGTAGCCCAGCAGTGGGGAGAGCCAAGATAGGCGGAGACGTTACGGCGTCAATCAGCTGCGTAAACGCTGACGCTTCCTTGTCACCGAAAGGTTCCAGTTGCACGGGTTGTCCTTTCGTTAGGAGTTTGTTGAGCGGCGTGGCGATTTCCGCAAAGTTCGGAACAAATCTCCTGTACACATTGCACAATCCTAAGAAGGAGCGTAACTCCGTTTGAGTTGTAGGGTGTTTAGCTTCCTTCAAGGACTTGACGCGCACCTCGTCGATCGAGAGTTAGCCTGGGCGAATTATGTGGCCCAAGTACTTGACCGAATCGGTGAAAAACTCGCACTTCTTGAGTTTCAACGTGATCCCGGCGTCACGCAATACCCGCATGACATCCCGGACATGGGAGAGATGCTCTTCCATATTATTGGAGAAGATTATGATATCGTCCAAATATACCAAACAGGTGCGCCACTTGAAGGGTGACAACAGGATGTCTATCGCCCGTTGAAATGTGGCGGGGGCATTAGTTAGCCCAAAGGGCATTCGCTTGAAGCGGTATAGCCCCTGATGGCATACGAAGGCGGTTTTATCACGATCTTCCTCCCTAATGGGGACTTGCCAGTACCCCCAGTTGGCATCGAGGGTCGTAAAGACCTTTGCACTCCCAAGTGAGTCAATGTATTCATCCATTCGTGGAATCGGATAAACGTCCTTCACCGTGACGGTGTTCAATCAACGGTAGTCGATGCAGAACCTCCATGACCCGTCGGGTTTAGGTACAAGCACTACAGGTGACGCCCATGACGACTGAGCGGGCTCAATGACTCCTGCGCGCAGCATTTTCTTGACTTGAGATTGTTCCTCCTCACGAGCTTTCGGCCCAGCCCTATAAGGGTGTTCTGCAATCGGCCGAGTGTTCGGTAGTAGATCGATTCGATGTTCCGTGATCCCGATGGTCCCTAAGGAGCCATCCCACATGGGAGTGAATTCACGCAACATGTCGCGCAATTTTTCTCGATGAGATTCTGGGACATGGGAGAAGTCCAGGTTTTCCAACTCCTTAACAGGATCCGTCAATTCAGGGCCAGGTGGTGTGGCCTTCACCTCTGACGGGATCGGATTAGTAACACCCGCTAAATTATCAGGGTTCGTGGAGTCGCCTCTCTTCGACAAATGAGGAACATCAGCGGCGTCCTCCCCCTCCTTAGTGTCAGTCAAGCCAAGCACCTCCGATACAGGTATCTTCGTTGGCACAATGGCGGTAGGGTGAGGTAAGACGGACCCGATAATTTGGTTCTTCACCACCCATTGGTCAGAATGCCCAAAGTTGGCGATTAGCACCTTAAAGGGTTCATCTGGATTGATAGTAACGATTCCGTTAGCAACCGCTAGTTTTTTCTCGGCAAAGAGGGTAGACAGGGGTTGCACAATGTGCAACCCTACCTGTTTAGAAGAGACGGGTACCCATACTTGGGATTCCGATGGTATCCGAACGGATTGAGCGATTCTGAGTTTCGTTGAGACCGGTTTCGGTGTCGGCCCTTCTTGAGCGACAGGCAAGGGGACATGCTTAGGCGAAGCGTTCTGCAATGTCTTCTGCACTATCGGAACCTACGAGCCATCAACCATTTCTACGGTTCGGGCCCTGGGGCGTATAGCTTCCACGAAGCGATCACAAAAGTCACAACCCAGAATAACGGGTGCTGCAAGTGCCTTGCAGACAACGAAATCCAACTGCACCAAGTAAGTGCCAAGTCTCACCACGAGGGATAGGTGGCCCACGGTGCGTATCGGGCGGTTATTCGCGTCGGCGATATCCAAGTTTGGACCGTAGCGAATGTGTTCCCGAAGTGCGGGCGGTATCAACGCGGTGTGAATCAGATTGGGCGCAGCCTCTGTATCCAAGACGGATAATTGACGTACCATGTACTGGTTTGATAAGCCTAAGTCGGCGTATACTTTGTAATTCCGCTTAGCCATTATCATGACCCGGTCCGGGTTTCGCAAATTGCGGGAGCGAGTCCACGGTCGATGCAACACTCCAAGGAGTTTCGAGTCAGCATCTGTATCAGCAACTCTCCTGGATAGGATTCGAATTGCCGGGGAGCGAAGCGGTGACGCCTCAGAAGTCCTCTGCTTCGACTCAGAAGACGCCCCTCCCGTAGGGGAGACTCCCAAATCTAGTTTTTCGGGGCAGGCTCGACCGCCGGTTGCGGTTCATTCTCACCTCGGGGCTCCACAGGAACCCCCTTCGCCAATGTCGGGTCCTTTAACCCATGATTGGGGTGTGCGCCTGCTGCAGGTTGAGGCTGCTGTTGCCGTCCATACTTGGCTTTGGCATCCTCATATGAGGCAGAGGGCACACGTTCCCGTTCTTCCGGGGTCAAAGACTCGTACTGTACGATTACTTTCGGCATCCCTTTCAAGGGAAACGAGCACTGAGGTGAAATATGCCCGTGTTGATAACACACGTGACATATCAGCGACACCGATCTGTCCAGCGAACGTGACGCCGCCGGTCGTTGAGGTCGAGTATCCCGCCAGCCTGGGCGTGCATACCGAGTGTGATTGGTGGCATATGCCAGTGATGGCGCAGGAACCTTAGAGTTCCCCATGTACCCCACAGGGTCCGTCTCCATGGTTTCCCCTGTAGTGGTTGAAGGTAGCCCCGAAGTTCCTATGGAATTAGGATTTGCCGCAAACTGGACCTGATCATAATCCACAGGTGGGCGGTTATCCTGTAACAGGGAGAGAGATGAATCAGATCCTTCAGCCAGGAGGGCCTTCGTGGGCCTGTGTGTTGGCTTCCGTCTCGCTCGGAAAGTATCTCCATCAGTCTGGGCGTAGTGAACCAGTTCCAAGTAGGAGATCTTCCTGTTCTGCTCCCGATAACGGGATACTAGTGCCCGGATGGCGGGCTCCAATCCTTCCACAAACATTGTGCACCTCTGAGCTGAGGAATAAACATTACCGCAACGGTGAAGCGCTTTGTTCAGGCGCGTTGGATAACTCGTTTCTGTTTCCCCCGAATTCTGCTTTGTCGCCCGTAGGGCCAGAATAGCGTCTGGGATCGCATTGCCACTGGCATACGACCTCAATAGGTAATGAACGGCTTCGGGTCAACACGTGACACCGCCTTCAGAGGCTCTTGCCGATCCACGCACGAAGTGAAATTGGTCTTCTGCCATCCCCTTGAGGAAATATGGGAGGGCCACGTACGCCTGTGCTTCACTCAACAGAGTATGTCCGCTTCCTGAACGAAGCGTGCAAGGAAATCCAACACCATAATTGGGTCGTCACCACTGAACTCTTTCTTCTGTAGAGTAATCTGCATTCGGCGGATGTAATCTTTCACTCGCCCCGTGCCATGTGCATTGCGTTCGCCTGACGCGTTCTGTAACCGATAATAACGGTATGAAAGCAGTTTCCGGTACAACGGATTCGATGGTTTTAACTCCCTGAGTCCCTTGTGTCTCTTCCCCTTAGCACGGGAGCGGATAGCCCCCTGGGTGACAAAGGTCGCTTTAGAGCGCGTTGCTCGAGACCGACGTCGGTGGCTACCTTCACTATCCGACGAGGATGAAGAGGATGACGAGTTACCCGACGATTGGGTGGAGGAGTCAGAATCTGACGAGTCCGAATATGCGTGAACCTCCCTTTTAGACTTCCGGGATTTGCGCTTCATTGAGCGGTGAGCAGAGCCTTCTGAGGCGATTGGGTCATCTTTGGCCGCAGCCTCATCCATAAGGATAGTATCCTCTAGATTTTCCAAACGACTCTGTAAGCGAGTGGCGCTCACCCGAGCTTTTTCAATAAAAGCAGCATACTCCGCTGCGAACACAGCGGGTTCTCCAAGACACTCCAAAATGGAGTTCACATCCTTACGCAGGAGTCGAATGGCTCCCGATTAATCCCTAACAGGGGCATCGTCGAGACGACGCCGAAGTTCGGTTTGTAGTTTAAGAAGATCCACGAGGGAGATGTTGATGACACTCAATCGTGAATCTAATAAGGTGTACTCACCCGAGTCCAGCGCTTCGGGGCGGGCTGCCTGTGAGGGCGTATCCATAACCGGTGTAGGCTCCACAGGAGAAGGTTCCATGACCGGTATCGGTACTCTAGAAAGCTCCTGCGGTACGGAAACGGCTGAGGGTGCAATCCGACCATTCGGATCGCGATCGATATCTCCCGTCTCGGGAACAGACCTACGGGAGCGCGGGACAGCAGGAGGTGCTGCTCCACTCCCTTGAACTGACCTGTTGCGAGAGTTTCCACGTGACGGAGGAGGCATTCTGCAGATATGCGTCCCACGTACCGGGAGGTTACCAAAAACAACCAAACACTTCCGGAATGCGGAGTAGCGGTCAGATCTACCCGATAAGGGTCCTTCTAACCACCACGGTGGGTACTTTCACTTTTGAACCAACCTGAAAAGGTGATCTTCCCGAGATTCGACTTCTAGGTCGGGAGACCACTTGTGGTGCAAACCCAGGACGGGTGAAACACGCACAGGATGTCCGAAGTCCTGCTCCCTAGGGGATGGTAACTCCGTGGACGAGCCTCTGTTGACACCGGAGACCTGGCTGTAAGACCAGTAGTGTACTGAGAATAACCTACAGAGGTGAATGCAGAAAGTCCACAACCAGGAGGATCACCAGCAAAGAACGGTGTGGAAGCGAGAAATACCCAAAAAGGGGTGAGCCAGACGCTCCGGGAGGAGGCGTAGCCCAAGAAACAAGGGAAAAGAGATACGTCCAAAGAAGAGACGCGGGCCGTGCACACGCAGGCAACAGGCCCGACGTCGGGGAGAAAGAGCAAGAAATAACCCAATACTGGGGCGGAGATCTGTCCTGCAATCAGGAATTAACAGAAATAGTGAACGTCAATACCACACGGTATATACAGATTTCTTAGGCGTCCCAAGGGAAGTACGCGTACTTATACCTCTTGAGGTGACCCTCCGGAGGGAGTAGTACACCGGCAAGGGCAGTAGCGCCTAGAGCCTACACTCAAGATGAGTCTCAAGTGCCCTCTGATCCGAGTGGCAGTTCTCGAAGGAGAGGCTTGGTTGCTTTACCATCAGGTGGTGTTCAGCCGCCCCTGCACCTCTAAGTACCCCAGGTGCAGGGCCGGGTGACCGATCACAATAGTGCTCACCCGTACGGGTGGTACACGTATGCAACCCCACTGTCAGGGTGCAGAAAATAAAGACAAACTAAAATATTCCCCAAATTGCTCCACTTGTGCACTAGCCATCCACCTCCACGTGTCCACGCCGGACCAGGGCCCTTGGCACATCCACGCCCCTACGGGTGCTAATTAAGATTAAATTAACCAACGGTTGAAGACTCCCATAGGGGATGCACCTCATAATGTCAAGTGCCACGTGCACGGGCGCATCGCTCATGTATGAAGAGCTTCTTCGTCAAAGACCCCCAGAATCGGGTTTGCTCCACAGTAAGAATTTCTCTTGTAGCGTAACGGCGCACACCTCCCTTTCGTTGGGGACACATTATCTCAAATATCTGAATTACAGTACCGCTTGATGACATTATTGTCTTCATTAACACATCATGCATCATATCATGATGTGTGTTATGTTGGGTTTGATAACTAATGTCAACTTCGTTTGAACATGGAAGTGGAACTCTATTCCGGTTTAAACTTCAAATGAAGCTAGAATATGTCTATGAGACTGTTTTGTTTGTATACAGTAATAAATTTAAACTGCGGAGTAAAAGAAATTTAAAGTCTCACCCTGTTAAGTTTGCAAGAAAAGCGCAAAATTTTCAGTTTTGTAATTCTCGAGCTTTAAATTTGGTTCGAGGTCACCGGGAGGTCACCTCTTATATCGTAACCGATAAATTAGTTAAACTAAATTAAATAATGTAGGGCACACCTAAGCAGTTCCATACACGTGGTGCACGTGACAACCCGCGGCAGCGGCCAGTAAAATATCCGACAATCATAACAAGACATGTGTGAACACACCCATTCCTACACATGCGTATGAAGAGCTTCTTCGTCAAACACCTTCAGAATCGGGTTTGCTCCACATATCCCCCTCCTTAGTCCGGAGTCGCCGTCGTGACGCCGCGAGGCCGAGACGGAAAGGTCTTAAATGGGCGGCATCCCGCGATACCCGAAATCCCGGTTCCACGCATAAAGCGCACCATCGAGGTGATATCAACTCACATAGAGACTACACCTCCTAGGTCTCACACATCAGCCGTCGTTGTCTCTCCCTCCGCGTCTGGGATGAACCCGTTTCCAACCAACCCCATCGGGGGAGCTCCTTCTTCCTCCGGTACCGGACAGCAAAACAACGCGCTCGCCCCCGCTGGGCAACAGCAACACTCGCAGTACGTAGGTGGGTTCCTTTCGGCCCCGCTCCCTCAGGGGAACGCTCCGGTGCACGCACACCCGACACAGGGTCCATCTCCTGCCGCTGTGGCGTGGAATTCGCAGCAAGCGATGCTCCTGACAGCGACCCCCGAGGGGTGGATCTCAAAGGAGTCTTTGCAAGTGCGCGATCCGAAAACGGATAGTTTGATCTACTCACGGGCTCCGTGGTTCCACCCCGATGCGGTGAAGAATGATGCACTCATCAACTCCTACGTGGAGAACGGCAAGCTCCCTAGTGGGATTCCAGTGGAACTCGTCCGATGCCAGAACTGGTGTGGGCGCATTGCGATACCGCCGTATCTTCTATACCGATCTCGCGGTGAATCCCTGGACAGCGCCCGAGCGGGCTTGGCGAAGTTGGCCTACCAAGGCGCGGAGCGAACTCGCAACGAGCATTTGATACCCGCGTCTTATGGGTTTGACCCGGCGTTCTACTGAACATACGGTGAGATCTCATACGGAGATGCGTTGGCGGAGTTCCCCGAACAGTCCTTTAGAGGAATCGCCCGTTGGGAGCCGTATATGCTCTGTTGGGAGAGACTTATCCTCTGAGCGGAGTTCCAGTACATCAGCCGATACGACACCCAGCAGCGGTTCGACCCGCGGGTCAAGTTTGAGCGCAAAGCACGCACCCGCCATGGGTTTCTGGTTCCATACTCCAACGTGGAGATTGAGCGTATTCGCAACAACGCCAAGTCTGGCCGGTATGTTCCGTTGCCTCCGTGGTGGAGTCTGGTTGAGGTACCCCGTGGGTTCTATGCCGAGCTTCCACCCTGTATCCATCACATCGGGTCCAAATAGATTGCGAACCCGCAGTCTGGGTATTGGTCATTCGTTCTCGCCGAATGGGCGGCGCGCGTAGCTGCGCACTTCCTCTGGGAGGTCTATGATCATCACCGTTTGTGGTATTTACCTCCGAGGTTGATCATGGCCATGCGTGGCTTGGACTTGTCGATACCCCTGGGGCCACAAAACAACGCGGATGAGCTTAGGTCCCTCTTGGGAACGGTCGAGTTGATCAATTGGAACCAGGTGCCGGTGGAGAATCAACCCGAGCGACAGGGTAACGTGCGCAAGTACGACCATTCGCCTGGTAGGCAGCATCCCACAGCGGGTAACTTCGTGTACTACAACCCACGGGAGGGTAACATGATCACCCGACACTATGCGGAGGTGCTTTCGCGAACACAGCGACCAATTCCGCCTGGACACCCCACTGGGTTTGTATCCACGGATGATTATGTGCCCGATGTGGCGGGACGATCCAGCGTTGGACGTTGAGGACATAACTCCAGCGAGTGCGGCCCAACCAATGGTGGTAGTGCCTGGTGTAGGCGAGGATGCTCCTGCGGGACCAAGTGGTGGGCAGGCAGCCCCGATGGGGTGGCAGATTGCCATACCTTCACAGGGTGTGCAGCTACCTCCTCAGGTGCAGGCCCTTAAGAACGCCCTCGTGGGCTTAGGAGCGACTATTCCCCCTGGGATGACGGACCCTCACCAAATGGCGGCGTTGTACGCGAACAGCGCTCCTTCCCAGCAGGGAAATATGGGTGGTGCCGAACCCGCCACGGGTGGCTAATGGTGCTCAGACCCCTTCTACGGGGCATAGTGTAGTATAACTTGAGATAGAAAAGTAAAACCAATTAGTGGTATCTTCTGCTTCATCTCTCTCTTCCATGGGACCTTCATCACTTCCCGATCTTCCTTTTCATCTCGTATTCCAAGATTCCTAGCTTCTTCTTCATCTTCTTCCTTCGTCACTCGTAAGAGTATTTTCCTTCATCACTCATAAGAGTCATTGTAACCGTAAGTCGGTAGTGTTGGTAAACCGTAAACCGGTGATTATAACTTCTAATCCTCTCTACTCGAGACTGTACCTGCGAGACCCATGCTTGGGTTTCTCACGAATCCTCCAGCGGAGCAGTACGTTAGCTGCGCCCCAGCCCACCTGGGCGTTATCAAGTGTTTGAAGGAGAGCCGTGCGTGTCCTGCGGTGGTAGGAAAGAACTTTAGACCTGGGTAGGTGTTCAATGGGTTCCTGCGTGTCCTCTTCAGGAGCGTAACCATACCACCGAACCCGGTACAGTATTATCCCCTCGGGAGTATAAGTGTGGCTCACGATACGGTCCACCACAAACTCCTGTGAGTAAGTACCGGTCTCCTTGGTGTTCTGAGACTTTCCCTCCATGGGAGTACAAGGTAAATGTCCCAGCGATGGGTTTTTGCCGGCGAAGAGGCTTCAAACCTTCACCCTCAGCGGGTTGCAGTAGCACTCTACCCGTCGTGTCGGGTTGGTCCTAACCTCACCTTTTGGAGGCCAAATTCTACCCAAGTGGGTTCCTTGCAACGCCTGGGGCGTTCGTATTACCATATACCCTCCAGGATGTTCCCAAATGGTCACACCTGGCAACGGTTGCTTCCTTCTTCCCCCTTTCATTCCCGTTTCCATGGGAGAACGCGCACGGCGGTGAACGTTGCACGCTGCACTCCCTTTGCAGGGGGGAGGCGGAACGCCCAAGATCGGGGTACGCTATTGGTTGACGGTGGAGGTGCGCGCGTGGCGCGTGCCACGGGGCACCAGCAGGGGTGAGCCTTTGCGCAACGGTGGCCACCACGCTGGCACCTCGGGTTGCTCCCTTTGGGCGGCGGCGGCGCGCGGGCTCTCCAAAAAATTGGATATTTTCCGCATGTGCGGGTTCCATGCGCCACCCATGCTTCTGGGTGTAATGTTGCAAGCGCGAGCTCACGACGGTTAGCCTGAGTGGGTACCATACTTAGCGTTCCCTCATGGGAGGGGTACTTTCCACACGTCCTGTGTTCTGGTTCTTCCTACATCATCGCCCGAGAAGGGGTTACTGCGACACTTCGCCGTCATCCTCGGCTTGCCCGTAGCTACCCAAAGGGTCTGCAGAGACCTGTTTTTCAGGTGTGCGAGCTCGGGGCGAGCGTTCTGTGAGCGCCTGTGAGCTGGGCTTCCCGAGCGATCTCCGTGACGGAGTGTTTCCTTTCTTCTCGGTTGTCTCCCGTGCTGGGAGTTCTCTAACATTACTGACGTGCGCCTGACCGTTTTCGGTATGCGTAGATTGCGTCTCTGCAGCGGGAGTGTTGTTCGCGGTCGGTGGCGACGTCTCACCAACAGTGGTGGCTCCAAGTCGTGGAGAATGCGGTAACGCCGATGAAACCAAAGCGGTGTTACCAGCGGTACCAGCAGCGTCCTCCCCCTCCTTAGGCGTTGGCGCCTGGGGTGGTGATACCACGTCGGGTGGGGGGGTGACTGTTTGACTCGTAGTGAGTCTGCAGACTGGGCCTGAGAGAGGGGGTCTGACCCAGTGGGTACAGTGTTCGAGGTGTCCGGTAGTTCGGATAAACCGCGTTCCGGGTGAGGGAGTACCGCTGGGCGCGATACTTCCATGGGTTGATCACCTGCAGAGGTGGCCGCGACAGGCGGGAGAGCCTGAGTGGGCATTGGGGCTTTGCTGACGCGATCGCGTGATACCCGTTCGTGGGCATTATCGATATCCAACACCACGGTGTCTGGGGTAAGAGATACCACCCGGTAGGGTCCGCTTGCAATGGGAGAGAGTTTGTGCCGACGCTCCTTTTCAGGATTGTAGTACTCCTTTCGGAGGAACACAAAGTCGTTCACCTGCAATTCGGGTAGGGGCTTGCGGACCCGTTGGTCGAAGTTACGCTTGAGTGTAGCCTGAGCTTTATCCATCGCCTTCTGGGCTTTCGGCACCATCTTGGTAAGCCAAGTTTTCCACGCGTTGCGGTACTGCGCCGGGGACGGATAACTCGCAAGAGTAGATTGGGCTTCAATAGCAACCGGTGGCGGTGGCCGTGAGAGCACCAGTTCAAAATGTGAGAGCGAGGTTACCCGATGCACCTGGGTGTTGTACGCATACGTTACTGCGTCAGTATAAAGATCCCATTCCTTGGGGTGATCTGCCACATAGGAGCGGAGTGCATTAAGCATTGTACGGTTAAACCGTTCGACCTGCCCATTACACTGGGGGTGATAGGTGGTTGTGAACAAGTTCCTGACATCTAGGATTCTGCAGACATCTTGGAAGAACTTCGATGTGAATTGAGATCCGTTGTCGGAGAGTACGTTGACAGGCGGCCCATAAACGAACACCCAGTGGGTTACGAATGCTTGCGCAATAACCGCAGCGGAGATTCGCTTAAGGGGTACAGTTCTGACCAATTTGGAGATGCGATCCGTGATCACCAAGAGGTACCGGTTCCCTCTGGGAGTGCGAATTAACTCGCCCAAGATGTCGATAGCGACGAATTCCAACGGGCTTCTCGCAGGGAACAAGGTCAATTCCTTTGAGTACTTCCAAAGTCGGACATCGTTCTTGGCACATTCCACGCATGAGCGTCTAATTGAATAGCAGTCAAACGCCATAGAGGGCCAATGAAAGTGTCTTCTCAATGTGAGATACAGTTTGCGACCCCCAGGGTGTGCGCCGACCTTAACGTAGTGTGAAAGGTGTAGTACTCGACGTTGTAGCTAGTGTGGCACCACGATCTGTGGGTGGCGTTCTACCATTCGTACCAGGTAGCCTTGGTCGTTCACCACAAACGGTATGCGGTGTCCACCATTCAGGCGGGAACGCACTTGCGTACAGAACTTATCTAAATGTTGTTCCCTCACTAACTCCTCAGGAGTAAGAGGTTCAAAGGAACCCGCAGTGGGTTCACTTCCTTGGGCGGCGAGGATATCGTCGCAAATATCATCCAATGAGATTCCTGACTCCTCATCTGCGAGTTCTGCTAAGAAGCAGGGTATATTCAAATCATCGGAGGGTTCTGCTTCGGCAGCAGTTCCCAGACGGGAGAGTGCATCCGCTTAGGTGTTGAGCTTTCCTTTCTTGTAGCGTACGTCGAAATCAAATTCCGACAGTCGGAGTCTCCACCTCATGAGGCGCGCTGAGGGCTCAGAAATTTCCATGAGCCACCGTAGGCAGGAGTGGTCCGTATGTACCACAAAATGGGTGCCCATTAAGTAGAAGCGTAGGGTAGACAATGCCCATACTACGGCGAGGCACTCTTTTTCAGAGACAGAATAGTTCCGCTCGTGAACATTGAGCGAGCGAGACCAGTACCCAATTGGGTGACGGACACCTTCGGTATCCGTCTGAAACAAGGCACACCCCACTTGGTTTGCACTGGCATCAGTGTCTAGCTCGTACGGTAGCCCAGCAGTGGGGAGAGCCAAGATAGGCGGAGACGTTACGGCGTCAATCAGCTGCGTAAACGCTGACGCTTCCTTGTCACCGAAAGGTTCCAGTTGCACGGGTTGTCCTTTCGTTAGGAGTTTGTTGAGCGGCGTGGCGATTTCCGCAAAGTTCGGAACAAATCTCCTGTACACATTGCACAATCCTAAGAAGGAGCGTAACTCCGTTTGAGTTGTAGGGTGTTTAGCTTCCTTCAAGGACTTGACGCGCACCTCGTCGATCGAGAGTTAGCCTGGGCGAATTATGTGGCCCAAGTACTTGACCGAATCGGTGAAAAACTCGCACTTCTTGAGTTTCAACGTGATCCCGGCGTCACGCAATACCCGCATGACATCCCGGACATGGGAGAGATGCTCTTCCATATTATTGGAGAAGATTATGATATCGTCCAAATATACCAAACAGGTGCGCCACTTGAAGGGTGACAACAGGATGTCTATCGCCCGTTGAAATGTGGCGGGGGCATTAGTTAGCCCAAAGGGCATTCGCTTGAAGCGGTATAGCCCCTGATGGCATACGAAGGCGGTTTTATCACGATCTTCCTCCCTAATGGGGACTTGCCAGTACCCCCAGTTGGCATCGAGGGTCGTAAAGACCTTTGCACTCCCAAGTGAGTCAATGTATTCATCCATTCGTGGAATCGGATAAACGTCCTTCACCGTGACGGTGTTCAATCAACGGTAGTCGATGCAGAACCTCCATGACCCGTCGGGTTTAGGTACAAGCACTACAGGTGACGCCCATGACGACTGAGCGGGCTCAATGACTCCTGCGCGCAGCATTTTCTTGACTTGAGATTGTTCCTCCTCACGAGCTTTCGGCCCAGCCCTATAAGGGTGTTCTGCAATCGGCCGAGTGTTCGGTAGTAGATCGATTCGATGTTCCGTGATCCCGATGGTCCCTAAGGAGCCATCCCACATGGGAGTGAATTCACGCAACATGTCGCGCAATTTTTCTCGATGAGATTCTGGGACATGGGAGAAGTCCAGGTTTTCCAACTCCTTAACAGGATCCGTCAATTCAGGGCCAGGTGGTGTGGCCTTCACCTCTGACGGGATCGGATTAGTAACACCCGCTAAATTATCAGGGTTCGTGGAGTCGCCTCTCTTCGACAAATGAGGAACATCAGCGGCGTCCTCCCCCTCCTTAGTGTCAGTCAAGCCAAGCACCTCCGATACAGGTATCTTCGTTGGCACAATGGCGGTAGGGTGAGGTAAGACGGACCCGATAATTTGGTTCTTCACCACCCATTGGTCAGAATGCCCAAAGTTGGCGATTAGCACCTTAAAGGGTTCATCTGGATTGATAGTAACGATTCCGTTAGCAACCGCTAGTTTTTTCTCGGCAAAGAGGGTAGACAGGGGTTGCACAATGTGCAACCCTACCTGTTTAGAAGAGACGGGTACCCATACTTGGGATTCCGATGGTATCCGAACGGATTGAGCGATTCTGAGTTTCGTTGAGACCGGTTTCGGTGTCGGCCCTTCTTGAGCGACAGGCAAGGGGACATGCTTAGGCGAAGCGTTCTGCAATGTCTTCTGCACTATCGGAACCTACGAGCCATCAACCATTTCTACGGTTCGGGCCCTGGGGCGTATAGCTTCCACGAAGCGATCACAAAAGTCACAACCCAGAATAACGGGTGCTGCAAGTGCCTTGCAGACAACGAAATCCAACTGCACCAAGTAAGTGCCAAGTCTCACCACGAGGGATAGGTGGCCCACGGTGCGTATCGGGCGGTTATTCGCGTCGGCGATATCCAAGTTTGGACCGTAGCGAATGTGTTCCCGAAGTGCGGGCGGTATCAACGCGGTGTGAATCAGATTGGGCGCAGCCTCTGTATCCAAGACGGATAATTGACGTACCATGTACTGGTTTGATAAGCCTAAGTCGGCGTATACTTTGTAATTCCGCTTAGCCATTATCATGACCCGGTCCGGGTTTCGCAAATTGCGGGAGCGAGTCCACGGTCGATGCAACACTCCAAGGAGTTTCGAGTCAGCATCTGTATCAGCAACTCTCCTGGATAGGATTCGAATTGCCGGGGAGCGAAGCGGTGACGCCTCAGAAGTCCTCTGCTTCGACTCAGAAGACGCCCCTCCCGTAGGGGAGACTCCCAAATCTAGTTTTTCGGGGCAGGCTCGACCGCCGGTTGCGGTTCATTCTCACCTCGGGGCTCCACAGGAACCCCCTTCGCCAATGTCGGGTCCTTTAACCCATGATTGGGGTGTGCGCCTGCTGCAGGTTGAGGCTGCTGTTGCCGTCCATACTTGGCTTTGGCATCCTCATATGAGGCAGAGGGCACACGTTCCCGTTCTTCCGGGGTCAAAGACTCGTACTGTACGATTACTTTCGGCATCCCTTTCAAGGGAAACGAGCACTGAGGTGAAATATGCCCGTGTTGATAACACACGTGACATATCAGCGACACCGATCTGTCCAGCGAACGTGACGCCGCCGGTCGTTGAGGTCGAGTATCCCGCCAGCCTGGGCGTGCATACCGAGTGTGATTGGTGGCATATGCCAGTGATGGCGCAGGAACCTTAGAGTTCCCCATGTACCCCACAGGGTCCGTCTCCATGGTTTCCCCTGTAGTGGTTGAAGGTAGCCCCGAAGTTCCTATGGAATTAGGATTTGCCGCAAACTGGACCTGATCATAATCCACAGGTGGGCGGTTATCCTGTAACAGGGAGAGAGATGAATCAGATCCTTCAGCCAGGAGGGCCTTCGTGGGCCTGTGTGTTGGCTTCCGTCTCGCTCGGAAAGTATCTCCATCAGTCTGGGCGTAGTGAACCAGTTCCAAGTAGGAGATCTTCCTGTTCTGCTCCCGATAACGGGATACTAGTGCCCGGATGGCGGGCTCCAATCCTTCCACAAACATTGTGCACCTCTGAGCTGAGGAATAAACATTACCGCAACGGTGAAGCGCTTTGTTCAGGCGCGTTGGATAACTCGTTTCTGTTTCCCCCGAATTCTGCTTTGTCGCCCGTAGGGCCAGAATAGCGTCTGGGATCGCATTGCCACTGGCATACGACCTCAATAGGTAATGAACGGCTTCGGGTCAACACGTGACACCGCCTTCAGAGGCTCTTGCCGATCCACGCACGAAGTGAAATTGGTCTTCTGCCATCCCCTTGAGGAAATATGGGAGGGCCACGTACGCCTGTGCTTCACTCAACAGAGTATGTCCGCTTCCTGAACGAAGCGTGCAAGGAAATCCAACACCATAATTGGGTCGTCACCACTGAACTCTTTCTTCTGTAGAGTAATCTGCATTCGGCGGATGTAATCTTTCACTCGCCCCGTGCCATGTGCATTGCGTTCGCCTGACGCGTTCTGTAACCGATAATAACGGTATGAAAGCAGTTTCCGGTACAACGGATTCGATGGTTTTAACTCCCTGAGTCCCTTGTGTCTCTTCCCCTTAGCACGGGAGCGGATAGCCCCCTGGGTGACAAAGGTCGCTTTAGAGCGCGTTGCTCGAGACCGACGTCGGTGGCTACCTTCACTATCCAACGAGGATGAAGAGGATGACGAGTTACCCGACGATTGGGTGGAGGAGTCAGAATCTGACGAGTCCGAATATGCGTGAACCTCCCTTTTAGACTTCCGGGATTTGCGCTTCATTGAGCGGTGAGCAGAGCCTTCTGAGGCGATTGGGTCATCTTTGGCCGCAGCCTCATCCATAAGGATAGTATCCTCTAGATTTTCCAAACGACTCTGTAAGCGAGTGGCGCTCACCCGAGCTTTTTCAATAAAAGCAGCATACTCCGCTGCGAACACAGCGGGTTCTCCAAGACACTCCAAAATGGAGTTCACATCCTTACGCAGGAGTCGAATGGCTCCCGATTAATCCCTAACAGGGGCATCGTCGAGACGACGCCGAAGTTCGGTTTGTAGTTTAAGAAGATCCACGAGGGAGATGTTGATGACACTCAATCGTGAATCTAATAAGGTGTACTCACCCGAGTCCAGCGCTTCGGGGCGGGCTGCCTGTGAGGGCGTATCCATAACCGGTGTAGGCTCCACAGGAGAAGGTTCCATGACCGGTATCGGTACTCTAGAAAGCTCCTGCGGTACGGAAACGGCTGAGGGTGCAATCCGACCATTCGGATCGCGATCGATATCTCCCGTCTCGGGAACAGACCTACGGGAGCGCGGGACAGCAGGAGGTGCTGCTCCACTCCCTTGAACTGACCTGTTGCGAGAGTTTCCACGTGACGGAGGAGGCATTCTGCAGATATGCGTCCCACGTACCGGGAGGTTACCAAAAACAACCAAACACTTCCGGAATGCGGAGTAGCGGTCAGATCTACCCGATAAGGGTCCTTCTAACCACCACGGTGGGTACTTTCACTTTTGAACCAACCTGAAAAGGTGATCTTCCCGAGATTCGACTTCTAGGTCGGGAGACCACTTGTGGTGCAAACCCAGGACGGGTGAAACACGCACAGGATGTCCGAAGTCCTGCTCCCTAGGGGATGGTAACTCCGTGGACGAGCCTCTGTTGACACCGGAGACCTGGCTGTAAGACCAGTAGTGTACTGAGAATAACCTACAGAGGTGAATGCAGAAAGTCCACAACCAGGAGGATCACCAGCAAAGAACGGTGTGGAAGCGAGAAATACCCAAAAAGGGGTGAGCCAGACGCTCCGGGAGGAGGCGTAGCCCAAGAAACAAGGGAAAAGAGATACGTCCAAAGAAGAGACGCGGGCCGTGCACACGCAGGCAACAGGCCCGACGTCGGGGAGAAAGAGCAAGAAATAACCCAATACTGGGGCGGAGATCTGTCCTGCAATCAGGAATTAACAGAAATAGTGAACGTCAATACCACACGGTATATACAGATTTCTTAGGCGTCCCAAGGGAAGTACGCGTACTTATACCTCTTGAGGTGACCCTCCGGAGGGAGTAGTACACCGGCAAGGGCAGTAGCGCCTAGAGCCTACACTCAAGATGAGTCTCAAGTGCCCTCTGATCCGAGTGGCAGTTCTCGAAGGAGAGGCTTGGTTGCTTTACCATCAGGTGGTGTTCAGCCGCCCCTGCACCTCTAAGTACCCCAGGTGCAGGGCCGGGTGACCGATCACAATAGTGCTCACCCGTACGGGTGGTACACGTATGCAACCCCACTGTCAGGGTGCAGAAAATAAAGACAAACTAAAATGTTCCCCAAATTGCTCCACTTGTGCACTAGCCATCCACCTCCACGTGTCCACGCCGGACCAGGGCCCTTGGCACATCCACGCCCCTACGGGTGCTAATTAAGATTAAATTAACCAACGGTTGAAGACTCCCATAGGGGATGCACCTCATAATGTCAAGTGCCACGTGCACGGGCGCATCGCTCATGTATGAAGAGCTTCTTCGTCAAAGACCCCCAGAATCGGGTTTGCTCCACAGTAAGAATTTCTCTTGTAGCGTAACGGCGCACACCTCCCTTTCGTTGGGGACACATTATCTCAAATATCTGAATTACAGTACCGCTTGATGACATTATTGTCTTCATTAACACATCATGCATCATATCATGATGTGTGTTATGTTGGGTTTGATAACTAATGTCAACTTCGTTTGAACATGGAAGTGGAACTCTATTCCGGTTTAAACTTCAAATGAAGCTAGAATATGTCTATGAGACTGTTTTGTTTGTATACAGTAATAAATTTAAACTGCGGAGTAAAAGAAATTTAAAGTCTCACCCTGTTAAGTTTGCAAGAAAAGCGCAAAATTTTCAGTTTTGTAATTCTCGAGCTTTAAATTTGGTTCGAGGTCACCGGGAGGTCACCTCTTATATCGTAACCGATAAATTAGTTAAACTAAATTAAATAATCTAGGGCACACCTAAGCAGTTCCATACACGTGGTGCACGTGACAACCCGCGGCAGCGGCCAGTAAAATATCCGACAATCATAACAAGACATGTGTGAACACACCCATTCCTACACACGCGTACACGCGACCAATACTCATCTGCGTCACGTCATTGCCGACCGCTCTGGGTGCCATACCTCAATACTGTCAAAACGTATCCCATCTGTGGGCCAATATTCATACCTTCCGAGTACCCGGAACCGTCCTTACCAGGGGTTTATGAAAACAATCTCCGTGTACCGGGCGAGCACGTTTTGCTTTACAACTTTGGGACACTCACTGCCGTTACAAAGAGAAAACTTTATGCATGGTGTGACCTTGAGCATCGTGTGACTCCTGGAAAGGAGGGGACTCTGCTAGAGTTCAGACGTCAGACCACCACACGCGGTTTGGAGGTTGGCCATTCTGGAAACCGT
Source organism: Gracilaria domingensis (assembly GCA_022539475.1). NCBI lineage: Eukaryota > Rhodophyta > Florideophyceae > Gracilariales > Gracilariaceae > Gracilaria > Gracilaria domingensis. Next base: position 55,090 of record VCMS01000144.1, on the reverse strand, counting down.
ACACTCGGTGTGGTTGTTGGTGGATACTCATTTGAGTGATTTCGTTGTCGTTGGACTTCCGCCTGCGAGCCTATGCACCCTTGGCTAGGGAGCGGGATATGTGGAGCAAACCCTTTGGGGTCTCTTGGTTTTGTCAACTCCTTTAAGGATCCATAACTGTGTGATGAAGGTGGGGGTGAGTCATGGATATGATCCCTTCATGGGAGGAATAAACGCTGGTTCTACCTGACCTTTCTTAGGTGGACTGGGTTTTGACACCATTGCCTGGTGTGGAACACGCCGGATGTGTGTATTATGCATGGGTGCATTGTACCATGAGGTACCCTGACAGGTGATCCACGTGTATGGACCTCATGAGGTGTGCACTACTTTAGTTAAAATTGTTAGTTTAATGTGTAGTTAGACCTACTTAGGTGAGCGCGACCTCGCCGTCGTGAGCGCTTAGTAAATTCAACCAAGTCTCGCTTCGAGAACTGCCACTCTGAAGTGGGAACAGTTGAGACTCATTTCTTGAGTGTGGGACCTTGTCGTCGCTGCCCTTGCCGGTGCACAACTCCACACGGAGATTCACCACAAGTGGTATCAGTGCGCAAACTCCCCTTGGGATGCCTTAGAATCTCTAAATACCCAGTGAGGGTTGAACCTTTGTTTGTGTCTCATTCCGGAGTGCAAAACAGATTTCCGCTCCCGTATTGGGTTCTTTTGTTTTTTCTCTTTCGTTTTGCCCCGTCTTTCGGGCTTGTTGCCTGCTTGCGGACGACCCTTGACTTCTCTTCTCTTAATCTTTTATTTCCCTTTTCCTTTTCGGACTACGATTCCTTTTAGAGTCTACAGTCCACTCTCTCGAGTTTTCGCACCTTCTTTCTATTCTTTCTGGGTTTTTCCTTATCTTTCTGGCTTTCCTTTTTCACCTCTGTAAATTCTATCTCAGCCAACTACTGAGTTTACACCCAGGTCCTCGGTGGCAACAGAAGCTCTGCAGCCGAGCTTATATTCCAACAGAAAGCAGGATCTCGAACGTTCTGTGCGTGCTTACTGTTTCCGGGCTTGCATAACATTGGAGAAGTCAAATGGTACTGAGGAAACCTGTCAATTCTATTCATAAGCAAGTTGGACTCTGTAACGACTGCGGGAGCACCTATGATTGAGTGCTGCATTGATTTTTTCCTCTACATCTCTGTAAAGAGGCCAGCTTGTTAACGCACGCCAGAGAATGTTCGTCTGCTTCGTGAATACGGAGGTTTGGGGCTTCAGCAAGGTCATTCGTAAAGAACACAACCACGAAGCAGTTCTTGAATACTATGTACTCGGCATTCTTTGCCACTCGTATCGTATCTTTTTCACCAGATTTCCTCTCAAATACTTGCACTAGTCTCCATACTTCACGGTCTGCATGCTTGAGGGCATCTATTTCCTCCTTTAAGGGGGGACGGTTGATTCCGTCCACATTTTGAAACTGACTGTGCCAAGGACCCTGCACTCTCCATCTGTTAGAAGCTCTAGTTGACGTGCGAGCAGATGGAGATTATAAAAATTATCCATAACCATGAGACGCCCATGTTCCGGTGTAGGCCGCAGTAATGTCTGATGTGCCATTTGTGCGCACCATAAAGCCGATGACTTAGATTTCTGTACTAGTGTGCCGTAAATACTACGGCTAACCGCTCCACACAGTTCACAAAACAAACCTATCTAGCGCTCTACTGGCGATTGTCCGGTTCGATTTTAAGACCCGTTGTCCTGGAAAGCATGTAGATATGCGTGCGTGTAGCTGACTACATCATATGACCGAATATCGAACTTTACCGGTTTGCTCTTCATATAAGTCTTAGCTCCCATTCAGCCTTTGCACTGTATATTGTTTTCATCCAAAGAACTGACTCCTACCGGTATCGCCATGTTAGCCGCGTTTCGGGCGAAGTGCTCCAGAATCTGGCAGGAGTGCCACAGCGGGTCAAAGAGAGCTATATCGGCGACGTAGGAGGGGTAGATAAAAAAAGCTGCTCGTATGCTCATATATGAATCTCGTCCTATGACGCCTCGAAAGAACGAGGTGTTTAAAACTTTAGAAGTACACTAATAGTCCCTCAAGCGATTGAAACGGTAAAGTGATGTAGCGAGCTCTAATCCGAAATATGCCATTAACTCGTCAGTCCTGAGAGGTGTGGACCTTTTCCCTCTTCGTAATAATTCTAGACTAGTCCACTTACGTACGCACTCCACAAAAACGCCATTGAGGAAAACCTGAAACAAACCCAACTCTTTCTTTTGAGCATAGGTTCGTCTCATTAGTGATAGTTTCGCTAGAAAAAGACCGCTTTTTTTCAGGCCATTGAAAGCAGTTTTTGACACTTTCGTTCAGTTCTTTTTTTCTGAAGAGATCCCAGTGCACTAACGACGAACTTTTCCTCATCATCCTGATCCCATTCTGGCTCGCTTACGATCTCCCCGTTGCATTCATATTTGTTGATGAGGACGCCGTCGTCATTCGCACTCTCTTGTGTGCTGGACCGCATTATTTCAATTCTATTCGACGCTCGTTAGCCTGCAGAAGACCAGGTTTTCAGTAAATTGTGACGCTTGAACTGCGCAGCAGTTTGATGGAGCAGGCGCAAGGCCATCTTGTATGCCTTTTTTATATATACTCGACTTACCTCTCACCTTTCTTGTTCGCAAAAATTTGGTGGTTCATGTTGGCAGATTCCAATCAGTTGGCATTCGTGCGCTTGTAGTCTTTTGAATTTGGGAGGGCAAACAAAAACACGCCCACTTCGGTATGTTTTTGGTCGGGCACATTGTGTTTGGTTGTGTTCAAATGCTTGTGCTTTGTATTACGGCGCATGTGATTTGATTACAGCCCGTCGACGATGGTGATGATGATTGGTTTTCATTCAAATGATTGGACTATCTGCCAATACATATGTCTTGATTATAGCTATTGAGGTAGAGATGAGTAGAAAAACGAGTTGGCGGCAATCTATCCAATGAGTACAAATGTTACCCAATCATACGTCATGGTTAACGCTATCTCAACACCTTTTACGTTTTAGGGTTAAAAAAGTTAGATCTTCCGAGAGCACTACGATAGTGATGAATAAATGTACATCTTATTAACACGCACCGTTACACTGTAATGAAGTACAAGTACAACTGGTTTAATAATTTAATTCTTTTCATGGCAAAGCTCTTACTGTTGGCAGAGTTGTCCAAATTATAAACAGAGTTGATCTAATCTGAGCTAAAATTTCTAAAGAAACTAGCTAATTGTCTCTTTTTGGCGCATAAAATCATTTTTGGTACAATTCTCCTTTTTGTCGTTTATAATGAGAATCTAACATTTTGTTTCAAACAATATGCTAAACGCTGGGCTTTTATCACAAAAACATGCGCCGTGTAACACGGCGCATTTTGCTTTATTTTCGGACAAATAATGCAATTAGATCAATAGACTACCAATAAATAAAAACGCAAGGAAAAAAACATTCATGTTGTCTCAAATTGGGAGTACATAGCATTGAGCACCAGAACTGATTTAATTTTCTAAGCTCTTTACCGACGTTGTAACAAGATATGCCAACAATTTGGAACCTTTTGATTTTAGCTTTCTTAATTATGAAAAAATGCTTTAGAAAGATGAAAGAAATTTAGATTGATAAATATTCCAGCGAACGTGTAAGGATTGTGCAACGTGAACTTCAAAAGAAACTATTTATCTCTTTACATTTACTTCCAAAACTATATTAGAAATATGCTAATAAATATAACCAAAAAGAGCTTTGCAAATGTTTATGCAAAGCTTGCTTTGCATCACTCTGATATATTTCACAATCAGCGATTGGTGCAAAAGTTTATGTCTGTCAGGAGTCCGAAGTTTTCGCGATTTCCCGGTCTCTCCAGTTATTTTGAGCATTGCTGTATTGTTTCGGGCATGGGCAAAAACCTTTCGTAGCTTCAACTTTCCTCGTTTCCCGCAAGGTCTAGGCAGCATACCTAGGGTTTTCTCTTGTAACTCTTCCAAAATTCAAAAGCAAGTTTCTCTAAAAGAAATCAGTGCTTTGAGAAGCATTCTTCCACAAAGGAAAACTTGGCAAAGCTCCTTTGCTCCAAAATTTGAAAAAGTGTGCCGTAAGACAATATAAAAACTAAATAGGCTCACGTAGTCATTACTGTTTAAAGTTGATTTCAAATTTAGTTTCAATTAGAATTTATTGATAAATAAACTATTTATGGTACCTAGCTTAGAAAGGTGACATTAATAAATTTGGCTATGGCATATTTAGATCGTTTCAAATTTAAAATAGTTGAGTGGCTAACATAACTGAAAAGAAAGTTTGATTCGGTTTTTTTGCGATTTAAACACAGTAACAGATTTTGATTGTCTTTTGAAAATATTGTCCCAAAGTTTAAAAGTTTTAATTTGTTTTGTTCTTTGTTTATGATGAAAAATTTTGTCTTGTTTGGTGCCAATCATTTGGCAGTGGTGATCAGAAAACATTTCAAATGATGACGTCAATCTAACTTTCAGGATATGTAATCTCCAAATTGGTGAGAAAGAAGAAATTTTTCTTCTCTGAATTTTAATTTGTTGGCAGCAGTTGATCTAATCTGTAGGAGTTGTGTGGAAAAGGAAGAAAATGCGCCGTGTGACACGGCGCATTTTTTTAAACTTTTTTATTGCCTAATGATACTAACATTAAAGAAGAATAATCTGTTCTAAATATAAGCGGTTCGTTTCGAGGGTGTACCAAACAGTAGGTTCGGAGTACCTAAAAGCAACTACTTGCAGATTTAAAACAGGTTTTGAGTTGAGCAAAGTGTTCCATTAGCTCAACATTAGCTCAGACCGTGTGTTAGTAGGAGCTTTGCTATAACGCTCAAATAGACAAAATGTAAATCTTTGGTGTAAATTAATAATCCTGATCTGTACACTTTTTTCTTTGCAAGGGGTTTTTGATAATTTCCCGCAGCTCCCAGAAAATGAGTGGTTGTGCGGCGTGCACAAACTCTTCGATCGTCTCTGAACGTCGAGCAAAATCAAGGAGCATGTCACGCAAAATGCACAAATCGTGACAGTTTGTGCGCTCACAAAGTTTTTGTGTTTTCAGGGAAATGCGGGAACTGAAGAAAATCGTAGAAGTTGAGAATAAGACGTCTGCCTTTTAATAGAAGTAAACTCAGGGGAGCACGGGAAAACCGCTAAGTTCTCAAATATTCTTTGATACATTTTGTATGCGTAAAATAATCGTTGTTTTTACGCGAACAGAATGCATTGCATTGCTGTATTTTCAAATTGTGAGCCGTGTTTGAGAACTTTCAACATACTTTGCCTACAATGCACATATTTGAAAGCCGGAGCAAATATTTTATGAATACATTAATGTAAACAACGTAAATGTATCACCGCACATTTTCTTACACATACTTTTCTTTGACTTTTATTGGAAAGACAATCACTATATTTGAATTGTGAGTGAATGGAAGAACTATGGAAGAAAAGTGCAAAAAAGATATCATCAAATGTTACAACTATAATCGCTTTGTAGAGCTATGTAACAATGTGTGAACTAACAAAAACGCTGTTTTGGAGTAAAATGCTCAATGTATGTCTGAGTATATCTTCATACTGGCAAAACCGTTTACGGCAATATTCTTGTCACTCGTATATCTTAGCATGGGTATCAGAATTAAACGGATAGATTACATTTCTTTAATATGGACAAAAAGATATTGCAGGTTCTTTAACACATGATGCAAATATTGAAGTATGCGAACATACCTTAACGAGAAACATTTCTGTGGACGCCATTTTTGGGGGAAACAGCGCGGGTGGTGACAAACCCAAGGAGAGCGACACAATAAATGCTCGAGAGTACCAGCCCAAAAGGGGCGACAAGTTAACGTAGCTCAGATGCCTGCAGGAGCAGACAAGATAACCCCAAGATAGTAGAAACTCTCCGCTAACAGGAAGCGGGGAGAGTAATTAAACGAGAGTGTGCTTCGGCGCTCGATGCCGAATGCCAACACAACAACAGAGTGCGCGGCCAACAGACCAAAACACCAAGGCTGTCGGCGGAACAATAGAAAGGGCAGGGCTAAAGCGTTCGATTCTGTCGTCGATACCACCACAAACCTAACAACCAGGCGAGGTGGCGACAGGAATGGAACCAGTGCAATGCGTAACACTGCCAACGTCCGTCCGAGAAAACGGGGTTGTAAATATGATCGCAATGTGCGGACGAGCCCAATGGAGGGCAGCACAAGGCGACTGTGTAGGGAACGGCGGGAGACCGGGCCGCCGGGAATAAGGAAATGTAGGGGGAAAGGTTGGTGGCAGGGAGGCGCAGACTGCGCTAAGGGAAGATGGGATTGCCAAAGGAAGGAAGGTTGGTGACGACGGAAGGGGAGGAAGAAAGGCGAGAGAGGCAAGGATGGGGGAAGTCGTTGAGGGGGGAAGTGGTCTGCCCGAGTTAGGTTGGCTGCGAAGCCTCGAACTCGGGCGGTTTATATCTACAATTCTTGTGGTTTGTATACCCTAAGTCGTAACTTGCTCACCGTCTAGTCCTAAATAACCTAGTGCTGCTCACCATATCCATAGTAGGTAGTGATGTCGACATACGGTTCTTCGTTATGTAGGTCGGTGGTTGGCGATTGGTGATCTGGTGCTTCAGTCATGTAGGGGGGTGTCTTGGGCATTGTCACATTGGGGTGTTAATTTGTTCGTCCGTGCTACCGAATGCCATCTCAAGGTCCGAGTGTGTCGTCGCGCGCAACCTGCGAGTGGCGTCACGGCAGACGGCAGGCGTGCCATGGCTTTGCACGGGCAGCACGCGACGGGCAGCGGAGGCGCGCGGCACCCACTAAGGTCATGATGCGGGGCGCATAGCAGCGCCGCGGCCGCGGGACTTCCTGCGGCGGCGCGGAGGCGGCGGCGCTCCTTCATGCAGCGGCGCGGAGACGGCGACGCTTATTCATGCAGCGACGCGACGGCAGAGACGCACCCCACTTCGGCGGCGCGGCGGCGGCGACGCTTCTGCTTGCGGCGGCGCTGCGGCGATTAGCGCGGCCGTCGCGCCTCGGCGTGATGAGCAACTGTGCCACCTCCAACAGTCCTGGTGAGCGACGCGACCACTTCTTTCGCGTCGTCGCGCCACGGCGGCGCGACGCGCGGCACCATCCCCGTCCTCGCCGTCGCGCCAAGGCAGCGCGACGCCTTCCTTTTCTTCCGCGCTGTCGCGCCACGGCGGCGCGACAGGCGGCACGCTCCTGTGCAGTCGCGCCACGGCGGCGCGACGGGCAGCACGCTCCTGTGCAGTCGCGCCGCGGCGGCGCGACTGGCGGAAGCCTTTTCCTGTGCGCTGTCGCGCAACGGCGGCGCGACGGGCAGCACGCTCCTGTCTTGCGGCTGGCGCCGCAGCGGGCGCGGGAGATGTGAAGTGCAGCTTCCACGCTGCACTTTGCCTATCTCCCCGCGGAGATATAAGAAAAAAAATTCTTCGGGGGTGTCCCTGAGACGGCAGGACACCCCCCTAAGAAACGCCACCACACACTCCCCAACTCAGCGGTCGCTACGCATGGGCGACCAAGAGAATAATTATGAAGAAGAAGGGATCGGTCCGTCTCGGGAAACCTCCTCGGTCGTATACCTGAAAGGATACAAATGTTCTGGGTACTCAGGATCCGGTTCAAACTCCACAGAGAAGTCTTCATGTCGTTCAATACGACGTATATACTCTTCAACTTGTTCTTCATGTGTGGCTGCCGGTGGTAGATGTCCGTACTTCCCAATGACGTAATGATAGAGAAAGAATATCGTCCTATCCGCGCCAAGCCTGTTTATCTGCGAATGTAATCTTCTGGCCAGTCTACCCAACATTACGTGTGCATTTTGCGTAAAGTATTGGCCGTAGATTAAATGGATGCTCAAGCAGAGGTGAAAACAATTCCAGACAATACAATGCTTCTCCCAGTCCTCACAATCTAGTGGGGAGAGCCAGTTCTCAAGTGTACTCCCACCGATTTCCGTCTCCAAGTAGTTCACGTCCTGGTTATAGACTTCGTATTCAACAATTATCGGAATTGCAAGAAGAGCCGGCGTTATTGGGGTGGTTTCTTCAATCTGGAGCGGAGGAGGTACGTCACCGCGATCTTGATCATATGCCAGATCGATCTCGAAAGCCTCTTCAGCTTGAATCCGCTGCAGGAAGCTTGACACCTCCACTCCGTAAGTTTTCTGCGGGGGAAGATGTCCATAGCGAGCCACTGCAAAGTGATAGTAGTAAAAGACAAACTGCTGACCCACAAGCGGTATAATGAAAGGGTTCACCCTTCCTGTCAATGAGACCAGCTTAGTAAGAAGACCCTCGGTTATGTAGGGTCCATGTCGTTTGAAAGTCCCAAGGTAAACATGTAATAGGTTCCATGCGATCTTCTGTAGATCGTTTGTACTCGTGCTGACAGGGGAAAGCCATTCAGAAAGTCTCCATCCAGCCACAATTATCCTCAGATGATCAGCAGGGGGTCTGGTGGGGTTTGGACCCTCTTGTAGCACGACCGGGCATGCCGCTTCGGGCTGATTATTTCTTTCATGCCGTACTGTTCTAGGAATCATATGCCTTGGTCTAGGACGGTAAGGTTTTAAGCGTCTCGCATGAATGCCCCTTCTCGACATACGTCGGTGTGGAGAAACCAATATGTACCGAGGATGATTGGCCCGAACGACGTGGCATGGTCCATAAAACTTTGATTTGAATGATGGCCATTTCACCGAAGGATTAAGGGCTTCGCCACGCATTACCAGTACCTGGTCTCCAAAGCGAACCGATGTCCACGGCGCTCATCTTCTTGACGGTGAGGCTGCTGCAATATTCTTGTGGCCCTCCCAAAAGTGGAGGTTTGTAGTTCCACCTCACGATGATCAAGTGACGGCGTGGCTATCAGGGAAGGAGGATCTGATGGATGCATTCGGGGCCGTACTCTATACATGAGCTGAAATGGAGAATATCCTTCGGCCATTTGTCGAGTGCGATAACCATAGAGAACCTCCGGGAGTACTTCATCCCAATCAGAGTTCTGATCGTGAATCGTTTTCGCGATCGCCCTCTTGATCGTCCCTACCATTCTTTCTGCGCGTCCATTAGACATAGGTGCGTATGCGAGCACCGGTTTGAGAGTGATATCATGACGCATTAGATAAGCTTGGACACTTGACGCGAGAAAGGAGGTAGCGTTATCGGAGACAATCGTGCGGGGATAGCCGAAGGGCGCGACGATCTTCCTTCTAATAAAGTTGACTACATCGACTGCAGTAGATGTTCGAGTTGCCACTGCGATCGGCCATCCCGTGAGGTGCTCGACCCCAATGAGCAAGAATCGGTTTCCGTTCCTTGTCACCCTGAGGGGTCCGGCGAAATCAATTGAAAACGTGTGGAATATATCCGTCAGCGGGGCTCGTTGCCCCGCTCGGTAAGCAAGAAAAGACCCCATGAACTGGCAGCCATCACAACTCTTGACGTAGGTTGTGACATCAGAGTGAATATTGGGCCACCAGAATCGATCAATGACGTGCCTTCTGGTCGCCCTGACATCCCAGTGTCCCACATCGTCATGAAATGTTTTCAAGAGTTTACGCCTTTCATTGACGTGAGGAAGGAGCCGTAGCCCGGACCCCATTCCACGATACAACTGCCCATTCCATACCATAAACTTCTTAGAATTCCTTTTGATCGCCCCTCTGAGGCTCGAGTTGGGCTCATCGACCGGAAGGTCGCTCAGATATTGACCAATATTTGCATAATAAGGTTCGAGGCCTGAAAAAGCTCCGCACGAAGGGGAAGAAACAGTAGTCGCCGCCTCCAGAGCAGAGTGCCCCCTTATCGTGGAGTAGCGAGAAAGATAATCAGCAGCACAATTCTTATCCCCTGAGCGGTAAACAACCTCGAACTCGTATTCAGCTAGGAAATCGAGCCACCTGGCCAATCGCCCATGTACATCCTTCTTCTGAAACGCATACTTCAGCGCTTGATGATCTGTAATCAAGTGAAATGGCTTTGGTCTAAGAAGGTATAGTCGAAATTTCTTGAACGCGAAGATGACAGCAAGCGCCTCCTGCTCACAGACCGCGTAGTTCCTTTCAGCTGCATCATAGTCCGGCTGGCATACTTAATTGGGTGAAACATGCCATCAGATTTCTTCTGAGCGAGAACGGCGCCCAACGCAAATGAAGAAGCATCGGTTTCGACCCGAAACGGATTGTCGAAGTCGGGAAAGGCCAAAATTGGAGGACTGGTTAGCTTCTCCTTCAGGTCTTTGAAGGCTTCAACCATATCATTGTTGAACACTAGTTTCCGATTTCCGGACGTTCCTGCATAGAGAACTGCCGAAGTTTTGGCAAAGTGCTTGATAAACCGGCGGTAGTAGCCAGCAAGCCCAAGAAAGCTCCTCAGTTCAGTGGTTGTCTTAGGGATCGGAGCCGCCTTGATGGCCTCTATTTTCTTCACGTCCACTGCAACTCCGCTCTGGTCGACAACATTTCCGAGCAGTTCAATCTTGTGATGGGCAAAGTCGCACTTAGAGATCTTCAGCTTCAACCCATGGGAGGCAATTGTCCTTAGTACTAACTTGATGTGCTCGACGTGGTTCTCTAAGGTTTTTGAGTAGATAACCACGTCATCCAGATAGACCATTACAAACGGATACTTGTTGAGGACAGAGTCCATCATTCTTTGGAATGTTGAGGGGGCGTTCATCAAGCCGAAGGGCATGACCTCAAACTGATAGGTTCCTTGACGGCAAACGAAGGTGGTCATCTCCTTACACCGAGGTGACATTCTGATCTGCCAGTACCCAGAGAAAAGGTCAAGCGTAGTGAAAAACGAACAGCCGCCTAAGTCATCAAAGATTTGTTCAATATGAGGTAAGGGCCATCTGTCCGCTTTCATAACTCGGTTCAAAGCTCGGTATTCTACACAGAACCTTGGCTTGCCATCCTTTTTGGTAGCAATGACGATCGGAAAGGACCATGGCGATGTACAAGGTTTGATTATCCCAGCGTCAAGCATTTTACCGAGTTCCTTCTTGACGACTTCGTCATGTCGCGGCGGAAGCCTACGAACTCTTGAGTGTATCGGAGTCTGGGTCGTCAGTGAGAATTCATGCATGACTGGTACATCTGCCGGTCTAAGATCGTACAAAGACCAGGCGACCACCCCAAGGTCAAGTAAAACACGAAGTAGTTCCTGTTGCTCCCTGCTGGGCAAGTGTGAAAGCCTTTTGAGGATGACTTCTTCGTGACTCATGTCAGGAGGGTAATCTCTTCGATCCAGTATACGACCCTTGCCATCAATCGCGACCGGATCTAGCAGGGAGTATTTGATCTCAGGAGTGGGACACGCAACCTTCGGCTCACTATCACGTGAAGTAGAGTGTCCTTCACCAAAGCCAGTGGTACGCGGCTCTGTTTGCGAGGGGTCGGGTTGATCTTCCAACTCCCTAACAGGTGGGGGGGAGACCTGCGTCGAGAACTCTTCTCGAGGAAGCTCTTCCTCGAAAGCAATCACGTAACGGCCGTCGTCATCCTCCTCTAGTAGCCCGGTACGACCAAAAGGCATGTTGTGCACGCCGAGGTGAGGGGGGTGCGCTGGAGTGGGTACAGGGTACCGAATCTGGACACGAACCAAAAGAAAGTCGCTGATAAGTTCCCCTTCTTCAGGTGGTAGCAAAGTGACCTCGCCCGTAATCGGGATGATGAGGACACGGTCGCGGTAGAGAGGGGTACCAGACAGCTCGACTTCTTCTGGTGAGGAACCATCTTCATCTTCTTCATGATCATCTTCATTTCCATTATTCACCACTTCCTCTTCTACTTCTACTTCTGCTTCATGAACTCCTGCTTCTACTTCTACATAATCTTCATCTTCTTCGTCGTCCCTTCCAGAGATCCTCTCTTCATCTTCTCCATCATTGCCAGATGACAAAAGGGGAGGATCAGGTGGTTGAAGGCTAGTGTCTGTCGTGGAACTCTGAAAAGACGAGGGATTTGGGGTGTGATAGACCGATCGGCGTTGATCGTCATTCGGCTCAGCTAAACCGCTCAGCTGGTTATCGGCCTCATCGTTATTGTTGTCAAGACTTATAACCATCACATGGTCTTCATGGGCTTCACTTTGCGATGGAACCCCAAGGGGTTCTTCATCAGCCGGTGCAGGTATAGGCCAGCCTACTCCGAAACGAACTACTGGTTCGGAACCGTTATTCAGCTCTAGGATACCCATTTCTCCGTACGGAAGTTCAGAGATGTGTGGATGAAGTTGTTCTCTATCCAGTGGCTGAGGATAACGACGGTAGACTCGAAAGATAAGATAATCAGGCTGTCGTCTCACATCTTCGGCTCGTAGAAGAACAACGTCATCCCTGACTGGGACAACGAGATCGCGTTCATGCCCTCCATCCGATGGAGAACCTTCGGAGTCGTTGTCGTCTGCGCTTTCCTCCGATTCTTCATCGTTCTCAAATTCTCTATTTGCTTCCCCAGGGGCGTGAGTAGTAGTAATAGCAGGTTCTGGTTCAACATCATCCACACGCAATTGCCTAATGCCTTCCTCCAAATCCTGAGGATCAGCAGGGGAGGGGCTTTCCTGACCGAGACTCGTAGCACCAATATTCTCCAGTTCGTTCGCGGATTCCTCTTCGAGTGGTTGTAAGGAGTCTTGTTCTTCATTCATAGTATTCAAAGCATATACTGACGTGTCAACTTTGTCTTTCGAGAAAGTGATCGCGTATCCTTCGTCGTCGCTCTCCGAACTCTCAGAGAAGAACGGCTCTGAAGCGGAAGTGAAATCCTCACTATCGGTGTGTTCATTATCTTCGTCGAACACTACACTAGGGCGATGGTAATCGAGAGGCAAAACAACAGATGCGCCGTCAAATTGCATAGAGACTTGCTGAGTACCGAGGTCCAAGCAGGCTTGGAGTGACTCAAGAGCAGGACAGCCAACGATCACATTGAAGGGAGGCTTCTCAACGACCAGGAAATCCAACGGGACGCGGAGAGAACCAAACTCGAGGGGAACATCGCGCAGGCTTCCGCGAACTAAGGATTTGGTTCCGTCGGCAACGACAATCCTCCTACTCGACGGTTTCATCTCCAACGATAACCGGTTGCATAACGCAATAGACATAAGATTAGGGATAGCACCAGAGTCCAGCAGCGCCTGGGAACTAGTGCCATAGACAGTAACATTCACCACTTTGAGAGTCTGAGGGAGTGAATGAGTATGAGCGTAACTGACACGCCTTGACGAAAAACCTCCGGAAAGAATGCGCCGAATGTCTTTCTTGGCCTCGTCCGCATCACCGCGGACTAGTTGACCAAAAGTGATGCCAGAAAGGGCTTTCGCCAATTCTTCGTAAATGTTATATTTCCCAACGTGTTCTTGGATCTTCACTCTCCGGGACTTCCTCTTAGACTTCTTCCCAGTGCCCTTCCTAGTCCTTGTCGACTTCTTGGGAGGGTTTTTGGCTTGCTGAGAGGCAGTCCTGGTGGTATGGGATTCGGGGAACATTACGGGTGTAATCCCTGAGAGAGGGCCAGTTCGTGGTTGCTTGGGCAGAGGCTCCCCTTCCGCGTCTCTTTTTGCGGTTGTAACGGGATCTTCATCATCTGAAGGGTCAGCAATCACAACTGAGACTTGGTTCTCGCCTGTGTTCTGGGAACCTCGTTTCTCACTCAGCAACCTCTCTCTCTCTGATTCGGATTTCACACCTTCAAATGCAACTTTTCGCACAACATCGGTGTTATTCTTCCTCCAGCACGTAGCTGTAGAGTGACCTAACTTGCCACAATTACCACATCGACTGCCTCGATGTGGATTAAGCTCACAACGTGCCGCAAAGTGACCGGGTTGGCTGCAATACGAACAAACTTTTTCCGTATCCTGACGTCCAGCGGCAGTCGCAGCGCTCTGAGTCTTCTTCACTAGGAGGTGCAACTGTGCCATCTGGTCGGCCAACTGATCCACTTTCGATTCCAGCGGACTTGTACGAGCAGGTTCTTTAGAACGTTGAAGAATATGCTTCGCCGGTGGGAAAGCGTTGAGGGTACCATACGACCCGAGAGCTTTCTTTCCGCCAACGAAGTCCTTAACGAGGGCCTTCAAGGATTCATAGTCATCTGCTCCACGGAATATGACAAACTGCGCAAGATCTGCAAACTCCATGACAGCGTTTCGTAGTAACCCGAACTTAGCTTTCGAGTTAAAACCTGCCTGATCGAAGAAAGAGTCCATCTTCTTCAAGGACCCTAGCAGATCGACGTAATCTAAACGTGCCGAAACTGCCCGACGAATCCTCTCCGCCGGTTCCTCGATTGCACCGAAACGTTCGATCAAAGCGAACTTCACCTTCTGATAGTCCTTTGCTTCAATCGAAAGAGAGCCATCAACAGCATAGTTGTCATAGTAGAAGTCAAACGCTTCACCCTCAAGATAGCCGAGCAACTTCATAGCCCGAACACTATCCTCTTCGTTGGGGGTAGCGACATTCTCAAAGTAAAACAGAAACTTCCTTCCGTCGACGGCAGAACCATCGAAGGAAATCACACCAGAATCAGGAGAGCCAGGCCCTCCTCGAGAGTACCATGTGGACGCCATTTTTGGGGGAAACAGCGCGGGTGGTGACAAACCCAAGGAGAGCGACACAATAAATGCTCGAGAGTACCAGCCCAAAAGGGACGACAAGTTAACGTAGCTCAGATGCCTGCAGGAGCAGACAAGATAACCCCAAGATAGTAGAAACTCTCCGCTAACAGGAAGCGGGGAGAGTAATTAAACGAGAGTGTGCTTCGGCGCTCGATGCCGAATGCCAACACAACAACAGAGTGCGCGGCCAACAGACCAAAACACCAAGGCTGTCGGCGGAACAATAGAAAGGGCAGGGCTAAAGCGTTCGATTCTGTCGTCGATACCACCACAAACCTAACAACCAGGCGAGGTGGCGACAGGAATGGAACCAGTGCAATGCGTAACACTGCCAACGTCCGTCCGAGAAAACGGGGTTGTAAATATGATCGCAATGTGCGGACGAGCCCAATGGAGGGCAGCACAAGGCGACTGTGTAGGGAACGGCGGGAGACCGGGCCGCCGGGAATAAGGAAATGTAGGGGGAAAGGTTGGTGGCAAGGAGGCGCAGACTGCGCTAAGGGAAGATGGGATTGCCAAAGGAAGGAAGGTTGGTGACGACGGAAGGGGAGGAAGAAAGGCGAGAGAGGCAAGGATGGGGGAAGTCGTTGAGGGGGGAAGTGGTCTGCCCGAGTTAGGTTGGCTGCGAAGCCTCGAACTCGGGGGGTTTATATCTACAATTCTTGTGGTTCGTATACCCTAAGTCGTAACTTGCTCACCGTCTAGTCCTAAATAACCTAGTGCTGCTCACCATATCCATAGTAGGTAGTGATGTCGACATACGGTTCTTCGTTATGTAGGTCGGTGGTTGGCGATTGGTGATCTGGTGCTTCAGTCATGTAGGGGGGTGTCTTGGGCATTGTCACATTGGGGTGTTAATTTGTTCGTCCGTGATACTGAATGCCATCTCAAGGTCCGAGTGTGTCGTCGCGCGCAACCTGCGAGTGGCGTCACGGCAGACGGCGGGCGTGCCATGGCTTTGAACGGGCAGCACGCGACGGGCAGCGGAGGCGCGCGGCACCCACTAAGGTCATGATGCGGGGCGCATAGCAGCGCCGCGGCCGCGGGACTTCCTGCGGCGGCGCGGAGGCGGCGGCGCTCCTTCATGCAGCGGCGCGGAGACGGCGACGCTTATTCATGCAGCGACGCGACGGCAGAGACGCACCCCACTTCGGCGGCGCGGCGGCGGCGACGCTTCTGCTTGCGGAGGCGCTGCGGCGATTAACGCGGCCGTCGCGCCTCGGCGTGATGAGCAACTGTGCCACCTCCAACAGTCCTGGTGAGCGACGTGACCACTTCTTTCGCGTCGTCGCGCCACGGCGGCGCGACGCGCGGCACCATCCCCGTTCTCGCCGTCGCGCCAAGGCAGCGCGACGCCTTCCTTTTCCCCAGCGCTGTCGCGCCACGGCGGCGCGACAGGCGGCACGCTCCTGTGCAGTCGTGCCACGGCGGCGCGACGGGCAGCACGCTCCTGTGCAGTCGCGCCGTGGCGGCGCGACTGGCGGAAGCCTTTTCTTGTGCGCTATCGTGCAACGGCGGCGCGACGGGCAGCACGCTCCTGTCTTGCGGCTGGCGCCGCAGCGGGCGGGGGAGATGTGAAGTGCAGCTTCCACGCTGCACTTTGCTTATCTCCCCGCGGAGATATAAGAAAAAAAATTTTTCGGGGGTGTCCCTGAGACGGCAGGACACCCCCCTAAGAAATGTTATCACAATTTCATTCAAGTGTGTTGTGGTTTGCATCTTACAGCTTACGATTTACATTGCTTACATGAAACGTGACAACTGACAGAAAAAACGCAATGCTAGGAAAAAAGAAGAAAACAGTTTCATAGTGAACTTGATTTCACTCACTGACGTTCGTCTCAAGACGTGTTATTCGAGGACATGTCGGGTTTCCCGCGCTCCTCAGCGCTAAAATACAATTTGCATTGAGGCAATGTGACAATGTAAGTTACAACAGTTCTGACGTTACGGAATACGAAAAGGTGCACAATACATTAAACGTCCAAAAAAACAATGACCTTGACAATCGCATTAATTTTATGTTAATGATAACTACAAAGTTATCACAAGATTACATTAAAGTTATCATGTTATGTTGTGGTAATAAGTTGGATAACACCGATGTCTCGGGGCCCGAGCTTCGGGGTTAGAAGTGGAGACAGTTTTAGATACTTCACTTGTTAATCTGGTGAAGTTCTTTCATGAGCTCCACAATTTTAGGTCCTTACATGAACCAAATTTAAAGCTCGAGAATTACAAAACTGAAAATTTTGCGCTTTTCTTGCAAACTTAACAGGGTGAGACTTTAAATTTCTTTTACTTCGCACTTTAAATTTATTACTGTATACAAACAAAACAGTCTCATAGACATATTCTAGCTTCATTTGAAGTTTAAACCGGAATAGAGTTCCACTTCCATGTTCAAACGAAGTTGACATTAGTTATCAAACCCAACATAACACACATCATGATGTCATGCATGATGTCTTAATGAAGACAATAATGTCATCAAGCGGTACTGTAATTCAGATATTTGAGATAATGTGTCCCCAACGAAAGGGAGGTGTGCGCCGTTACGCTACAAGAGAAATTCTTACAAAGGGTTTCTCTTACACTATAACATAATTCTGTGTTTTATGAAATGTTTGCACTCTTGCAAAGAGAACTAAAGCGTAAATGTGTTACATTTTTAGATTTCTATGCTTTTCCCGCACTTCCCAGAGAGACGCCCACTATCGTGAAAGAAATTGATATGTCCGGAATCTCCACTCAAGATATGTAAAATGTAAAGGTCTGGAGAATCTAAGGCAATCAACTTGCAAATTCTGTGGACGCCAATCTCAGAGCACATGCCAAAGTTGCGCTTTGATGCATCTGCTAACGATATCCACTGCCCCATCGCGAGGCGAAGCGCCCCAACGGTGCTTCTTCAGTCCAAGTAGCTTGTCCGACCGAAGTAGCAGCAGTCTGTCAACTCCGGACCGTTTCTGCTCGATTCTCGTCGTTAATATATACCCATATTGTTACTTTAAGGACCTACTTTACTCATCCATGGCAGCTGAAATTCCCGCTTTCCAACTCTCGGACGCCACTATGGAGGCTATTTGCAACCTAGTTGACAACAAATGTCCCTTGAATCGTGCGGAACAACCCACGTTCATCATCATCGCCTATATTGCCGTCTTCGTGCCATGGGGCTTTCTGGCCTTGTTCGACATGATTTCGGATCGCTGGAAGACCATCAGAGCAATTGCTGTGCAGGGTACCATTCAAATTCTGATTGCAGTCTTCACGGTACCATACATTGCGTACTACATTGAGATTCAACGAAGGGGCCAAGATTACAAGGAGATGTGCGCTGCTATTGTGGCCGTATGTCTCTCAACGTTTCACTTTTGCCGCACTGCCTGGGGACTTTGGCAGCTCTTTTACGTTTGGACATGGGTAAAAAGCAGCCTGAGACATCTTCATCAACATGGATATTCACTTGAGAATATTGAGAAGAACTTTTATCATGATAGAAATGGGTTTTGGGCGAGAACAGTCGCTAAACCTCTTGCAAGCATCTGGGGGCGGTCACAGTCACCGAAACGGTCGGAGGATGCAGAATGTGATTATTCAAAGGACGAACAATCTGAATATCTGGTGAATGAGCGAAGGGTACGAAGTCTCGCTGGAAAAATGCTTGTCAACAGTTCTGTTCTTGACAATGAGTTCTTTGAATGCGATATCCCTTTCGAACTGGACTCTTCGGTATTGCGTCATCCAATCGAGTGGTGCTCGTCGAAGAAACGCTTGCTTGCGCCACGGTTCTTTCTCGATTCATGCGTTCGTTATATGGTGACCTTTCTGGCCCAATATGGTACGGAATGGCTTCGCGACTCACACGTCGCTCTCAAAGCTTTGAAAGAAAAGAAGTGGGAAAACGGTTTGCTGATCTCACAATTCATGGGTCATGCCAAGTTGTTGACTTGTGCAAGTGAAGACGACAGGCGAAAACGGAACAAATCCCATACATGGTCAAAGATTCTTTTGTCGCAAGAATCACGAAAGTTTTATATGGATCAAGGGTCTGCAGAAGGTGTGCACATGCCATTCGGACTCAGATTCAGGAGGGCAAGAGAAAGTGGTCGTGGGCGAAGTGAGTTATTCGAGCTTTCGTTGAAACGATACGAATCCAAGGTCAAACGTCTCATCGATACATTGCCTCCAGGGATTTTTGAAAACGATGAACCTGAATATATTGATACTATCCAAGGTATTTGTTCCATGGACTTGGAGAACTTCTTGCTGTTTTTGCAAAGTGAACCCATGGAACCTGTTTGCACTGTGAAAAGCAGAAAACTTACGCCACCTGTTATCGACATCGGAAGCAAGTGTGTGACACCCATCGCAAATGAGCGAGAGAAAATTATGGAGCAGAAATTGGCGTCTTCGAAAGCAGTGACATCTCGCTTGGGTTTGGGCGCGAATGAAAACATCCGGGGCATTGGTGTTGATATGCATGAACTTTTGTACACAGAGAAACTTGGATTGCCTGTTGATGCGACCTTTTTTCTTTCACTCCGAGATAGAATTCTGCCTACCTCAGATTGGTCCAGGATCGGAATGACTGAGTTGACGCTTCATCTAGAGAATCTGTCCGCGATTTATTATTCAGAATATGCCCATCGTCATTTTCTCAGATCCATCGGGAATTGGAAACTTTACTTGAAACAGTTCCGCTTGGACCCATCGTTGTCAACGTTTTTGGCACCTGAGCACCGACCACGATGTCTCTCCCAATCGTACTACTGGCGACTATTTAAATTACCTGAGAATTCTCCTCCTACTTTGGGCTGTACCGAACCGGAAGATCTTGGCTCTGATAGGAGGGGGATCAGATTTACTGGATTCATCATAGAGATGGTGCGAAACTGTCTAGCGAAATGGACAGCAACGGCTGATGTGAGTTGTCGGAATGAGAGCCGTTGGACAGCAAAAATACCTCAAAAGTGGTCGTTGGTGTTCCAACCGAGAAGCGATTATTCAATGCTCTGCCAAGCATTCAGAAGGCCATGGGGATTCTCGAAAGCTCCCTACATTTCAATCCAAAAGCAGATGGGCAATAGAAATGAGGAAAGAGACATGTTCACGTGGACATGTTACGAGCGGATTATTTGGGAATGTCAGAAATATCTATTGGATTAAATTGATGATAATGAGCATCTGTACGGACCGGGGGACCTGGAACTTGTGCTTCTCTTTCTTCTTGGTTTCCCTTTGCTGCAGATATTTCGTTTCAACAACATTCTTCTGTTGCAGCCTGCAATGCCCGAACCCTCGTTGGTTGTGGTTATTCTCTTGAAGGGGAACAATGCAAATGACGGGCGCATTGAAATGAAAATTCGCTCGGACAATAATCGTGCCCGGAAATATAACTGGCTCTTTAATGGGAAATACGATGATACGTTTTACTGCAAGGTCGATCTTGAGTTTCAGTGGGAAGAATGGATACATATATTCGAAGGATGCATGAAAGTACTAAACTTGGATTTCGATGACGATGACTTCTGCGATCAAAGTTCCGACAAAGATCGTGAAGGTGATCTGGGTATTGACGAAGAACGATACACAAGAACGGGAGATTCAGAGAACGTTGTTGATAGTAGTAGCGAGAATGAAAGCGAAAACGTTGTGGTCGAAGACAGTAACAGGAACGGCAGTGAAGAAGATTCCAACTGTGGTTTGGAGTTTAGTGGCAAAGTAAGACATGAAGAAAATGCAGAAAGAACTTCTTTGTCGGAGGAAGACGTGAATCGTGTAAGCGTAAGTGGAGTAGAGAAGGCAAATGAGAGTGAGAATCAAGACAATGATGCAACTGCGATGAGTGAAAGCATAGAGTGCTCGGACGAAATTGAAAAGAACGGAGATAACGTTGGAAACGAGGGTGAACTAAACGAACACAGTGACGCGAGTGCGTGCGACAGGGCTGACGTTGACAGCAATGATGTGGAAGTGTATCGAGAGCCGGACGTAGGCCTAAGCAGGAAGAAAGGAATTGCGGCGCGTTTGTCTTCGCTGAGTGGATGGGAGGAGGTCCAAATGTGTACATGCAAGTACGAACTGAACCAGAGCGCGGAAGAACGGGAGATAGGGTGGAAGAGAAAGTATTACTGGCATTGGGAGGGATGGAAGCCTCAGCCTGCTTTCAAAAAGAACCCTTTTCTTTACGAGCTGAAGCAATCTGATAACAGGAACGGGATATCTGTGAAAGAGAAGGAGGAAGACCACGAGATTTCATCGCAAGTGGAAGAGATTGGAGAAGCGCAGCAGCCAGTAGTGAACGTGAGCCGACAAAATGAACACAGAATTGTTGAATTGGCGGAAGACAGGGATATACACTTAGACCGGATGCACCACTATGTGCCATTGTGGTTATAGCAAAGCCCTTACTACCGGGCTGACGGAGAACAGGAACAACATGAAAAGGACATTGTAAGTAACTTTACGCTATGCACGGCGCATTAGAAGAATTTCAAGATTTGGTCCCTATATCTTGGTATCCACGTCCAAAAAAAAGATGTCTCATTCTATTTCCGTGCCATTTGGTAGCTACGGACGTAGAATACCTGCCACGAATTCGGCAGTCGCTTCGGTCCATACTCTCCCGGTTCCCCAAACCAATTCGGGAACACCTCCGAGTCCAGTTGCAAATACAACGGTATGTGGAAATCGTTGTTAGGAAGTCGACGTACTTCCCGATCATTCAGGTACCATACCAGAACGTCTGGTTTCCACAGCAACCCAACCTTGATGATTTCCTTGCTGAGATCGCGCCCGACATTGATCTTCAATGGGTTAGCCCGAACTTGATCTCTCTTTTCTCCGGAGTAAACGATGGTGTTCATGTTGAACTTCTGATTGAATGGAACTTCAGATTTATCATAGATGTCGTAGTTCTTGCGGGAGGTGGAGTACTCGAACACGTCGATCTCGGTGTCGCGGTCATCGATGAACCAGAAAGCGCAGCTCACATTAGAGTCCATGAGTTTGCACGCAATCTCATAATAACCGTACTTGCGCTTCTCGGCGGTACGAATGAAACTGGTGGCGTACTTCCAGCTGTCGCCATCAAGACGACGTCCCATCTTCCTGCGATCCTCCGCCTTCGGGGGTCTCTCAGTGGACTGGAGCCAGAGACGGTTGTCTCGCACATACACGTTCTCCTCAGAGAAGAAACTTGGGTGCCTTCCTTGCCAGAGCGAGTTGTATCGGACCCACTTTTTGTTGTAGTACCAGTTCTCGACGGGGTAGACATTGAACTCGTCAGACATTCTCCAGTCCTTCACCCACTTCATGTCGCTGGGCTTCTCATTCTGGAGATAATACGGAAGGGGAGTGTCATGAGCAGTTTTGGAGGGGTCGTACTTGAGAGGGGGAACGTTCTTGTAGATAGTCATTGTGAATGGGAAGAGACAGTAAAGTTGAAGTGAGCTGTTTGCTGGTCGGCAGTGATGGGAGATGGATTTGACTCCGTGCGGTCGGCTGGTGTGAATGAATGAGACAGCAGAAGTGGCATCGATGGGGCGTGTTTTATGCGAAAGCTCTCATTGTGAGAAGCACAACCGCAGCAAAGAAAGAGGTATCAGGCGGCACGAAAGGACAACATTACCTCATCTGCGGAACGTGAGATATGGCTGGGATTAGCTCGGAACGCGAAATAACGACGTGCTGCTTTCAAATCAGATAGGTGACGATAATCGTTGTTGTTTGAAGGCTAAGTCCAAAGCCACGATTTTGAACTACGGAAAGAGGACCTTTGACGAGGCATTCGATCGCTCTCCTTTTCAAATCTTTTGCGTGGAAACGTTGGAGATTGCAAATGCTGTGGAATAATCTTCTTGCTGCTTGTGAACCTCATGAAGCAGAACTCAAAAGCCGAGGACGCCTGCTGTTTTCATGGACTCGTGCATTGCAAACGACACGTAGTCACGCATGTTCCCCAGTCTCGCGACGGGCGTGATGTGGCGGCCAGAAAGCCGGGGGCTCAGAACCGCAGGCTAGCGGTCGGCCCGTGAGGGCGGGTCCTCTCTCGCACCATCACGCAATGCGGTTTTGGTGCGCTCGTGTCGTTCGCATGGCTGCCAACTGGATGCTTTCGCGCGCACAACCAGTAATTACAAAGCATTGCTGTATTTGCGTGACGTGGCGTCCAGTTCTTGCACGCTCATACCTGAACGCCAGCAAATCTATGACCACAAAATCAGCCCTTTGAGAAGGGCACTCCTCAAAATTGACCCCCCTCGTGACGACATTTCATGAGACAATTATTTAGAGCACGGTATTATGTTTCCACCTCTGCGTTTTGTGAATGTGGGCCCTTTGTACTGCTCTTCTCGAAGACACGGTCACTTGAACCCATTCACTTCCAAGGTTCTACAGCATTGCAACAACTCAGGACACCACCGGTTAACACGGTCCTCATCTGAATCAAGTTTCTAACCCACTCCCCCCCTCATCCATGTTGTACAGAGCAATGCAAAAGTAGAGCATCGGATATCAGAATAAAACAGGAATGTAGATTAGGAAGCTCCGTCTTTTCGAATCCCTTCTCAGACGTCTGCAAATCTGTCCCAAACGTCCTTTAAGTCACAATTTGGGCCTACATACCATCATATTATTATTATAATGTAAACTACTACTCGTCCACGAGGGCATCGCCAGAGACATTGGCGGGCACTCAATCAAAGCTGATTGCAGCCAATAGTCTTAGTGCAAAGCCGGTACAATTGTACATCTGTACTACGATGCAAAGTCAACCACTCTTTGAAACCTTTGCGCACAACTTGTGGTGTCTATCTCAAAATTTGACATTTTATGTAACTCGATATAAGAATTTTGTCCCTGAAAAGGACTACAATAAGAAAGCACTAATGACTTCGAACTTACCTGCGAGTGACTCTTCTTCTTAACCTCCACCATAATAGAGCTAGCTTTAACCAGTTTCGTGTCAGCGGGCTGGTGAACGCAAGTGTCAACAGGTCAGAAGTGGTCACACGATTCCGTAATTCCATTTCTCAACTTATGGTCCATGTCCACTCCAGGGATGTAACACCCACAACGGAACCCGGTCTTGTTGGTGGAAAAGTTCATTTCCCGAACAAATGCCGTCTGAAGACCAAGAAAGGAGCGGTCTTTGTCACAAGAACGTGTCCAAAATACTATGCTTCCACCCCGAACTGGTCTACCTGGTTTGTAAGTCCCATCCCGAACAAAAACCCCTACAAATGCCTTCGTCAACCAGACCTACAAGGCCGGTGAATATGTTTCTACTCCCTACAGTTCACAGCTGAGGTTAGCGGCGTGCAAAAGCATGGCGTACAAGTATATCGAGTCGACAAAAATATGTATATCTCAGAGCGGTTTGTCCAAAACACATCATCGACAATCGCATCAGCTTCCACGCTGTATTTCTGCTGAGCGGAAGATCGTGAACAATGGCGAGGTTATCACCTGTTGCTCATCCCCAAATATGGCAAGGTCTACTTCTAGCTGTTGCCACGTCAGGAAACCAGTATGCCATGAGTGGCAAAGGAAGAGCACGGAGTCCATGTTCACCGCGGAAGACTAGAATTGCTTTCAAAGCGTCCTACTTAGAAATCCTGGGAGACAGCCCAACCGTTTGAAACTAGGTTTATTGGTGCACGCATTCAAGATAGTAGAATCCGGGAGTTTGATCCTAGACGGTACAGTTGGATATCGTTTCTACGTGATAAAGAGAATGAAAATGCTGTATGACGTGAAGCATACCAGGCGCATAAAATGCTTGTTCACATTAGTTCACATATTCCATTCGTTTGAAACATAGCAGAGAATTGTGCCAAAGTAATAATACCTTTGCCAAACAAGCACAAAGAGATTGATCACTACACCCCACCCGTCATATCCGTAAGGCAGTACCATTATTAGTCGTGAAATCTTCTAAAAGGTTCTCGTTTTCGGTTCCTCTTATATCTATGTCATGCCTTCGATGGCCTTCGAATGCGTCAGATCTCGCTTCCAATGACAGGGCATTTGGTGATTGCAATCAGTTGCATCATCTCAAAGCTTATCCCTTGTATAGGGAGTGTTCCCTGGGAAGTTGTGGCCAATCCAGTTTACACTCTGCATTAATCCCATTCCAAGATGCAAAATTCAGCGTTCATCAGAGTTACACGGCAAACTATTTATCCCCCATGATCAAAGAAGAGTTTAGTATAAAAAGCTCGCCAACCTCCCTCTTCATCCCTCCAACTCTTCATCACTACTCCACAAAGCTGACGACCCGGGATCAACTTCTCTTTCGACAGCACACACTCATAATGAACTTCTTCGTCGCTCTAACTCTGCTCCTGAGCCTGGCAGGTTTATCTTTCTCCCAAGTGGTGGACCCGTGCCCCACCATTTGCCGAGATGGGAATCAGGCATACCCTCAAGCTCAAACTGAATGCAACCAAGCGCTTCTTCTCAACTTATGCGACGTTGAGAAATGCGCAATCGACGGCGCTACAGGATTTCAGTGCACTAAGCCTCAGGATTCGTTCATAGTGAGTAACCAAGTGTTTGACACGAATTCGGTTGACGTTATCGTTGAGTACTCTTGGGGAGAAGGCCAGACCGATCTTGATTCTGCAACTGAGTTCCTAGACTTTGTATCCGGGGTTGGCTGTGGCGATCAAGGACCATTCATGACTTTCAGTGGCGATATAACGGGTTCTGGAGGAGTGGAGTCCACCGCTGTCGATATCGAACTTGCTCGTCAGCAAGGGTTCTGGACGGAGTTTACTGCTATCGAAGCTCGCGCTCAATGGTTCTCAATTCCGGACCAGGGGCCTGCTAATCTGAGGTTGTTCTTGAGAGACAGGGCGACGGGAAATATGATTGAAGGCTCCGAGCTTCCCATGATCATTAACCCTGCTAACCGTGGAACGGGCCCTACCTGTGCCTCCGCGAAGGTAAGCTCCGTTTTCATTCGTCGCGGGTTCACGGAAACTCGATTCATGTTATCGCAGCAATTCCCCGTTCAAGTCATTGCGTAAACATAAGCTGCCCATCTCCTGGAATGTTATCGGGATAGGTTCTATTCTTGCGTAAAATTCAATGCTCGAGTGTTGAGCTCGTAGTTCTCTCTCTTTTATCCCTCATTTTGAAGTACTTGAAATTCTGTTCACCTTCTACGAAAGGTACATTCTGAACACTTAGATGAAGAATATGCAGATTGAAAAGGCCCTCAGTTCTTCTTCACTTTGAACAAAGGAAAGAGCTGCAGAGTTTATACGTCGTACCGTGACAAACCACATACGTACGTTTTGGCTGACCTGTAATTCTGTGTTTGTGGCCCTTGGACGCCGTCGACATATGCAAGTTGCTTGACGTTTCGTAACACTGGATGAAATGTGCGTGGACAGGACGAATACAATTCCCACATTCGAGAGGCATTTCATGACATCATGCTTTCTTCCTTGCCCTTCCGTGACATGCGTCACGCAAGCTCGTAGCTCCTCACGAAGACAAGAAAACTACATTACCCTTCGCTTTACTTAATTCGGATGTATTAATTGACAATTACTTAATTGGTCAGGTGGCCAACGTTCCCAGTCGTACAGCTTGTACACGTCAACCACCTGCACTATGCATTACACATTGTAAACTTCATTGGAACAAATGGGCAAGCATTGCTGTCACCTTGCAGCCAGCAAACATTGGGGCAACGGCTTTTGCTTCATCTTGGACGGGTCGTCTTTCGCGACCATGGCGAGTACGATTTGCAGGTCCCCTTCACGCGATACTTCCCAGAGCTGCAAGCACCCGGTTGGCGATTTCTTGGGACAAATGGCACGCTTCGGAACTTCTCTTACGACACTGGCGTACGAATGGAAACATCGATGCCGCCCGGCAATCTAAGTTAACGTCAACCCTTTTCGGAAAGTACCGCCCAATTCTGAATACCTCTGGAAGGATCCTTGTACATGATAGCATCCTACCTTTGTCGTCGGTAAGCCATCTGTAGGAACTGTATGCTCTTGGTGGTACTACGGAAGCTGAAGGCGAGGCGGATGGCGAAGACGTGGGGGAGGAAGAGGGCGACGTAGCTGGCAATGAGGAGTCTGGTAAAGATGGTGACGGAGATACTGGCAGATCAATCGGCGAGTCGTCCGGATCTATCGTCAGGCTTAACGAGCTGCTTGGGACAACAAACTTCTCCGTGATGAAGAAAACACTGTCAAATTCGAACGCCCTCAGGAATACGATTCCTTCCGTTTCGTTGATTGCACCGCAATTGACCAACAATCCATCGTCGGTTCCACATCCCTGTCTTCCGTTGCAAAATATGATAGTCACATTCTCGGCGGCGAGAGTGCATGGAAGCAAGACGCATACCCAGAAAAGCAAGTGCATCGTACAGCAGACGTTCCTCACAGATACTTGAGAGCTAAGTTCGATTCAAGTTTGTACGACAGTCTAGCTGTGCATCCGTGAACTGAGATTCAGGAAAGCTCATGTAAAGCAGCATGCGGGCCTTGGGCAGCAAGGCGGTCAATATTGCGAATGGCATGCAAAACGTGATTATTCATCAGGTTCCTCTCCATCGTCCTAGGGTTATCCTTAAGGATACCGAGGACTTCACATGTGTGTCAGTTTCAGCTAGTTTTGAAAGACAACTCTATCATGAAGTATACGTTCAAAGACGGAAACATGTATGAATACACAAGATATCTGGTCTGATGAACACTCACATATTGTATCTTCAACAATGCTCTTCTGGAGAGCAAACTCGAACATCCTCGTATATTTTTGTTATCAAGCAAAACAAAGTTTATGCGCATACTTTATTCGGGAAGCATTGATAGCCAAGAGAATACCCGCTCTTGACCAAACGGATTTCCTCTTCCCGATTTGGCCCGGAAAACGCCAGAATTTAAAGCCTTTTGGCTACTTGCTCGTCACGGTTTTCTTCTTCACGCATGCGTGTGTCTATTTCCCGGAACGTGTAGATGCCAGCCAGCTTACTGGCTCAATATGTCGTTGCCAGCAAGCATGGTCTTCCGCTACACTCCATGAACCACGCAAAAGTCGAAACTATCATCGTGACTGACAAAAGACTACATACGTCCCCTCATCTACAGCACGCACTCCATTCGATATCTAATTTCGTGTCCATAAAGGGAATCGTGATGACCTATTATGTTGTTTGACAACTTTCGAAAGTAAAATCTGAACAATCATCCATAGACATTTTGGACATGGATCGGTCGTTGATTATTCGTTCGGATTTGACTTTATGATTATGGCAGCATAGCCAGACAAACTTTCCAGGACCAAATCCTAGTTTGTATTGCTACTCTCACGCTATTGGCCATTTGGATACGGAAAGATGTCCGAGATATTGGATCGAGGGCCTGGGTTTGGAAGTCCGACTTGGGCAACGGGACTTTGCGGGCTACTAAGGGGAAGGTTCTCTCTCTCTCTGTTTGTGGGTGTAATAGTCTAATTCCGGCATACTACAGAGCGTTTCTGTTGAAAGAAACGTTCTCTCACCAGGAAGGCCAAAACCAGGGGAAGGTTACCTTCGTGCCAATACAACATGAAGTTGTGAAGACTTGGCCGGTCACTGCTCGTGGCATCGTAGCTGGCTCCCTGCAATTCTTCCAGGTGTTCTGCCCTCTACAGGCCAATGTACGAAGTTCCTATTCACTTGCGCCAGCTTCCGTGCCTAAATGCTTACAATCGGCGTTAGATCACAGTATGTGACACTGGTCATAACCGTTCTCAATGCGGCGGCTGAAATATGCTTCACAGACGCGTCAATGCGGCTCTATTCTGGGCTACAGTGCCGCGGATTGGACCGTGGAAAGCTAATATCAGCTCGTCGGCATCGGTCAAGAGTTTTCCTCTTAATCGCCTGCTCTCTCGCCATTTTCTTTGGCGTCGAACTTGTCGTTGGATTGTTCTTGGAAGTAGATACGCAGAGAATTCCACTCGTGAAACCATGCGAGAGAGTTGGTTTAAAGAAGAACGCACGATTTGATACGTTTGAGAAACGCTACGTTGGACACTCGGCAGTATTCGCCTGCAGTCGTATCGTTGAGAATCGCATCTTCCTCCATCTTGCAAACTCCAGTCTCATCGATAGAGAGGTTCGCTGCGCCGAAACCCCATCTTGTGAAGTGTCTTTTGACGATACTGGATTGGAACGAAGCGTGAATGGGTATACGAAGTACTGTCTCGATCCTGAATCGCCGAGAACTATATGCTCTTTTACGAAACTATCCGGTGACGTATTCAGCTTCTCAAGCTTCTTCGCCGATAGAGAACAGAACTTCAACAAATCCCAGGTCTATGACGTTAAACTATTCTTTGAACCCGACGAGCAAGACCAGATCAGTAGAAGAGTTCTTCAATCGTATTATGACAGTTCCTCAGACCTTGACCTGCTTGTGGGCGGCACGTTTTTCGGCTCGTTCTCGACGTCTTGCGAATTCTATGAGAGCAAGGAGGTGACGTCAATCCCATTGCCCGTACTCATTCTACTGGTCTCGATGTGGAGTCTATCGTTTGTCGTGTTGGCCATTCTCGTGTTGTGGAGGAAATCGAGGATCAGTTTCTTCGATATGGGAAGCGCTCTGGATTGGGGAGAAGTAAGGTTACCAAGCGTCAAAGATCATGTGGACCAGTTCATTCATGATGGCTTCATTCATGCAAAGAAAGTGGACGGCAGCCGGGTACTCTTCGCGACGGTATCGTGACAAGAGTTTCGAACATGTATAGAATCAGAACACAGTTCAACCAGATAAAGTGTACAACACTTATGTTTATGTAAGTTGAGCGTTAATCTCATCCCAAAGAGTAAGAAAAATTTAAGACCTGAGTCGTTTGCACCTCGAGCTGCAATCTCAACGCTGAAACCCAAGTTCATGTTATTTACTAAAGATACTCCTCATCCAACTGCTTGTAGTAGAACATTGCTGAATTGCATTGAAAGCCCCAAGCAATGACAGCCGCGCAGCATATGGGGACAAGTTGTCGCAGGAAAGGGCTACTACTTGAGTATCCTTGCAAGGACGTTCCACAAGGGAAGTGAGTTGATATTCATGCTGCTCCCCATGAGCGATGAGTTTCTCACCGCTGTCTAGTTCTAAAGCAATCGCTTTGACCATCTGAGCTTGAAAGGAATGAAAACCCATAACCCCTTGATCCTGCCAGCTATGAAATGTTGGTCATCGGGCTGCCTTCCCCCCTCGTGTGCGTTTTTGTATCACTCGTAAGCTGCATCGCCGAACTACTTCTTCTGAAATCGCTGCGGAATGTCATATCGCTCCGAGAACACAACCTTCTGCTAAATTACCGTCCGCTCCCGCTGAAAGCCCACGTCAGAAGAGTTCGTGTCGCTCAGTTAGTTCCGCTTATCAGCTTTCTTGCGTCAGAATTCATTTTTTCATCGTACTCATCCTCCACGATTATCAAAGCCAGAAGAAAAGAAGCTTGTGTCTCTCTCCGCCTTGCGGTAGACACCAAAGTTTCAGAGCTGGTGCTCTCCAGCGAGGCAACACATGTGTTTGCAACCTGTCTAGGGGTTTCCGGGGAAGTGGCTTCGGTGCACTTGGGGAATTTGAGTTCTGTTTCGAACAAGGTTGTGTGCGGTGATTCCCCAGCGTATCGATTCAAGTTCGAGGACCCTGAACTACTTGACACTAATGACGCAACTCAAAGTTGCTCTTCTGAGAGTGGGATTACTAACTGTGTCTGGGTGAAGAAGGAAGGATCTACTCTATGGATTAGCAAACAAACCGATCCCGATTTTTTTCATTTGTACGAAGAAGCGTTCTTCTCTAAGACCGAACTGTTGTTCGATGTTGACAACAACTCCTTGTCTCTCTTCTCGAAAAGAATGGCAGGGCTGAAATCAACTACGAGTTACTTCTTCCGAAAGAACGTTTTGTTGGACTCTGTTGAAGATGAATGCGAGTTTGAGTACGATCAGAGGCAAGGAACAACGGTGCCCAATGCCGTGGCCGCTTTGCTTTTTTTGATGTGGTCCGTTTCGATAGGTGGGTTCTGCGTGAGTTGTCTCGTAAGAGGGAGGCGACTTTTCGACGTTTCAAATGCTTATGAGATGGTGACTAGGACGGTGCGAGTGGACGACGATCAGAATTATCCGATTCAAAACCCGGCAGTGTTCAAGTTTGCCGAAGGCGACTGGCTCTTCGTCATGCGTGGCATCGACGAAGTGGCAGCTGCTTAATTAAATTGATTCGAGTCCTGTATAATTATATTTTACGAAATTCCATTTGAACAGAACGTCTTCAACGCCGATCCAATTGAAACGGATCACCTCTCCTTGCTGGACTAGAATGTGAACGTGTACACGCGCACACGCGCCCAGGTGTCTCACCGATACGCGTACAATTTGAGGGGGATCAGTGATCGTCTGAAAAGTGCGCTGCCCAGTAGATTGTGGTCAAGAGTACCAACGTCACGTTTGGTACCGTCGATACCCTTGTACCAGGGGTGGGAAGCAATCGATTGCTTGTGCAATCGATTGCGATTGCATCCCACAATTCCTGATTGCAAAGCGTCTTGCAATCGCAATCGCGATTGCCAAAGGTTTTTGCAATCACAATCACGATTGTAATGCTCCTTGCAATCGCAATCGCGATTGCAATGTTTGTCGCAATCGCGATCGCGATTGCAAGAAACTTTACGAGTACAACCCCTCTCTAGTTGTGACTGTTCCATCGGAACTGCTAACAAGAACCTTTTTGACGGTCTTGTAAACTTCAATTGATACCGTTGAATTTATCAGAAGTTTCTCACTGAACTACGTAGATATTACTTTTGAGTAGAACCCGCTTGGCTAGACACTTTTGTTGGTACAATGTGAGGGTCTTTGATGTGTTTCTTGTATTGCGCTTTCAGTAAACATTCTGTTTCTTTATCATAGTTTAATGGCTTTGTTGCATCATCAGTTATTGTGAGGCACACTAGAATTGATTCGCATTGCCAGTAAGCAGGCAATCGCGATCACGATTGCCAATTAGAAGGCAATCGCAATTGCGATTGCCAAGAAGCAGGCAATCGCAATCACGATTGCGAAGAAGCTGGCAATGGCAATCACGATTGCAATGAAGCTGGCAATCGCAATCAAGATTGCCAATAAGCTGGCAATTGCAATCACGATTGCAAGTCTGCAGACGACTGCAATTGATTGCCCGATTGATTGCGTTAGGCGCAATCGCCAGCAATTAAATTGTTCCTATCCCTGCCTTGTACCTTCGCCAGTTTATCCCATGTTTGGCAGAAAAAGAAGTCATCATCTGATTCTTCGATTACTTTAGCCATTATGTCTGCTAAACGTTTTGCTCAAATTTGGTAAATGCACCCCATGATTAGAGAAAGACTTCGCAGCCAATCTGCTTCGAAAGCTTTGGGCCTGCGTTGGCGGCAGATCATACCGAACCTGTTAGATCCGTTCCGATCAGGAAAAAGATTAGAAAAGATCCTACTTTCGTCTGCTTAGAGTCACAAAACTCGCAGTGGTGAGTCAGAAATGATCTGGCGCGAGGGGGGAAGCAATTCGAGTGCACAAGAGTGTGGGGGGAATGTATTTAGTACTAGAAGAATTCTTTCCATACATTGGATATCAGATACAAGAAGTTAACTTTAGATTACATATTGGCATCGTTCTGACTCTCACTAGAGGAACTTGAAGAGAGGTTTGCAAACATTTTCAGAACTGCATAATATTCTCCTTCGTATGCCCAATACGAGCCAGACTTGAGAGGCAGGAAGAAATCATATCCGGCGGCCCACACAAGAGGATAAGCGTATCATCTGTCGGCGAAGGTGTGCGATCGCGGATCATCTGCTCGGTGACTAGGCCTTTGCTGTACATCCATAACCCTGTGATCTTCTCCAGAGTGTACCACACGTGGATGTTCTCTCTCTTTTCAGCCATTAGGTCCAAGTCGGGTTGCAGAAGTATGTCATATTGGGTTCTGTTCGCATACAGCAGGAAGATTTCCGTTGAATCTGACACATTCTGGTATATATTATGCATCACTTGAAACGCTGGCGTAATACCAGTTCCACCGCAGATCAAACCAATCTTCCGATACCTTTTCTCCCTCTGCTGAAAGCTCACAATACCGTGCCCTTTATAGTGAACCTCTCCGCAGGGACCGGTGATGCTCATCATATCGCCGACAAGCAGACACTCCATGAATTGGGACATCTTCCCTCCCTCCGGGTTTTGTAGATCGCCTGCAGCAAAATAAACCTTTACACAAAGTGTGAAGTATCCTAATTGCTTCTCACTGGAAACAGGCGTGTAGGCGCGAATCAATGGATTTCCATTGATCATTGTTCGAACTAGTACGTGCTGCCCAACTGGTACCCCGAGGTAGTGGTTCTTTGATGGTAATCTGAATTTGAACAGCCGTGTGTCGAATGAAATCGTCTTCTTCTCCACCAATTCGAAACTGAGCCATGCAGTGGGATCTAATGCTCTTACTGGTTCATTTGCTACACGCCGGTGTGCTTCGGTTGAAGCTGCCCCCTTAGTCAACACTTTGTACTCTGGAATGGGTCCATCCACTCTGTCGCCTGGTATGTTGAGCCCAGTCAAAGCATGAATGCCCAAGTGCAATGTTGCATCTCTTTTCTTCGAACGTGACGTCCACTCGGCATGCGTCGAAGCATTGTTTTCCTGTTCAACATCATTCATGCCTTCTTCCTCTTTCGGAGAAAAACGTTTGAAATCGGTCTGATTTGCTTCTTTAGCATTCGCTGAAACCTGTATGGCACCGTAGCTTCTAATCTCCATCCATCCTCCTTGATTTCCCCCTGCGACTGTCGGGTGCAGGAATTTGATGTGAGAAACACTTTTCGTAGCTTCTTTCTCCTCAGTGTCGATTTCAGAACCAGTAATGAATTTAGTCTTCACAATGTATTGAGCGTTGTTACCGCAGCCCAGCATGTTCCAGTTCATCTCTCTCGGCTGCATATTGTTAGATTGGTCCCATGCCCGACAACGTAGCTCTCCAGAGCGTTTCATGGCCCCTATAAAACCTGAATTCTGAACTTGAAAGCTCCAGAACATCCAGCAGTAATACTTTCCATATCTCGCAATACGGGTGAATTTCTCTTCTGGATAGTTAAGCCTGCACTCATTCCATGAATGGCCACCGTCAAACGATAACTCCACTCTAGTGATCTTTCTTCCTCCGCCTGAATAAGCGTAGCCTTTGATTTCGAAACTACTTTTCTCATCGATTTGTAACTTATGTTGATGACAAGGATGGGCTATGACAGAGTTTATATTCAGCTCATTGAATACATATTGGTCTTGATTCCAATACTTTTGCTTGTGGGCCAGTGTTCTGTCGACAAAGGAAGGAAATAATCGATTCTCATAGCGATAATAATAATTGTCCAAGGGCTCATCGGACAAGTCAATAACGCTCAACCATTTCACCATTCTAGCGCCAATCCACCCAGGAACTATAATTCGAATCGGAAATCCATTGCCCCCTCTCAAATGCTCACCATTCTGTTTATAAGCCACAAGAACATTTGAAAACGGGTTCAAAGCAGTCTCAATATCAACTGAAGAGCAATAAATGCCATTCGGCAAATTCTCCCTTTCAGAAGCTCTGAAATGTACGTATTTTGCTCGTGTGGCGTCGATTCGACTGATCCGAAGAAGATCAGAGAGGCGGACGCCAGTCCAAAACGAACATGCTGTTGCTGCCGCGCCCCA
Organism: Gracilaria domingensis; assembly: GCA_022539475.1. Classification (NCBI taxonomy): domain Eukaryota; phylum Rhodophyta; class Florideophyceae; order Gracilariales; family Gracilariaceae; genus Gracilaria; species Gracilaria domingensis. The sequence goes on along the minus strand of VCMS01000144.1, from coordinate 20,635 downwards.
GTTAAGCCCAGATGTCGGCTTCAACATGTTGAGTTCTTTCCCGCGGTTGCTCGCAGAAGTGATCGAAACCGGGATGGTAACGGTATGCATAGAGGCAAGCTGATCCATCGTGAAGAATATGGGCTTCTCTACAAGTCCTCTAATGTACAGTCGATGCTCGTTCCATCGCAGTTGCGGAACGGAGCCATGATTCCTCGTGAACTGTATCGAAAGCGGAGTGATGAAGCCCTTCTCAAAAAGATGGGCGAGAGGCGGTTGGCTGTTGACCGAGTTCTCACCACAAGGACGTTCTGAACCCGGCTTTGGCGAGGTGGAGCTGGCGGCCTCAGGAGAAGCTAAGGGCGTTTCGGAGGTCGACGGAGCAGGCTTGGAATTGGTTGACATTGCTAAGGGGCTTTTCCGCTTTCCAGGACTAGCAACTTTATTGCCGGGCACGGAGCTGTCGGTGTCAGAAAGCTGTGGAGTGGAAGATTGCAGTATTCGTTCTGTACAAGAGTGCAGACGTAGACGGTCGAATTGTTCATAAGACGCGCAGCATCCCATCACTCCGCCATCTAGAAATCGAGAAGGAGCGCACGAAAAGATTCAGCACGTGTGACACAGAGCTGGACAGGTCAGAAGCAGTAGGTTTGCTTCTCAACGGCTACGCTGCCGCCGTTAAGCGCCGGTGTTGCATTGAGCAAAAATGAGGAGTCAAGGTGCAGACATGGAAAGGGAATGTCAACGGACTTTGGCATGGTACGCGTGCACGCGTCGGGCCGGGACGCATGGCTTGCCGGTCGGATGCGGCGTACGTTTTCCGTGAGGCGGGCCGTTCAACTGCTCGTCACGCGCGGGCAAGTCTGGCGTAGGATGCCTGTAAACAATGCGCCGTGGACGCACGTATTCCACGTCGATCAGCTGGCACAATGGCACACCGGGAATGTGTTTAAATCTACGTACACCTGTGTTTGACTTGAAATGATGTTTGCATTGCTGTCTTCCTTTTTTTTTTCGGCACCGTATCTGGAACGTAGCACACGTGCAGTGTGGAATACCTTTGTGCTCGTGTGGCAAACGGACAAAACCGACGCAAAAACAGCAACGCAGCCAACTGGTGACCATGCTGGCCGTTCAAAATTGCAATTATTTTCAATTTATGTGAGCATGTGACAATTGCCATGGACACACAATTAACAAACAGAATGCCTCTGTCACATTTTTTAGACAAACCGCATACGAGAAGATCAATAGGGGTTTTTAACTAGGATTTCTGTCTTTATGAAATAAATCCCTCATTGCAGGCCATTCTTAGATTTGAAATAAAGGTCGTTCTTGTCATTGACCCTTAGATTCAAACAGAGATCCGTGCCATGGGAGACTCAGAACTACCTCTTCCTTTCTTCATGCTGCCTGAAATATGGCAGACTGCGTCCCACACCGAAATGCTGGTCCAACAGGGACTCATGTTGAACATGAAGCGCAATCAAGAGCATGGCCAAAACAGCGATGGTGATAGCTCGGAATCTGACACAAACGGCCCCGGCAAGGGCAACGCGATTGCAGGAGTCAAATCGCTCTATGCACGTCGTACTGCATCACATGTTTACAAATGCATGCGTTTGGAGGATCCAGATGATCGTCTCTTTGAACGCACAGTCCATGTCAGCGTAGAAGAGTTTGACGAGTTGTATGCGGTTACAAAGAGCCACCTGGAGGAACCTTTCAACGTTCGAAATGAACAAACACTACCTAACCGTGTCCCTCGACGACGACGTTTGTCGGCAGAAGAGATGCTTTTCCTACTACTTGATATTCTGGGTGGCTCAAACGAAGGCGGTCTTGGAGTACAGCGTTACGGGCATGTATATGGCATATCAACGGGGACAGTTTCAAACTACTTTCGACATGCCTTGTTCGCCCTGTACAAAACATTAAAGGAGATCCAACCACCACTGATATTATGGCCGCTATCTGAGGAAAGGAGTGACATGGAGGGTCTCATACTGGGGTTTCCAAAGTGTGTCTCTTTTATTGACGGCAACAAAACCAAGAGATGGCGTCCAGTAGACAATCACGAACAAGAAAGGGCTTACGATGGATATAAGAGGGCCCACGTCTGGTCAATTCTTGTGTACTGTGACCTCTACGGTAGGTTTATTAGATTAGAGATCAGCGACAAAGGCGCCGAAAGCGACAGGACCTCATATACAAACTCGAGTGTGTACCTTCATGCCGAGCAATACCTTGAAGATGGTCAACATGGCATGGCGGACATGGGATTTGGAGGAGATGGGAAACTTGTTGTTCCGTTTAAGCGAAACGAAAGCACAAACTGGATGCATCGTGTGTCGTACAATCGATATATTCGTACTCAACGAATGGTAAATGAATGGGGAATAGGCCACATTAACAACCGGTATCGCATCTTTTTAGGACGATGGCCCTTTGAGAAGTCCTTGTTCCCAATCGCTTACGAAACAGCCGCTCTACTATCAAACTGGAGTTTAAGGCGTCGCGGATTTGCCTTGATGACAAAAGAGATGTACGAACGGAAACTAGAGGCGCACAGAAACAGAACGTCTTCTGAAGAAGATGAACCTTAAGTAAAGTGCAAGAGCCTGGCGAGCGCAAAGTCTGCAGCGAAGGAGCCGAGGCGACCGAGCTTGCGAGGGAGCCGAAGGCGACTGAGCGAAGGACTTTGCGCGAGCCATGGCTCGCGCACTTTACTTAATCAAGGTACCCGAATCAAGAAAGACCGCTCCCGCATGAACCTCTATATCTGATCCAGACAAGTCTGTTCCTCTCTTGCAGACCCTGGACACTCTGCATCACTTTCAAGGGTGGTAGCTTCCAAAGTGCGATTTTCCGCTGTCGCATTGCTCGGCGCAGTTCCGCCAACCGAACTAGTAGCTTCCACGAATGCGTCCATGGTCAACGGTTCCGAAGCGATGGGCGGGGGAAGAGGTGTCTCAGGCTCCGGAGCGGTCAGGTTCTGACTCTGTGCGTAAAAACTGAAGAGGATACCAAACTGTTCACTTTGTCTTCTTTGCAAAGCTGCACTAGCCGCCGCAGCGTTTGCAATGCGTGTTTGAGCCCTAACGCTCTGGAGATCAGCTGCGGATCTACGTCGTTCTCGAGCTTCACGGACTGCTTTACGCCGCTTTTTGTCTTCTTCAAAGGTAGCCTTGCGCTCACGGTTACGCTTGAGCTTTTGCGCGCGTGATTCTTTTGCTTTCTTCAAAGCAGTCTTGGCATCGTCATCGGTTGTAAGTGCCTTGCGGTTGGCATCGTGCTTGTAGTCCAATAAAGCCTGATCCAACAAATGCTGTGCATCTCCTTCTACACCCTTTGGGGCCGCCACAGGACCATCGTCATCGTTGTGCGAGAGAGACGCAACTTGAACCTTCTTTACCATTTCGCCAACGTTCTTCGCAACGTGCATAACGTTTTCGGTTGTAATTTTTGACATGTACTCTCTGCGCCATGCTATGCCGTAAGTGTTGGTTTCATGCAGGATTTCGTTGTCTGGAACATGACGCATTTGTGCGTTTTTGGCTACTGATAGACATGTCTTTTCCAGGGTCTTCAATTTTTGGAGAGGAGCTTGAAGCGCGATTAGTTGTCGAATGACCCATGTCTTCTCGACCTTATTCATCACGAAGCGCTTGTTGTGCGCTTTTGAAGGTGTTAAGTTTGAAGGTGCGCTTGAGCGCGAGGAGACACTTGCCGAGGTAGTAAGAGGAGCAGTTGGTGGCGCAACTGCGTTTTGCGAATCATTGCTGTTCATTTTGGCGTTCGATGGTGGTGGAATGTTGGAATTTGGTGTGAGTGTTGGTGGAAGTGGTGGCACCATGGACGAGGGTGCACACCATGAGAGGAGGTAAGGAAAGAAGCTCATACAGGTTTGCCTCAAAGATGGGAATCGCGGGGTTAATCTTGTCTTTATTTTGAAATAAAGGAAAGAGCTTGATCGTAATTTAAACACAGCAGTGGTTCAGAACAAGCCTTAGTCCGAACATAAGGGCCAAAACACCTTAATTAAAAACCCCTAATATGGCTTCTTGTGGGCATCAGAAGTCTTGATAAAGCTCCTTCTTTGTAAGCATCAACCTAACAATCAATACAAACACAACACGCCCTATAATAAACCATTATATTGCAAATACGTCATCAATGACGTTGTTATTGATCATAAACACAAATCGACAAAACCAAGAAAAGTCTTCTTCAATTATCGCCTTCAGCACTTTGGTACACCTCAATTGCCGCTAAATTAATTTAACCTTAACAACATGGTTATTGTTCTTATAATTAATATTAATAAGTTTGGGAAGACAAGTTGCATAACAAACAAAAGTCTCAAAAAAGTCTTTTGCAGATGATTCAAAATTTAGTTCATCCTCACAAACACTCTCATAGCTTTCTTTTCTTTTCACATTCATTCTCTTATTCAATAAAAATTTTTTTAAAACATTTGCAATTAGCGTTTGTTCTTTCTAAACTTGTTCAAAAACTTTTGGAAAAAAACATTGTACAAACGTAGCGTATGTCTTGAGTTCTTTTCCAACAGTGTGTACCAGAACCGACACAAAGCTGTTTTTCAGTATATAGTTTACGAGGACCTCTAAATCTGTTTTCTCTCGTTGAACAGATGCAGCTAGTAAGGCAGAGAAGAGTACACAGTCTTTAATGACCATTGTGGTAAATTTAGAAACATCATTGCAATCAAAAATGCACACCATAATGAAATGTTGAACACACCAGTCCATGCAATCCGTTATGTGCTTCCACGAACCAAAAATCATACACCAGCTGTATCGTCCTCTCGTTCACCTCTCCCACTACTTTTCATAAAGCGCTATCTGATCAATCTAAAAACTTCGGTCCATTCGTTTCTAATTGAGCACTTAAATTCTTTTTGGAGCCAGAGCCAAACAAAGCCAAAGGTCACGTTCACGGCTTGGAAACGTTTTGCAATCACAATGGCAATAGCAGTTAGGTGGACCGCCCGACGAATAATTCGTTTGCAAATCTACCTCTATACTTTTCCACGTCTGCCTGACTAAAAGTATTGGTTATGTCTAGCCAAGAACACCTGCATGCCAGTAGGCAAAAGATACCGCTGTTTTTAGTCCTAATTTGCTGTGGAAATGTCGAATCAAACCCAGCGTAAGTGTACTTCCCTGGCCAGCTCAAATTCGATTGATATAGAAGAAAAGTGTGGAACTTGTTGGTCAAATTGACAAAAGTGACTTGATGACGAAGATGGCACATGCGCCGTGTGCGCCAGTGTACCTCTGAAGTCTGCCAGCGAGCGACGGCGCGTGCGTCCACGATACTACTTTAGCACTTCGACTTCTCGGAGTCTTGAGACAAAGAATAAAGAGATCATCATCATCTTAACATATACAACCGTATCTTGTCTACACGACTCCCAGTCAACCAGCATCGCCGAGAGGCTGTCATTGGCATCGCACGCAGCCCAGCGGAGGGCCGCCACTGCAAGTAGCTCATTCGCCGTAGCACAGTCCTACCGTAGGACCGGTCGCCGGGTGATTGACGTACACCGTCGCCCACATTCTGGACGACAGTAGCAGATCGTCACGATCTTTACATTTAGGTGTGAACAGTTATAACTGTTTAGGTCGACAGCAAGTGTAACACGCACCTAAAATGGCTACATCTAAGCCTTCGGACGCTGTTCTAGCGCTTGAAGAGAATCAAGCGGTAACAGTTCAACTGTCATCTGCTTTTAATACATTGGATCCATTGTTCTCGGAAGAAGTTTTCAATCAGATCGGTGACCCAGATCCTCCTCCCCAAGGATTTCCGGCAGATGTCTTGGCGCAGTACAGAAGAAATGTTGATGTCTATGCTATGGACATGCTCACAGCTTTCAAGGAAACTGAGATGTACGGTGAGAGTCTCTAGCTAGAATTTACGGCCACGTTCAGACAAGAAACAATTGCATATATCCCGAAGCCGACTACTTTGAGATGGATTGAGTTTCTGATCTCCCGCAGAGTTTACGTCAAGCGTCAGCAAGGCTACCTCCGGGCACGTGCCCTGGCAAAATGTCTCACGCAAAACGGAATTTATACCAGGTGTCAGAAGAGAGAATGCAGCTACGAATTCAAACCACCCCCACGAGACCGTAGGTGAGCAGAACGCGCAACAGCCGAACGCTCCTGATGTGAGCTCTATTCATGAAGGCTTGCAAGAGCATCAAGAGGCCCAGATAATTGCCATTTCCGTGGCCCCGCCCCACGAAGCTCCCCAAGAGCAAGGATACAAACCACAACGAGAAGCCTCTGGTGGTCATCATTCTTTACAGAATAGGTCCACTTCAAGACTACAAGATGTTCTGCCAAATGTTGTTACTCATTCAACACAGAATCAAAGGAATATCTCTGCCGATAAGGACTCACGAGATGAAAATCACCCAGCCCTTGATTAGCACGGTCTCATGAAATCATACCAAGGTCGCGATCGTTTTGGTGGTGGATTTGATGAAGATCTTCGGGAATCACTCGAATTCTATGACACGATGGCCCGACTTTGTCATTTGACAGACCAAAAGAAAGCTCAGGGTCTTCCAGTGATGTTGTGTGGAGAAGCAATGGAGTTCTACATCAAGACGTACCGAGATGGCATGACGTACGAAGACATACTCCAGAAGCTCGTTGATGAATACATTAGCGAGGAACAACGAAACAGGACTCTCATTCTTTGGCAGTCACTAAGACTTTCTCAATTCATGCGCGAGAATCCCGAGAGAAGCGAGTTACATGTTTTTCGATCCTTCTGCAGCCGGCTTTCTCAGCTTCACAAACAGCTGGATCCTGCATACAGAACTGACAACTTCTTGAGGGATCAAATGATTGTGGCAGTAGACACAAACAATATTACGCAGTCCCTCCGCGAGCGTATCCCCGCATCTTCCCAGGAGGCACGGAATAGAATCGCTACATTCCTCTCCAACGAGCCCAGGTCCGCCGGAGCGTTTGCGACAACCGGTTTTAAACTAGACACACCGCCGCGAGCAGCACACTACACTCTGGGAAACAGGCACGGTGGTGAAGCGAAGAGACATTTCCGAGGATACACGAAGCGCAACCGTGGCAGACCCCGCAAGATCTCCTTGAGATGGATCAGAGGACGGAAGGGATGCTACGTTTGTGGCGAAGATCACCTTGCTCGAACCCGTCACATCCCAGCAGAGGTAAAAGCCGCCATAGATCGTATCCGGAGGCAGAAACCATCCACCTACCTATCTATGGATGACATGGCATGCGTAGTAGACCAGCTTCTGGATGACAATGCAGGCCAGCAAGAACAAGATCAGGGCAACATCGTATGCTCGACGGATGACGAATACAGTGATGAAGAAGATGGGACTTGGTACATAGAAGAGGACGAGATGGAAGTCCATCAGAGCGAGGAAGTGTTTCTCGCAAATGCTTCTTTTGTGCAAGGAAACTCGTATAGTAGGGATCTCGACTCTGCCTTAGCCGCAATGAAGAAGGAACTGTCACAAGGCGAATGTACTAGCTTCAAGGGTATTATCCTAGACACCTGCGCCAATCGCTCCTCGGTAATGTCCTACAACCAATATAAAGCGTATTGCGAAGACTTCGGCGTTCCGTGCCAGCTTGAGCACAATGACACGAAACAGGTTACAGGCATCGGAGGAACAAAGAAAGCACTAGGTACTGCCACAATTCCTATCCCTTTCACGGGCTTGGATCTCATCATCGATGTGAAGTTTCAGATCCTACCTGGTAATGGACCGAGTTTGCTGAGCATGAAGGACATGATGGACAATGGGCTAGATCTAAGCATACAGAAGAAACAGATTACATATAAGCACCTCATTCAACCCCTCGGGTTTACGAATTATTTCCTTGTCCACAAGTGGAAGCCAGAGGATATCACTCTCTGTTTGTAAACAGAGGCCGAACTGAGAAAACTGCACAGAGTTTTTGGACATCCTACGGTCACTGCGTTCACCAACTTTCTCAGACGTGCACGTCCGAGGAGATGAATAGGGAGGTACGAGATGCAATCGAAGATCTTACCAAAGCTTGCAACACCTGCGCTACACATGCTTCCAGCCCTCGTCGTCTCAAGATCACCATAGGTACTGATGATCTTCGATTCAACCATATTGTGGCGATCGATATCATGTACATTAACAACAGACCCGTCTTGCATGTTGTTGATGAAGCTACACACTACGGAACAGCTTCCTTTTTGAATCGAGTCAGGTCTTCAGATGTTTGGAAAGCTCTTCTGCGATGTTAGATGCGACTGTACCTTGGCCCGCCAGATTTCCTCCCAGTGGATCAAGGCAGCAACTTCGTATCGAACGAAGTTTTGGACACTGCAGACACTGAAGGCATCTCTGCGCTTCAAGCACAAATTGAATCACCCTCCACTATGTCACATGTAGAGCGATATCACGGTCCGCTGCGCACGGCATACTTGAAAATCAGAGAAACAATGCCAAGGAGGTCCGAAACAGACGCAGACTGTCTCCAAATGGCTGTAAAAGCCGTAAACGACACCGTAGGCCCGGAAGGACTATGCCCAACACTTCTCGTTTTCGGTTCCATCCCCCGTCCAGCACGGCGTACTCCAGCAGAACTCAGTTAGAAAGAGGCAGAGCCATAGAAGTCGCGAAGAAGGAAGTACAGAAGGAACACGCGAAGCGAAGGATCGCATTTGGGCTGAAGCATGGTGGTGGACCAAAAGGAAAGGAACACAGCACCAGACTACAAAAGCTTCCCGCAGGTTCCCTAGTGTATGTATATCGTGATACATCAAAGAAATGAGAAGCACCATTCCGATTGATTCAGACCGAGGGCGAAACTGTTGTGGTTCAACTCCCACATGGACGTAGGCTTTTTCGCAGTCATGTAGTGAAACCAGCCACCGGATCTAACCTTGAACTGGTATCTACTCTTTCCGATCCTGAAAACTCTCGAGGTAGTAAGAATATTGACCGCTCGATGGAGGAGAATCAAAGTCATCACCGCTCCCCTGAGAGCGACATTACAACCCCGGACCAATCAGCATCCGTTGGGCACATCGCGAAAGAATTGGATGACACCACTTTGACGGCAATGTTCGGCACCCCCACTACGTCGCGTGAGATCTCTCAAGGTCACGAACCACACGCGTTCTCCCAGGCCCGGGCGAAAGAAATATCTCATCTCCAAAGAAGAGGAACTCTCAAAATCGCCGACATCTCCACTGTGCCAAAAGAAGTTAGAATCTTTGGTTCACGTTGGGTGGATATTACCAAGACTTTCAACGGAAGACAGTTGAAGCGATCGAGACTCCTAGCTCAGAGTTTTCGCGACGCCGGTGCACTTGATATTGCCACAAAGTCCCCAACAGCATCTCGACTTGGGCAGCGTATAGCAATGAATGTAGCGGCGATCTTCTCGGAGTACGCATCGTACGTCCGCGATATTTCGCAAGGCTACATCCAGTCGGAGACACTCATTGAACGAAACATCTACTTACGACCACCAGCAGAGATGCAACTCGATCAAGGAAAAGTTTTGCTAGTCCAGAGACCGCTATATGGCATTCCGGAGAGTGGATTGCATTGGTTTGTTACATATCATGCACATCAGAGGGAGAAACTACAGATGGAACCTACTAAGGCTGACACATGTTTACTCTACAGGAGGAACGACACGAACGCCACTGGTGTTGTGGCTCTGCAAGTGGACGATTCGTTTGGAGTGGGAGATAAGGATTTTCTCGATGACGAGGAGAGAATGCATCCGATTCCAAACTGTCCAAAGCAAACCGAGAAATATTCTTTCGGACAACAGCAGCGTGGATATCAATGGATTGACTATTCGCAAGGACGGTAAGATAATCTCGAATCACCAGGGACAGAAGCTGAAGAAAATGAAGAGAGCTACCACAGCTGAAGAGTTTACAAGCGTTCGCGCTCAGATCCAATATGTAGCATGCTGCACTCGACCTGATCTTTCTGCTTCACTCCAGCTACTCGCCAGTGCACGTCCATCGCCAAACGAAAGAGACATGAAGGCATTGAACAAGGTTGTGGACCGTTGCACTGCAACCGCTGCTACTGGATTACGTCTCATTTCCCTTGAAAAAGAATCGTTGCGGCTAGCGCTGTTTACAGATGCGTCGTTCGCGAATTGCGCCAACATGAAGTCACAGATTGGATTCGTTTTGGTGTTGGTTGATAAGCACAACCGCGCAAACATACTTCACTATGGGAGTTCGCGGTGCAAACGAGTAACGCGATTTGTGATGGCGGCGGAGATACATGGGCTACTTTATGAGTATGATAGCGCATTTGTATCGAAGCATACGCTGGAAGAGATTACCGGCCGCCGGATCGAAATCGATGCTTATGTCGATTCTAGAACTGTATTCAACGTCATCGCGAAAAACGGAGGAACCTCGGAAAAACGACTACAGATCGACGTAGCGGCTATGCGAGAGTGCCACGCAAGAGGAGAACTTCGCTTCCTCGCATGGATACCAGGGCACCAAAATGTTTGAGACGGACTTACTGTGATATAGTACGTATCGGGAGAAAAACCCGAAGCGGTCTTGAGGCGACGAAGTTGGCTGTGGCTCGAGGGAGCGACTGTAACGAATCCGTACGGGGAGTAAGGAGGAAGCACCGGGCGGTCAGCGGGGAGAGTGGGCGGTTGGTATCACTAAGCACGTTCAGGGGCGTGCAAAAAGGGTACGAACGGCCTAATAAACCTTATAGTACTTAGCTTAACGGCCTGTCGGTAGCGCTACTCGACGAACAAGACGTACGGCAAAGGGTGCTTGGTGTTTACAACGTGAGGTCATGGCGAGGTTGGGGTTCGCCTAAATATCAGGTAAACCCGCCTCCGTACGACCTCCAGATAGTGACTTACAGTACTATACTACGCCCGTCAACGTCCGACTGGCACACGTGTCCTACGTATGCTCCCAAGTACGCCTGGGTCCAACTTCCGATGCGGGGACAACCACTCGTACAAGTAACCGCTCGGGCCAGCCCTACACGTACGACACGGCACTCCTCACAACCCACTCCGTCCGCGGCGATCAACCAGATCGTACTATACGACAGATCCCCCTCCTTAGATTGCACTCCGTCTCCGGAGTGCAGCCAAGCGCTGCGTCCAAGTCCGTTCGGTTGAGAAGAAGCCAGCGTTCGCTTCTGCCACAGAAAGTGCCCGCCAGGGGCGGGGCGAAGCCATGTCAAAACTCTGGCGCGTGGCGTGAGTCGGACGGTCGTACGACTGATAGACGCCGGCTGCGTGGTGGTACGACGCGCGGGAAGCCGTTCCCGTTCACAAAGCTGCCCACGCGGATTAGGAAGAGGAATACGTATCGAGGCCGTGCGTATATCGACGTTTTATGGCCTCGACGCCGTCCATCCTGGTAGCGCACCGAGTCTCACGTCAGGGCCGACACCTCCACGTCTCATGCGCCCCACAGCAGCGCCGCAGCTGCGAGTACCACTACCGTATCAGGGTGTACGCCCTCTGCGTCGTCATGGCTCGTCCACTGGCGGCGCTGCCGATGCAGTTCGTGGCTCGCGCCCGCGGGGTCCAGGCTTTCATGCAGACGATACGAAGGTTAGGGTCGACGACAGTGACCGATCGCGTACGTTCCACTGGTCGCGGCGGCGCGACCAATCCTCCTTCGTACAGCGTGGCGGGTTTCCTCCAACAACGGAGAGCTTCTGCGCCCGGGGCGTCCGTTCCCGACGGGTCGTGCCCCAAGGGCGGCCATGGCGTCACCCTGTCGTACCTCCAATGGCGCTGACTGCGGTAGTGAGGCCGTCAGCGGGCTCGCGCTCCTGCCACTGATGTGGTCGCACGCGCGCGGTGATCGCCGCCGTGCGACTTCCGCCCGATGCGGAATGAGCACCAGCGACTTTCGGTTTCGAGGGGGTGCACATTGGCCATGCCCGTTCGGAGATAAATTGAGGTGTATGAGGCCTCAAAGTGTACGTATCGGCGCGGGCGATATCGCTTTCCGCGAAACCCGGAACGGTCGTCCGTCTTAGCCCGTGCACCTCCGTGTGGTACCTCGCGGCTATAAGAGCTGCCTTCCGCGCGTCACCCGTTCCCCCCGATGGGTTCGCAATCAAGCCAGTCGTCCGACCCCGCCGCCTGCGATGGCGAGCAATCCGAATCAACCGAGTACGTCTGGTGGTGGCGGCCCGTTTCGGTCTATGCCGCTTCCTGGCCAACACTGCGACCATCGTAGCCGTCGTACGAACCAGGCTCCGCGTCGGTCGAAGCAGGTTCCTATAACGGTCAACGACTACCTTCAGGACAGTGCGGAGTACTTCGATGCACGTCGCTTCGCAGCCATTCCGGTCTCGCTCCCATTACGTGAGGTGGCGAACCGTAATCCGAAGCGTACGCGAATGGAAGCTTGGCAGGCACGCGGGAATCACCTCCCTGGAATCGTCGGTCGTGCGGACGAAAGGACGTTCGGAATAGCCGACATGCCGTACTTAAGGTGCCCCGAGGAGCGCGAGTATCAACGCCGACTCCAGAGCCTGATGCATCGGCTCAATTCCGACGCGAACTTTCCGCCCGAAAACGGTAATCCTCTCGCGTTGGTGATGTTCGAACCGCCGTACGACCAGCTGTACTGGTTAGACCGCGAGCATTGGGGAAGCAACGCCGCGACGGAAGCCCGCATTCGGGGATCACACCGTTTCTTCTACTCCTGGCACAACGTCGAGTACTTCGACGTTGCGAAGAACGACCGTACGGCGGTGTACTACAGTATGACCGAGGCGTGGAAGTCTGTGGAGGTCGAACGCAACCTTTCCGTACCGACGCCGTCCGTGGTGGCGTACCATTCGCGGGAACTGCTGTCCCAAGGAGCCTTGAGCCGTGCGGTCTTGCAGGTCCTGTACGCCGAGTGGGCAGTTTTCGCTTTCATGGCGTTTCTCCAGGCAGCCAGCGACGGTGTGGAAGTCTTCACCCGTGCGGGCGATCAGCGTTTGTACAACACGGACGATTCGCCGCAGTACGGACGGTTGTTCTCTCTCCCGTACAAATTGGTATGCATCTTGGCCGAAATGGGGCTGCAGAACATCCTGCGCGGGACCTCTTATCCTCCTGCGGTCGGTGAGAAGCTCCTTCAGTACTCTTTGGAGACGGACTGGTCGCAGACACCGGGATTCCTCTGGTACGACTACTTTGAGGACTCGTTCCCTACGATGCCCGCATCCAGTACGGGCGCGATGCCGATCAACCAAGTGCTATTGCCAACGGGGCAGCTCCCGCCTTGGCTATTCACGGATAGACCGAACTACTTCCCGCATGGGTACATGGAGGAAGACTTCGAAGCCGCTCCTCCGGTGCCGAGGCGTGAGAGCGGGGTCCAAGCCGGTCTGCCTCAGTTATCCTCCGCGGCCGAGCCGGAGCCTGATCCGGAGGTCGTGGAGGTACCTGTGCGTACGGAACGAGAAGTCCAGGTCGGGCTCCCAGGCCGCCAATTGCACGCAATGGGTGTCGAAGTCTCTGGCGAGCGCCTCCAGACGTTGCTCAATGCCTTGCGGGCTGTATGCGTTCCGCGTGGGATTCCGGAGCCGACTGACGTTCCGAGCGCCCTGACAGCTGCGCGTACTTGGGTGCGTCGCGCGGCGAACTCTAAAGCGTGCCTGCGCGAGCAGGCTCAGGGCATGTTGGACCTACTCGGTGATCTTCGCGAACACAGCCTGCGCGTTCTCGGTTCGTACGAGCAGGGTATGCTGGCCGGTTTCGGGGAGGGTACTGCACCAGACGGACAGGTTATGGAGACGCAGGCTCCCACGTTGGACGAGTTGGTCGGTGAGTTCTATCAAGGGTTGCACGACCAGGCCATGGTGGAGAATCAGGTCAACCAGATCGTTCAGAACCTGAGACGGGCGCGTGCGTCCATGTTTGACGGGGTCACTCTGAACCCTCCAGCACCTTCGGTGAGTCCGGGAGGAGCTGGGGAAGGCGATGGTGAGGCCGTCACCGGTATGGAGGGTGTCGCTGTAACGGGCGACGGTGGCGCTCAAGCATCCGGTAGCGGTGCTGTAGAAGTTGGTGACGACGTGGAGCCGGAGGGTACCCCAATGACGGAAGTCCCGCCCGGTGTGGAAGCTCCTAGCGTGCCTGCTTCGGTGGAGCAAGGTACCGGTGCGGGTGAGTCAGGTGTGGCTGCTAGTGAGGTTCCGGCGGCGAGCACGCCTAGTCAGCCGCAGTCATCCAGGAGGGTCGTGGTACCCAATGCTCCCTGGCCGGGTACTTCCAGTCCGTTCCAGCCGGTCAGTTCCCGAGGTGGCTCTGCGTCGGTCTACCGTTCGGGCATTCCGACACCTCGTGGGAGAGGCCGTGGTCGCGGTGGTACGCGTGGCCGTGGTCGTGGCGTATCCAAGACGTTGCCAGCGGTGAAGAGCATCCAGAAGAAGGGACCGAGTGGTGCTTAGATGGTTCCGATGACGTGCATTTCCTTGAGTAAACTTGTGCTGTTGTTCGCGTTCTTCCTTTGTGTACGTCAGGTTGAATCCATTGACGTAAGGTGCCGCTATCGGAAAAGGCGGCGTTTCACTAGATCGAAAAATAATGAGGGTGAGCCAATGAGCGTACGGTTATGGCGAATATCTGGTCAACCGTCGCGCGTCAGTGGCCGTATCCGTGCCGGTTGGAGCCTGTCACGTGCTTGGGGAGTCGGTGGCGTTTTGTCCAGCCGACGGACTTCCGTCTGCTTCTCTCCCCCTCCTTAAGGGTGTTGCCGATGTCGTACGACTTCGGCGACGCCAGTATCGGGCGACAAAGTGCTGAGGGATGTTGGAAGGGGGTTCGTAGGTGTCCGATTCGGCATTATAGCCGTACCAGCGTACGCGGTATTGGACTCCGTCCTGCCTGTCGCGGTGCGCTACGACGCGTTCCACGACGCTGGGAACCGTATCGGGTGGCGGTAAATCGTCGCGTTTGACGACGTCGTCCGCAAATGGTCCCTCCGGGTCAGCGACGGGTTCCTCCCGTGTACGTTCGGTGGTAACGGGGCTACTAGTAGGCCGTGCGGACGGAGCGCGTGTGACGCGATCAATGGAGACGGTGTGTTCGATACCGTCTTCATCGATAGTAACGGTAGTGTCCGTTGTGGCCTTGACCTTGAACGGACCGGTGGTCCTCGGCAATAGTTTCCGAAGAGTTCGTTCCTGTTCCGTTAGGTTCTCTTCCGTGCTTTTGTAATTGGGTCGGTCAATGTACACTTCCTCGCCTTCCGCGAACGTAGGGCGAAACCGGACGGTCTTATCGAAGTCGTCCTTGTAGCGCTGCTGTGCGCGTGTCAGCTTTGTCCGAGCGGTCTGAAGCGTCGCCTGTAGGAGCTTGAGCGTGTATCGCTTCAACTGGGCTGCGGACGGCTGAGTCGGTGTTGCGGGGTCCAAGGACGTACTGGGTTCGTCGATGAGGACACTGGGAGGTGTTCTCGTTAGTGCGACCGCGAACGGGGTGGTTCCGATGGACCTATGGACCTGGAGGTTATATCCGTACGTAAGGGGTTGGACATATGCGTGCCACGTCCTTTGGTGGTCCGCTACGTAGTGACGAAGGCGTTCCACCAGTGTCTTGTTGAACCGTTCGGCCTGCCCGTTTGCCTGGGGGTGATACGCAGTGGTCGAGACGTGCTTCGTGCCCAGTGCGGAGCAGACGGTCTCGAAGAACTTCGACATGAACTGCGGTCCGTTATCGGTTAGTAGGCAGTTTGGGATGCCGTACGGGTAAACCCAATGTTCCAAGAACGTTTTGGCTACCACTGGGGCGGTGGTTGACCGCAGCGGTATGGCTCGCGAGGGCTTGCTGAACCGATCGGTCATTACCAGGATGTACTGGCATCCGTTAAGGGATCTAGTAAAGGGTCCCACTATGTCCATGGCGATAAACTCGAGCGGGCCAGCTGCTGGGAAGAGCTTCAGGAGCTTCTGGGACCGGTAACGGGTTCCTTTGACGGCTGGGCATGACCGACAATCCCGTACGGTCTGGAAGACGTCGTTGGCCATGTGGGGCCAATAGAAGTCCCTCCGCAGCGTTTCGTACATTCTGGTGGCACCAGGGTGTCCGACCAAGCGGGGATAGTGCGCCAGATAAAGGACGCGCGCCTGCAGGGACTCGGGGACCACCTTCTGTAGGGCGCCGTCCAAGCGTGAGCGTCGTATGAGTACTCCGTTTCGGTCGACATCGAACAGGGTAACCCCGTTGCCGACATCTCTCCGTACGGATTGGCAGAAAGGGTCCGGCGCCTGAGCTCGTACGAGTTCCTCGAGCGTGATCGGTACGATTTCGGTTTCCTCCGCCGGCAGTGCCAGCAGTTCGGGTATCCCTGGTGATTCCCGTTCGGGTCTTGGCCAATCTACGCAGACGTTCGTGTATTCTTGTCCGTCTACGGTGATGTTGGCTATAACGAGACCATCGTCCGGACGGTCGTCGATGAGGAAACAGGGGACCTCGTCATATAGCGGCGAACTGTCCTCTCCGTCCGTTTGGATTCGTGAGAGTGCATCTGCCGCTCGGTGTTTGATACCCGGTCGGTGAATGACGTCGAAGTCATACTCCATCAGGCGTAGGCGCAATCGTGCAAGTCGCCCTGAAGCGTCCGCTAGGTTCAGTATCCACCTTAACGAGTGGTGATCCGTGCGGACAGTGAACTTCTGTCCTTCCAAGTACGGTCGGAGGTACAGGATAGCCCACACTACGGCGAGGCATTCCCGTTCGGTCGTTGAATACTTCCGCTCGGTCTTGGTTAGCGAGCGGCTCCAGTATCCGATTGGGAGAAGGTCTCCATCGGGTTGCTTCTGAAGGAGGGCGCAGCCAACCTGACGGTCACACGCGTCGGTGTCCAGTACGTATGGGTATCCTTGTTTCGGGATAGCCAGTATCGGGGGCCGTACCAGACGTTGGCGAAGTTCGTCGAATGCCTCGTATTCCGTATCGGTCAGGGTTTCGAAGCTGGTAGGCTGTCCCTTTTCCAGTTTCTGATTCAGGGGAGCCGCTATCCGTGCAAAGTTCTGTACGAACCGGCGGAAGACGTTGCAGAGACCCAGGAACGAACGGAGTTCCGTTTGCTTAGTGGGCGGCTTCGACTGCTTGATGGCCTCCTGCGTCTTCGTAGACACCTGGAGCTTGCCCGGACGGATGACATGGCCAAGGTAGTCGACCCTTCCACTAAAGAAATGGCATTTGTCCAGGCGTAGGGTAATTCCTGCGGAACGTAGCATGTCGAGAATTGTCCGTACGTGTTCGTAGTGTTCTTCTATCGTTCTGGAGTAGATGATCACGTCATCCAGGTAGACCAGTGCGTACTGCCACTTAACACGTGATAGGATGATGTCCAGAGCCCTCTGGAACGTTGCCGGGGCGTTCTTGAGTCCAAAAGGCATCCGTACGTAGCGGTAGAGGCCCATGTGGGACGTGAAGGCTGTCTTGTCCCGGTCGGCTTCGTCCACTTCGGTCTGCCAGTATCCGCTATTGGCGTTCAGTGTGGAGAATATCCGTGCGTCTCCTAACGAATCTATACACTCGTCCATTCGTGGCAGAGAGTATGTATCCCGTACGGTCACGGCATTCAAACGGCGGTAGTCGACGCAAAAACGTAGGCTTTCATCTTTCTTTTGTGCAAAGACGACCGGACTGGCCCATTCTGCGGACGATGGTTCTATCACCCCTGCTGCCAGCTGTTGGGTTATCTCCTTACGTTCAAGCTCCCGTCGGGCGGGTCCTGCACGGTAAGGCATCTGGAATATCGGCTTGGTGCCGGATTCCAGCTCTATCCGGTGCTTTGCGGCCGAGATCTTGCCTAAATGGCCATCCCACATGTTCTTGAACGGTCGGAGGAGTTCGATGACTGTGTCGCGTTCGTTCTCATACTCGGGGCTGATTTGAACGCGTTGGGGCCAATCGGGCTCGTCAGAACGCCGTGGAGGTTGGTCTAAAGCGGTATCCTCCCCCTCCTGAGAGTCGTCGCTCCGCGGCGTATCTGGGTGAAGGGGGGTGATTAGTGCTATAGGGGACGGGAGGGCGAGACCAATAACGGTACGTTTGTGGAGGTGCACCGGTCGGTCTGAGACGTTAGCAACTTGAACGAAGAAGGGAACGTCCGGACGTAGATCCATGACGCCGTTCGCGAGCAGTGTTAGCTCTAACGAACTGCCCGTGCGATGGTGTGATTGTAGAAATATCAGACCGGACGCCTTGGTTGCTACTTGTACCCTGGTTTCGGACATGAGGGGTAGCGTAACAGGTCGGGCGACGTGTATCTTGTTAGAGGACACATTCCGCTCCGGTTGGACTGGGTATTTCCGTACGGACGTGGGCGTGTGGGGACCGTACCGTGGGACAATATCAAGACAGGCCGTGAATGGCGCAGGAGGATCGTCCGTTTTGGGGTAAGATTCCCAGTACGTATCGATCGATAAAAGACGTGCCGAGTAGGACGCTTGTGGCGAGGTTCGATACCATAAAGAATTGTACTCGTACGTGAAGGTCTCCAATGCGGAGAGCCAGCGGGAGAACACCCACGACCTCCATACGGTTGCGTGAAGCGTCCGTAATGCGTGGCTTTACGTCTGTGCGGAGACGAGCTTGCCATCGCGGTGGAAGATGCCGCTCGTGGATCAGACAAGGACCGGCTCCGGTATCTAGAACACCCGTGAGCGGATCCATTATAGTAGATGTGAGGCCCACGGAAAGGTGAACTTTGTAATTTGCACTCGCAAATAAAACAGTGTCGTCCATTTGTTCTGGGGTGTCGAGAGTCAGTTCCGTTCTGTCCGCATTGGTTGGTTTGGGCTTATCGCCCGGTGTGGTGAGGCTATCCGCCCTCGGAGGAGACGACGCCCCTACGCATCCTCCGGCTCGTTTTCCTGTTCCGAAACGGTCTCTTCCACCAGCATGGCTGCCTGCCGAGGCTGGGCGTAAGATGTGCGATTCGGGCCAATATTACGGAAACCGATATTGGATGGCGGTGGCGTGTTTCTCCGTGTGGGCGTACCGGTGCCGTAGTACCCTTCGTCGCGCCGGCGTTGGTAGTTTTGCTCGCCGATTGCGAGGAGTTTAGCCTTAACGTCCGGTGGGAGAAGTTGACAGCTGTTGGGCTCTCGCGAGAGGCAAATCCTGCACGGACGGTTCCTTGACGCTGCGCCAGGGGGGTTGCTCGACGTTTGGCCGGGCGTACTGGGGAATGACCGTGCGGAAGTGGCTGGGGTTGTTGCGCTTGGTGTAGTGGGTGGTGACGGCATGGAAGACCTCTGGGACACGATGAAGACATCTTCGCCGTTGTCGTCCGACAGGGAATACGTCGAGGCCGAGGAGGACTCGACCTGGTGCACCTTTCTTATCGTACGAGTGGCACGAGGCCGAGCAGACGTAGTCTGCGTGTCCACTCGAACGGACTGGCGGCGTGAGGCGCGGTGAGTATCGCCGTACGATTCCGCATAACGGGCGAGCGCGTCGTATCCGATACTGGGATGGGTGGTGAGGTGATTCCGCACCTTTGACCGTATGGCGGGCAAAAGTCCTTCGACAAATAACCCCTTCAAGTCCCGATCGGTGTATACGTTGCCACAGCGGAGGGCCTTTGTCCAGAGCATCTGGGCGAATTCCGTTTCGGACATCCCTGACGACTGGGTGTAAAATGTCACCTCTGCGGACGCCCGTGGCGATAACCTCGTCCGTGGCGTAGGTGGTCAGTAAGAAATTCACCACCTCTTCGTACGTATGGAGCGCTTCATCGCGAGGCCTGTCGACCGCTCCCGACTCACCGATAAGACGGGACTGAACCAGAGCGTGTGCGGGCCCGGTTAGGTAGAACTGGAAGCACCACAGTGCGCTCCTTCTGTCAGTTCGTTATGGTTGCAAACGGTCTTGAACCGCTACAGGAAATTGAGAACGGAATTGGGATCCGTTCCGGAAAATGAATGTCCTTTCATCTGGACGCTTCCAATTTCTTTGATAGCGCGCGAATTCTTGCGCGCCAGCCTTACGATGTAAGACTCTGGCTGCGCGATATGAGCCGGTACGTTACCGAGTTCACAACCTTGCGTGAACTTGACGTTCAAGGTCGAGGCGCTAAAGCGCAACATTTCCGATCGGAACGTTCCCGTTACGGACTTGCGATTTCTCTCGGGGGCCTTGAGAGGCACCCGGAATCACCGAGTCGGTCTGGCCATCCTCTATGATGAACGTGAGGACGCGGAGGTCCAAGTATCTGAATGTCATCGCCCATCTGCGGCGGCGACGATTACTTCCGTCTACAATACGCGAATTGTCCCGAATCGGAATCCTTGCCCGGCTTTACCGCCTCGTTTGCGCGTGATTCCTCCCGTCGTCGAAGAATCGCTCGAGGCTCCGGTCCGGAGCACCCTGGAGGGGGTACTGCGTGCGGAAGATAGACAGCGTCGGATCCCTCTGCGGCATCCTTCTCCATTTCCGGTCTCTGTCTCTCACGCGACTAGGTGCCTTGTCCGTGTTCGGTCCAGTGTACAAAACTTGGGGCGTTAGCGTGCAAGCTTAGCTTATCTCAAAGCGGTCCAACGTGTTACTCAGATTCTCGTGCATTCCGCTTTCGGTACGTCTGATCCCAGCGCATCGTTCAAGAT
>VCMS01000143.1:18072-154887 GCA_022539475.1 Gracilaria domingensis | reverse complement strand
ACGAATGAGGCACTATTAAAAGTAACAAACTTTGTTTTTAGCGGGTCACTTAAAAAGATGTTCTAAAAATTAAGGATTATTGTAATTCTATAAAGGTATTCTTTTCGAATTTGCTGTTAAGGTTACCTTCTTTCGGAATGCTGCCTGTAAGATTCTTCTGCCTTGCACATAAAATCGATAGACATTAGCATTGCTTTTATAGCGAGAACTTAAGATATGTGTCAAGTAAAAATTGAAACTTTTAGTAAATTTAGAAATGTTTATTGACAGAAAAAGTACTGATAATCATGCTTTCGATGAACTCTGCCAACAATTTGGTGTTGTCTATGGATTTTTTGAGTAGACTCTTAGTAAGAAATAGGTAAGGTTTTGGACATATGTACAGGCAAATCTCAATGCACTTCATAAAAGGATTTTCTTTTTGCTTAATTTTAATTTGTTGGATGTGTTGTGATCTATTGTTGATTACCTCTCCAAAAAGTGAAGTAAATGTGCCGTGTGACACGGCGCATATTTTTAACAGTTTTTGTGTATTTTGCTACTGTTTTTGAAAGAAAAGAGGACGTGCTATGTATAGAATGGGCAATTTGACAGTGTCCCAATTTGCAGACTATAGTTGCCAGAAATTGATGATAAGATGTTTTAAAACAACAGTTTTTTCGAGACTAGCTCTAAATTAGATTAAGATTGTTTCAGTACCTAGAGAGAAAGAGCTTTGCTATGAAAAATTCTTTAGGGAGCTAAATCGTATTCGTCTTCCCAAAGGTTTCATACAAATACGTGTGTATAATGTACATGTGAGACCTTTGCAAATCAAATTGCATGCAAGAAATAAGAGTAAAACTACTCATAATATCTTTGATATCTTCAGAAGTACCAATGAACTCAACCCCAGACCCGAAGATCAATCCTACAAGTATATGGTTCTGCCTTGCTTCACGTCAGCGACCCAAAAACACACATCACTACCTAAGCAGAAGCACAAAAACACACACACATAAAAGCTATACAATTTCTTCATGGATCGCAACGACAGAAATTTAAACCAACATCATTTTCATGGGAGGACCTCCCATCGAATTCGAAAGCAGAATCGCAACCAGCGTCAACGTCAGGGACTCTCAAACCAATCCAGTCAGTCTGGCCAAATTCGTTCATTTCCTGAGGTCGAAAGACAGTCCGAACGCATTAACGTGAATATACCATTCCATGCTCGTAATGAAACTCCATTGGACTCGTTCTATACCACGGCTGCTCCAGTTCTCACTCCTTCGGTAGTGCCTTTTACGAACGTTGGGAATCAAAGACAGGTCATTGATATGGATCGTGGACAGTCCGCAGACTTGTCAGCAGCTTCAAGCCTTCCATATAATCAGGCTGGTTCCCGACCACCAAGGGCACCAAGTGCATGGCACCATTCCAACCTGATGCGAGTGCCAGCAAACGATGCCCCATTAAATATTGGAAGGAGTGACGAGCCAGAAAATCGTCGCGGTCATGCCAAAAGGCTTGGTGGCAGAGGTGGAATTTTGGGTGCCACCAATAAATGCCGCAGTTGCAGGTTGGCCATTCGAAGTGATTCCACCGATGCAGAGAGCTTCCATGCTCCGTTGAGAATTGCGGGTTCACGACTCTTCGCAAGTCTTCGTTACGCCGTCACGAACAGACCCATGTTTTGCATTGGCCATATGTGTGTCCGAATTGCGCAGCTCGGTTTACCCGAAAGGACAATCTGCGAAGACATATGCGCGACAACTGTCGTAGAGAACAACGTTAAATGAGCTTCTGGTCATGAAACTGAAAGTTTTCGTCGGATGCCAACGACGTAGTTTTTCATTAATTTAGATAGTGATAGTTTACAATACACGTGTTTCAGAGTGCTTATCAACGATTGCAATCCCATGAGCGGCATGCTGCTGCTCGGAGAGTAAGTTGTTTCCAATGCAGGCAAGCGAGGTGAACAGAAGGAAAGCCATCCGCTTGAGACTCTTCAAATCTGTGCTGGGCTCGCTCAGAGTAGACCGAATCGACAATTCGAACAACATTTTTCCTTTGTCGCAAGGCATCTAATGAGACCTTCGTGCATTATTGTTCGCTTTCCGGTGGATCTTTTTTTGGGAAACTGCTGTTTGGGAAGGGAATAAGTGATTAACGTGAAGTATCAGCTTCTCATCGGTTGACTTTTTGGGTGATTTCGGTGGGGCAGCGGACGATTCAGAAGTACAGAACAGACGATGGATTGGGACGGATCGCCACGCGAAACAAAGAAGATCGTGAGGACGGAACGAGACGCAGAAAACAAAACGGCTGTGCCGAGCGATGAGGGGTACAGACCGGGGCCGTATTTGTAACTGACTGCCTGCTCTAAAAAATGACTGCCTAACTACGACGTAAAAAGTATTTAGTCATCTTAGTCATAGCAAAGCTCAGGTCCTTTACGATATTGTAGTAAAACGCAAAAGTCTACCGTGATACTGAATTACGAGCAAGTTCATAGAAATTAGAAGTTATATCTAACTCATCTTTTTCACGAAAATATGCTGAAAGATTTTCAAAAAAATGTTTGAAAACTTCCAATTTATTTCGATTTTTTGTTACAAGTGAGCTTAAAAACAATTTTGTAGCGCAGACTGGACTTGTACCTATCGCGGAACGCACCAAATGTGCTTTGGTGGACGTAATTGCGGCTTAAGTTGACAAAAGTGAGCTGAAAAAATATTTCCAAGCTTTCTATGACTAACATTACTGAGTACATAATTTTCGTTGTGACTAATGACTAAGGGAAATTACAATTTATTCAGTCACAAATACACCCCTGGTACAGACTCTACAAAGAATACGATGATTTTATGTGAAGTTGATGGCAACATCGATGGCGGAGTAGGAAAATGGGTCGAAGGGCAGGATAGCGACTCAAAAGGTCATATGATGAGACAGGACACTTACTGGTGCTCTATCGTGTACGTTTGCGGCTGGCTCACTTGTTGGATGCTAACGGCCAGCTGCGCAAGTAGCTCGCCATGCGCCTCAATGTGCTCAGCCGGAAGAGAATGACTGAGTGCGTCGCGAAGGGCACGCCCAGCGAGCATGCAAGTTCTGACAGGACCGAGGCGAATCGAGATGTCCGTGTCCTCAGCGTGTGCCGGTGTGTGGGAGAACGCACGGGCCAGCAGGTGCCTTTCTGCGGCGGTGGTATGCGAGTGCTGATCAGCGCAAAGAACGACACTCGCGGAGTGGCGCGGTTGCCAAAAAACATTTCGTTAATTCTTGTTTTTGGCTTTTTGTCTCAGACACGACCTTGAGTTGAGAAACGGTGGAATTGTGCAAACTCGATTCTACTGGTCAACTGTTTGTGACATGCTGGGCCAGCATTGCTGGCTGCGTGTGTCTACTCACCCGCTAAATATGTCCACAATTTTGGGGTCGCTTCTTGGGCGACCCCAACGAAGAGACAGTTGAGGAATTGTTCTATCAGATTTGTTTTTAAATTTTTCGCCGTCAAGGTTATTCCGTTTTTAATTCTTGTGACGCACGTGTGCAATTTGTCTGGGTTCTTGTCCCTATGTAGAAACGCCCTTAGGGCAATTATTGCCCTAAGCACTGTTTGTGTACGATCTCAGTCATGCGAGTTCTCAAACTAGATGATGTTGGATTTCAGGTCCGTGTGTTCTGCAATCCGAAGACCTACCTCCGCATTTCCTGGAACTGCATGTTGCAAATGGGAGAAAATTGTGGAGTAGAACCGTGAATTTGGTGTCTTTCTTCATGCCAAGCATTTGGATAGTAATACTTTGGAGAAAAACCCAACAATTCGACGCGGTATTATACCAAATAGGTCCAATCGAGACTAATCATCACCACCATTACACGTCACAAGATGCACTCGATCCCCGTGGGACGCACGGCTGCCTCAATATCAGACATACACTGGCAGAACCACCTAGCAAAATCTCGAGAGCTTCCTCGCTACCACATGTGCGCACCCACTCAACGTCTACCTCCCAACTTTTTGACGCTTCATCACCACTCATCCTCACCAGCATATAAACTTCTTCGCCATCCATCGCAACCGTGCTCTTGCTCCACTTCGGGGATTGCTTCTTCTCCTCTTTCTTGTTCACGACAATACTACCATGTATTTTCGCATCCAACTTTTGCCTGTAATTGTGTTGCTCATTTGTCTCGCTTCGGGCAGGGGTGAAAGTTCGTGCGTGTCGCAGTCCGATTGGAGTCGCTTGTGGCAAACGTTTGAAAAGAAGTCATCTCGACTTGGGCTCCCGGCGAGTGCTGGGACATGTTTACGTTCTCGGGCGGTGAGTTTTGCCCCGGAAGTTCGCGTCATAGATGGCGAAAGGATAGACTGCTATCATCCACAGAAAGTCGCAAAGTATGTCGCTCAATCGCTGGTGAATTGTATGTGGGCGTCGGAAAGCTTGCCAACACGCCTGGTGCGCTACAACGACGAGTCATCCAGGGTTATCAATGAGAGGTCAATTGCACCGTTTCCGAAACCAGTGGTGGTTGTTCCCCAATCCTCAACCAAGAGACCAACCGCACCATCCACATCAACCTTATATACCAAGTAAGCCGTACCAACCGCGTCAACCGCGTCAACCGCGTCAACCGCGTCAACCGCGTCAACCACGCCAACCACGCCCACCGCAAAAGCCGCGTCAGCCGCCTCGGCCGCCCACTCGTCGTTGTCTATGCTCTAGTGGCTGTCACTACTGCTGTGTGTTGACTGGGATTGGTGGTGAAAAAGAATGTTTCAACCTCGTATGTAAGCCTGGGACTGGTTTCTGCGCTTGAAACAGGAGGTAAAGTTCCCTCGCCTTTCAGTGTGGAGTTCACGGTGAAATTGTTGATAGATACCCGGCCTTCGCATTGTGGGATTTCGCCGATCCTGTTCAACAGTTGCATTAGATTTCAGCCAAATTTAAAGCTCCCTGAAGTAGGCTCATCTATGAGGTTTATCAGATACATGCACTATAGTACTGGTTTTATCAGATTTTACAGCGCTGCGACTAGATAAAAGGACTACCGTTTTCGGGTAGAACCCAAATCGGGTAACTTCCCACCGCAACCTCCGCAAACGCTGTGCATCAGAAGCAGCTGGAAATACCGCGTTTTAGCCATCGCAGAGTCTACATTTATTCCAGAATTCAGTTTGGTTTCCTGAAAACAGTGTTCAAATTAAATATAAAAAAGGTTTATGAATGAAATGTCAAGCAAAATGTAAGAGATTGAGCGACGCGATTAGTTCCATGAGAGCTAATTTCATGTTAGAATTATACCTCTCACGAGCAGGGCTCCTCATAATATTATTGAAATATATTGCTCTACAGAACGCAATATCCAATAGTGGCTATCAAACTAGTTTTTGCGCAATAAATATTGCAATATAAAAACTTATCTGCAATATTACTGCAATAATATTCAGACAGTAGCCACAAGTTGTCAATTGAACTCATGCTTAAAGAATATGTTTTTGGCTTAGCTCCTGAAAGTCAAGAACATTGTGCTTTACTCGTAATCTGTGTTGAATTACCTTGCCTGCTTGAAACGAGAGTAAAAGGGTCTGGAAATAAGGCAAACGTTTCAGAAGCGTTTCATTTTGGAATTGTGATTGTACTGTTTTGTTTATTTTATTTGAAGCATATCACTAAAAGTAAACCAACGCATGCTACTGCTGACACATAATCGCACGAACAAATATTAATAGTAGTTTCAAAAAACAGTAGTATGAAGCCCTGTTTTTGGTTTGAGTTCTGATTGGCTCCAAACATTGTCTTCATAATCGCAGCGCAAGGGGCGTTTTGCCATTAATATTTGTTCTTGCGAATTATATGGTAAGCAGTTAGTGACATGTTTCCAATCAAGATACAATAATCTAGCAATATCTTCTTAATCCTACAATAATAATTGAAATAAGAAGAAGACTGCAATATAAATTGCAATATGTTCAGGAACATGCAATAACGCATTGATATTGCTTATTGCAATATATTGCAATTGCATTTTATTGCTGAGGGCCCCTGCTCACGAGCCCAAAGCAGTGCACACATGGAAAGCTTTTCTTCCAGCTCCTTACATATCCTAGTGTCGTATAGGTCTATCCGTTGAATACAGAAACTGTCGTGTGTAACGAGGGAGCCGACATTAACTGTTTTTCATAGGCACAAATACAACAATATCGTAATATGCAAAATTGCGATCTCCTATCTATATGAAAAGAATAATTTTGTCAATTTGCATTTAATGTTAGCTTCGTTCTAAGCGTTCCGTAGTGATGAAAGTATCAAAAAAGGGTTGACATCGAATCAAAGGCTACTGATTTTAAGCATGCAAATCATACATTGGTCCTTGGAGTAAGTCTAAGACACAGCTATATATGAATAACGTGGCAAATACTTGTGTTCATATCGAGTTCGTATATAAAGCCGACCGATGAGTCGCAAAATCAGCTACCAAAGCTCTCAGAAATCCAGAAGGAAGTAGCATAAATAAGCAGGATGTTCTCAACGCAATTATACTCGGCGTAATCGGGCAGAAACATTCAAGTTCAAACAAAAACGTACCCAGGGCCTCCTTGCAACGAAAACATGAGTTCTTATCATCACAGATCGTCGTCAGGAGGAGACGACGGCAGGCCACCGTCGAACAGAAGAAATCTCGGCCTAAACAGTGAAGGAGCCGGAAAAAATGCGAGGAGACGTAAGGAGAGGCAACGTGAAGTAAGGATGCAACAGGCGTCACAAAGCAGAGCGACTCAGGGCCAATCGTCGACCCCAGCTGATTTACAGTGGATTCAAGCAGTGTACCAGCAAGCAATGGGGACGCTGCCTGCCGGTGCACAGATGCCGTCGGCGCCGCCACCAATTCTGAATCCACTGCTTGAAGGTACGCATCACAGCGTAGCTACTCCAGTGGTACCTCGGCCCGCGGGTGGGGCGAGTGCGAGTTCTGCTCCGTCTTCTCAGCTCGAACCTGACCCAGCGCTAGCACATGCGTCTATCGCTGGACTGAATGCAACCGCTTTTAAACATTCATGTCCGCACTGCGGCATGCAATATCAACGGTATAGCAACCTTGTCTCGCACATTAGGCGTGTTCATGACGCGCACGATGGTCAGCATCATTGCAGTGATTGTCGCTTCAAAGCACCAAATTCGGAAAGCTTAAGGGCGCATCGTTTGAGTCATGGTCCGCAGGACGTGTGGTGCTCGAAATGTGGTAGAAGAGTCGCGCTGTCGCAGTACGTCAACCACTTAAGCATCTGCGAACCAGGAAATAGAGAACGATAGTAAATGTAAATGTAGTGAGTCTTAGAAAAATAGATTAGTGCTTTGAAAGCAAGCTTTTCAAAGTAAAATTGCAAAGCTACGATATATAAATCTTTGCATTTTTGAGTGTATTATATTGCGAGGAAAACGATATATTTCTGAAAAAGAAATCGCAGCGTTTTAGAGAGTGAGGTTAAAACTTCGAATCTAGACAAACTAGATTTATGCAAAGCAAGCTTTGTGTCGGTGAACACGAAGAGATTTCAGCTGTGCTGTGCTACAGAACTTCGACGCAGGTCGGAGCTTCGTTCGCGGGAACGCAGGTAGCGATTGTTTCACAACAAACAGTACAGATACTTTACAACTTCGATGACCCCCTTTCCTTCCTTCGTCGGAAAAGGGTCCAGCTCCTTAACTAGCACGCCAAAGAACAGGAGTTAGCACAAAACTGCAACTGTCTGACGTACAGCTAGATAAGTGCATGTTGTTCAATTCAAACGCAGACAAATACAATTACAATCCAATACAATTAGAACAATTCAAGATGATACATTACTTCATTGTCAGCAGAGCTGACTTCTATACGGACACTCGGGCATCTTCAACGTCAGACATTGGAAAACGACGCCTCACTTGGACTCCATCGGTTCTAATCACCCATAGCAACACGTCCAAGTCTATTACTCCATTGTCCATGATAGATTCTAGAGCCAAACATCTTCCATGCTTAGTCAAACCATCCGCGGGGTTATCGGCGCTACGGATCCAACCAATGTTGCTTATTTCACGCGCAGTGTAGGCTTCTTGAGCAG
Organism: Gracilaria domingensis; assembly: GCA_022539475.1. Taxonomy (NCBI): domain Eukaryota; phylum Rhodophyta; class Florideophyceae; order Gracilariales; family Gracilariaceae; genus Gracilaria; species Gracilaria domingensis. The sequence goes on along the minus strand of VCMS01000143.1, from coordinate 146,792 downwards.
ACTCGATGTCAATCATCAATCTTCGTTCCGTGGTTGTTGAGTTGCGGATGAGAACTTTGAATAGACTGTCGGAGTCTGTGTACATACTAAGAGATATGCGACGCTCCAGGATTCGTTCCAAATCGTGACGCAACGAGTACGCAAAATCGAACGCGTCAGCAAAAGCGTAGACCTCTGCGCCCAAGACGCAGCGCACTACGCGTTTGGACTTGTAACTTGCGTAATGAAGAATGTTACAACGTTTGGACTTGTGACAAAGCAGCACCAAGTACCCCAGTTGAGATTGGTTACCTTCAGCGTTGGCAAATGATGCATCCGCAAAAACCTTGATTGACAATGATTGGTCGTCCAATGATTGTTGGTGTATGCCACGCCGGGGGTGTTGCTTAACGTACTTGATGATTCCATTGATGGCCTTGAGTACTTCTCGCGACCACATACGCTCTGTTACCTGAGACAAGAGGTTCACTTCGGCAGTGATGTCCGGACGAGTGTGAGAAAGCCAAGCGCGCTCCTGACGGCGACAGCGGAAGTCGTGAAAAGAACAGTCCTTCGGTAGGGATTTGTGTCCATTGCAATACCGCTCTTGGTGGATGAGGTATCCACTGTCCGTTGGCGCAATCTGTAGACCAGCAAAAAGGAAGGAGTCATACTCACGCGGTTTGGCATCAAAGCGCTGTTCGGTAGACTTCGTCTGATCATGAAATGATTGGTTGCCGGCGGTAATGGTGTCATCAACGTGTGTACCCATCAGGCCAACGAGTTTACCATGGATGGTGCGAAAGAAGAATGCCAGATCGCTTGCCACCGGACGCATGAGAAGATCCTCGCGTAGATGGCGGGCAAAGGTAGCATGCCAGTAGTCACCACTATCGGAAAGACCATAGAGAGGTTTCAATAACTTCAGCAGTTGGTCGTTAGAGAGGCGAAATTCCTTGGCTGGTCGCACGTATGCATCGCGCATGAGTTGGCCGGAGGACTGCAAGTAGGCCTGGGAAATGTCCTGAGACCATAGGCGAAAACCAGAAATTGCAGCAAGCGCGATGAGCATCCGGATGGAACTGTGTTTCACTGTAGTACTCTAGTGGACAAGCAAAGCTTTCTCAGCGTCAGTGTGTCCTTGTACCACGAAGCGGGCCTTGTACACCTCATCATTGGTACCTTTGTTCTTGATGGACAGAACAAAACGACCGCCCATCACATTTGCGTCTGCGGGGAGATCCTCCTTGCATACGATTTCAAATACGCCACGTTCCGCAAGTCCGGCGAGTTCTTTTGCCTTCGCGACATTGAACTGAGGCAGAGAAGAACGATGATCACGGGGAGTGAGGACGTCAGTGATGTGTACGCGCGTCGGAGGTGTAGGATCGGATCGAAATGCATCGAGGGCGCACTTGAGACGTTCCAGTTCCCGATCGGCAGATGTGTCGGGGGTGGGAAGAATTTGGGAGAGGTTAAAATGCTTCACAGTACCGTTGTAGTCCACAAAAACTTCCTTGTCGCGAACACGTTGAACAGAAAAGGGTCCTTCCCAAGATCCACAGTCGAGTGCATCGCGCTTCCGAAAGACATAAACTTTATCCCCAGGGTTGATCAGATAGTGTGTCACAGGAGGTAGGCGAGACTGCAGGGCTTCCGTAACGCGAAGACCTGCCGTGATGGTTTCCATTTCGCTTCGTGCCTTCTGCAAGGCTGCCATACGTTCTTTCTTCTCTGGAAGGCTTGCGTTGCGCACAGGAAAGGTGGGGTAAGTTCCATAAACAAGTAAAGTTGGTACGTACCCTTCGGGACCCATAGTATCGTTCATACCCTTAACGGCAAGACGGAGTGCGACTTCGGGATCAATGGAGGGGTGGTCGGTTCGAATGACGTTAAAGATTCGACGTAAGGGCGCATGGTATCGTTCTCCTAGACCAATCGAGTTGTGACTCTCAATACCCGAAATTTGTACGTCGATACCATGCAGCGAGGTAACGTTCTCCCAGTACTTTGACGTGAACACTTTTGCAGCGTCGGCGCGAATGCGATGCGGATATCCAACGTAAACAGAGGCCCAACCTTCGACGAAGGCATCCCAGATGTCCTTGGCGGATTCACCCTTCAATAGAATCGCGTTTTGATACCTTGTGTGGGTGTCCACAATGGGTAGGATGGGATTACCGTCAATCCACATAAGGTCAATGGCCACTTCGTGGTTGAATATCAATTTGTCTGGCGGAATGGAGACACGAAAGCGGTAAGGACGTGGAGAGGTGGATTTGCATGTGCGACAGTGGGAGGCTATCTCCTCGAGAATCTTCCGGGTATCCGGGTTCACATCGTTAGGACGGGCCTTGCGTAGCAGGTTGTATAATCGTTGTGCATTCGGATGAAAGAAATGGAGGTGGAGCTTTCGTAGTTCTGAATGCGTGAACAAGATTCTGCTTGTGTTCCATTCCACAAAGAGGTGCCCGTGTTTCCTGGTGATAGGCATCTTCCATCCAGCACGGCGGCTATCCAATACATTTTCGACGTTGTCAGGCACTAGAGATTCTTTGTCCATGATATCTAGACCAATTAGCAGCGGTACGTCGGCGGAGACAACATCGATCATGATGGAGAGAAAACCTCCGTCAGGTGTTGGCATGCGTATGTTGACTTTCCCAAGACTGTTCCGAATATCGTTGCCAAATCGAAAGGAATACCATGAGTGCTGTAGCTTCATCTTGAGCTTATGCTCCAGATGGTAGGCCTTGGCTCGACGCAGACCAATGACGGACTTCTGTGCTCCACTGTCAAGACATGCTCCTTCAAATCGTCTAGATGAGTATTTGGGAAGGTTCTTGAGTGATATGTTGTGTACGTGGATCAGGCGACGTCTTGGTTGTCGTGAAATCCGATAGGATGCTGTGTGACGACGTGATCCGATCCGACGTGAACGAGGGACAAGAAAACGGTTCTTATCTGGTGCTTTCTTCAGCCTTGTGGTCAGAACCTGGCGGCTAGGTAGGTCCTGCTTCAAAAAGCATCATTCTCAACGTTCTGGATCTGCGTGTCACTTACAAGTGCGGCGGATGCGGCTGTGAGTTGATCGATGGTAGCCCTTTCTTCAACGAGAGAGAGGAAATTAGCGTCAAAAGTTTCTCCCCGTGTGTTAGGATTTCGTTAATTCTGCTCATGTTTTTATTTGAATTTGTTATATTGCCACGCTTTTAGTTAGTCATTTAATGTTTTGATGCTTTCTTTGAATTCCCCGTGATCTAGCGATCCGATTTGATACCCTAATGATCCTCAGAGTCTTTGTTTGACATTAGTTGTCATAATGTTACCAAGACATGTCACGTGTGATGTCTGCCTCGTTAGTTGACGTCATGACTGACTTCATAGTTTCGGTGCCTTGCTGGAACTTCTACAAATGGACACGTTTCAGGAACTTCTAGAAGCTTCTAGACGACTCCACTGTCGATTTCTACGCACAGTTTCTACACTAATTCCGACGCAAGGGCCAGTACTCATAGACACATTAGTTTGAGGGATATTCTAGAAATCTGCGTTAGCGACCTTATTTTCGAAGGTCCGATTCTCCATATAAACCCTGGTCGACTGCCCGAACTCTCCTCGGCAGTCACCATCGTTCACGTTCTCAACCTCAGACCCAGTGTTCTAACATTGGTAGCATCGCAAGTAAGTATTGCGCTCATTTGAAACTGAGTGAACATCCAGCCCTAGTGGATTTTGCTATACAAAATTCCCTAGGTTTGGATGAGCCACAGACGTCCAGCTCTTTACTGACTGTTGATTTCTGACCCAAATTTGTGTGCTGATGTTTTTTGCGCAGTGTGAGCTCAGCTACGCCGATCCAAGCACGCAGGCCGTTCATACGCTTGTCGTTCTATCACGAAACACTGAGGGCAATTATCCGAAGTATCGCGTGTTGGCGATGTTCGCACAGAGCGCGGAGTAGTTACACCACACCCTGTCAACACCACCGGAAACCCCTCGTTTACCGCTGCCGTGGTCATCCTATTGGCCCGAGTACGAAGACTGCCATCATCAGGGAGTACACCCGGTTCACGCATTACTCGAGCTGCAGCTACAGCTATATGCTGACAGGGACCACCGCACTCGCTCGCACAGTCTAATTCCGATTCAGAAGAGGCAGAAGACGCACGGATGAGGTATCGGCTTAGACGAGCCTGACTAGGAATGCAGAAGGTTGTGCGGAGCGCGACATTTGCACGTGCATATCTGTGCTCTCTGCGATGTGGTTCGGCGTACGACGCGGGGCACTCAGATATGGGAGACATGTGTGTTCTGTTCGAGGTACACACGTATGTATATATTCAGAGAGGCGTGCGTGTTCTGTGAACCTATAGCCTCGAACTCGGTCTTGTAGAATTACTGATCTATGTGCGATGTGAGCTGTGAACGTGCGCCGCGGTTTAGCATGTTAGGAGAGTGGGCCACGTTCGGCGAGTACAACTGTTCGGTCTCAGTTGAGCCGACAGCCACAACAAGACCGTCGCAGAACGCAAAGAGCTCGCACATTCCGACGGTGTGTCTCGGTATCGAATGTGGTATACCTGGTCGTTCATAATCGGACAGGTCTCATATACGGACGATTACAAGGATCTGCAGTAGAAGCAATCCACAAGGCTAGGTATGCCAAGCACCACGCCGTAACAACCCAACCCGATCAACGCGAGCTGATTATGGAGATGTAATGAATATTACTCTAACGTAGAGACGACGCGTCGGTGTTTGGGACACAAAAGGTTTCCAAAGACCGTTTGGTTGTTCTAGCCTTTGTAACGCGGGTTACCGGGGATCTTGAGGGTCAGGGTTTGTACGGCCACTCTTGACGACTAACGATTCGGTTATGACATATAGGACTATTTGTTCAAGAGAAAGAGTCTCGGCCGTACAGGGTTACTATCTTCTTAGTCCGCTTGACGCGTTTGCTAATTGGACACTGGAAGAACCTTAATTGAACCACCCGTGCAATTGCACTTCAGCGAAGGGAATCGGGAAACCTAGAACCTCTGAAAGCATTGCAGCCCTGGCGCCGCGTACCCACCTAGGCCAGGCGCGCCGAGCATTCCTGCTTTGTTCTGGCACCATGCAAGATTGCAAATTTTGTTTAGAAGTTCCGCTGAGACCGTGCGAACTAGGTGAGAGTGCCACTTTCGAAGAAGAATTAGACATTGTTACTAGGGCAATACCCGCCCTGACGGAGTCTCGAAGAGCTGTATATGTTTTCAAATGGGGTTCTCCGTTACGCGCAGCTTTTATACATGAGAGAGCTCGGCTTATATGGTTTATATGTGCCACCAGCCGCCGCGACAGGGTTAGGCAGGGCGAATCCAGCGATGGCCTCGCGCGCTGACGGAAACCCCTGGAGAGGAGGCTATACGAGATCGTAGATGCTAATTGTAGAAGCAAGGAAGCGCTGCCGATAGCACAGGCTTACTCCGAGAGGGATCAATTATCCCACAGCTCCTGTGTTCCTATAGGTGCGCTATCCTATTACACGATCAGCTACAGTCTCGACGCACCAGTCGAAGCACAGAAGAGCTCATCGTACAGAGGCTATATGTATTTGTATATATGTATATACAGAGAGAACCATGTGCGATACCGTGGCGCATATGATTACACGTAATCATCATTGAACTGCTCGGAGCACCAGTCAGCGCCATGAGATGCAGTATGCGGAGGGTCGCGTTTCATGTGAGACGTGCGAGCTGCTTCATAGGGAGTAGGTGATCGCCACTAGCAATACGCAAGACTATGTGAGCTGAGGAGAGCTGAGCCAATGAACCGCTTGCTGATAGGAACTCTTTGAACATCTTCAGAAACGATTTACTATTGTCACAAGAGAACTTGCTCGGACAAACCTTAAGAAGTGGAAGCAGTACAAAGATGTTCAGACAGTTCCAATGAAGACTTCCTCAAGATTGTGCCTTGAATCCCCAAACATCACGTTATGGAGAGGCAAATGCGACAGAATATACCAAGAGGCTTGAAAAGTTACATCTGGAAAGAGCTTTGCAGCCGAATGAGTACAAATCTTTGACTATGGCAATGACAGCGCTGAGGCGGGTGGAGGATTGCTGCTCTGCGGAAGGACGATCGGACAGGGCTCACAAACCTGTGCGGCTCTGGATGCGATCATCAAGGACGGCGCGTTACGGAGCATTGAGATGAGTTGGAGAGATATGCAAGCTGAGCTAGAAGTTAAGCCAAGGAAGAGCGCGAGAGAGCTGTCACGACAGAGGTCTCGTGGGATGTCCGTGTAGTGTCTCGCTTGCGGTCCGACAACCTGGGACACAGTTTGGCCGGCGATAGATATATCACGCTGCTAAACAAACCTCTGCAGATGGCGAAGAATGCGTGCCAGGATGCATCTGAAGGACCGCGACGTATCGAAGTTTGAGAGGAGAGAGACACTAATGGTAAGATTCCTAAATACACCGATTGGAGCCTAATGCGCCACGCGCAGCGGAAATCTCTCGAGAGCACTTGAATCTGCAGATATAGACAATCGTAGCCCACAAGCGAATGATACGAGATATTGTTGCAGCTCGAGATCATGGGTGAGGTTTGGAAGAATCTTACCTGTGTGAGACGCTGACGCGTCACCATATTGAGCACCCGCCCACTGAGCGGTCGCTAAGCTCGTTGCGATAACGATGATTGTCACGCGGATTGGTAGGGCAGATACGCGATTGTACGGGTTTGTGGCGAGGTCCAGGAATCAAGCGTTATTTGCTCGCAGCGCCTGGATAGCTCGTGCAATAACTGCTCGGTGCGAGGTTCGCACAAGTGTGTGCGCCATCGAAGCGTATTGGAGAGGTACGTCACACGAGCATTCGTGACGAAACGTCGCTGGTCGGTGAGGTGAAGCGCACGCATATTGTATCTTGTGCTCGATCCGGCTTCAATTGTTACTGGGGGGATGTATATGTGTGCTGTATATATGTGATGTGAGGGTGGAGTAAATATCCCAGATTGAAGGAATCTTGGCGAGAAAAGAGAGCGCTTTGCAATATTGTGCAATGTATACGGCATATTGACGTCAATTTTAGGAAAAGACTAGGCTATACGAAGTATAGAGCCCCTATATAACAACCGAAGCCAATGGAAATATCTTTTGTTCACAAGTTCAGAACTCATTTTTCCATCAAAGCAAAACATTAAGAAGATGAGAAGTAATTTCTGTGAAACACAATCAAGAAGTCAATACGAAAGGAAGCTATTCTCTGGTATTGGTTGTAGCGCTTCGGCCTTCAAAGAAGAAACCTATGAACCGTAGCGAATGATCTAAACTCAAAGAACTACTTGAAAGAGTACAAGGACCTATTTCCAGAGAAATTACCAAAAAGGGATTACCCCTCACCGAGAACAAGATTTTCATATCGAGTTATCCCTGAAGCAACACCTCAGAAGAAAGGCCGTATATCGAATTGTCAGACTAAAGAGTTGAAAGAGCTAAAGAGCAACTCCATGAAGCTTTTTGGAACAAGGTTTAATTCGACCTAGTTCAAGCCCTTGGGGTTGCCCTGTTCTTTTCGGCGCCAAAGAAGGATTGGGAGCCATAAGACTTTGCATTGATTACGAGCCCCCTGCAATAAGTTGGCATCAAAATAGTTTCCCCTATTCCAGATTGGGATGATATTTTTTGGACGCAACTCCGTGGCGCAAAGTATTTTTCGAAAATCGATTAAGGTGGGCCTACCAACGCAAAATCGACTCTCTGATCGCTTCATTCCCTTGATACGCTTTCAGAACCTAGATATGGTCATTTTGATTTCTTGTCCTACCTTTCGGCCTCACCACCTGATATTCTCTGGTGATCCATACTCCTAGAGCGTCCATCAAACCGGATATTACATGTGCGAAACAAATCTACGATTCTAATGGTGGTTTGCGTGACCCCGACCAATATCGGCAACTCCTCCTGTAGTACCTTCTATCCACTGACTCCGTGCTTTGACAGAACATGCTTGATGCATCATAGAGGTCGATTTTGAGTTTCTTGTAGCACTAACCTTTCGAGGACTCAGGATCTGGTCTTACCTAACGCGTACTCCGCTTCAGCTTCAATTGTAGCTCAGGCACCCCGGCTATATGAACAAGTGTACTGCAGAAGCGATTCTGAATGTATAAGGATTTTTTGGCTCCTGGGTCAAATCCCGACGTACACTCGGCATGGCGTGTCATTTAACAGGCCAACAATCTGCTAGCATGGTAGTGCTCATCTGGCCACATAATTAAGAAAAGTGATTTGCGACCCCACCTAAAGGCTGCGAGCACCCAACCAATAACAATGTTATGCCCGGAGACGCTTTCAGGCCAAGTGACTGAATTGCGTGAAAGAAGGAGGGTGTGCAAATACCCATCCTGGGCATTCTGTGACTTAAATACACCTACATCCACGAAAATGTTCTCTTGATCCACTCTCTATGAAGCAAAAAAACCAAAAGCAACAGTGTGAGGAGAAGCCTATCTAGAGCAAATTCATTGCTGCTCGATACATTCCCGTACAGCATCCTCAGACCATGGTTTTGTTCAAGCTTTTCTTGGACTTTTAATATCTACGACGATTTTTATTGTAAGATACTGCTCTCGAATTCTTAGAGTATTGAGCGAGAGAAAATCCCACTAGAACACCACTTGACTCTGTGTGTTGTGGAAATAACCTGCATTCAAGATAGGGTAGAGGGAAAGTCCAAGAATAATATGAACGCCTTCATAAAATCTGAAATGGATTATTTGCTGAGGTTTCATGAGCTCCTTACTCGACGCTCGTCCGTATAGCACTGGTTGAACTCTTCATAGTGAGACCCTAGCGGCCTATCCATGCGTACAACACCACTTGATCTGCGACCAGAACTCAAGTAGGTGCTCTAAGTGAGGCCAGCTGCGCAGAGTATGTTGGCACAAACAAGTCACAGAGCGAGCGAAACAACCGAAGACGAGTAGTGGCGGATCCGACCTGTATAGACATCATTCTATTCAAGAACTTGAATCCAGGCGCAGCAACGCTGACGGCCCGCCCACGAGCCGAGACTTCTTGCCAGTCAGTAGACACGTTAAGAGTTTTGGAGGAGTCTACTTACATGGACACCTTCAAAGTGCGTACAGATCATTTTCCACATGAAGTATCTGCAAACAAGCCAAAATCTTTCCCAACGTCAAGTAAGAATGAGCTCGAAAGTATCGTGAGTTTGATTTCACTTTCGAACCAATCAAAGGCAAAATCGCAACATAGTTGCAGATGCTCTCTCAAGATATCCTAAGCATGGTTGAAGATCCCGCTGGCTAAGTAACCTCCTCTCTATTAGATGAAGCAGTCTCCCGCAAACCAACCCGTTGAACTCTTTATCTCTTATTTGTGAAAATATCAAGAAGGATATAGCGGCACAATTCACTGATGGATGATTAAGAAGGACAACGAATTTTCAGCTGCTTACCTGCGAATTCGGAACTTCCCTTATGTAACGAAAGGCAAAATCTTCCTCTACTACAAGAATAAGTGATGTATACCGAGTGGGGGGAAATCAGAAACTAAGATTTATTCGAGTGAATCATGATCTCCCCTTCACAGCGACATATGGCATTTAAGAAAGACATTAGAAGAATTGGGAAAGTCTTACTTTTGGAAAGAACCTTGGAGAAAGGACGTGTACACCTACACCCAACAAGACATTGCCCAGAAGTGTCAGGAGAACGAAGCCAATTTACCAAGAAGCCGCCATGGATACCTCCAGCCATTAGAACCCCCCATTGAAGAAGTATGGCCCAGATCACAATGGATTTCATTACTCCACTTCCACGAACTAAGTCTGGAAACAGTGCCCCATATACTGTAGGTAGGGTCGATCCCTTTTCGGAAACTTATACGCATCATTCCCACAACCAAGAATGTCACTGCTGTAGAAACAGCCAAGTTATATCTGGAGAATATCTATCGTCATCATGGACTTTCTGATTCCATAGTATCCGATAGAGATTCAATATTTATGAGTAAGTTCTGGAAGGAAGTATTTCGATCACTTGGCACAAAATTAAAGCCATCATCAGCATATCACCCACAGACAAATGGACAAACCGAAGTAATGAATAAGAAGATTGAAGAGATGATCAGATGTTTTGTCAACACAGGCAGAATAATTGGGATTAACACCTCATTCAATTCGAAGTTGCTTACAATTCTTCAGTCAATTCTACCACGTCATTTACCCCATTCTTTCTCACATACCGGAGAGGAACCACGTGTTTTACCAATGGATGCAATCACTTCCCAGAATCAAGCCGCCTCTGAGTTTCTGACAAGTATTTCAGATGCTGTCAAGCTTGCTAGGAGCCAAATCAGCAAGATAAGCAAGTACTCAGAAAGCTACTATAATCGGAAACGAACGCCTTGCGACTTAAAAGTTGGTGACTACGTCATGCTATCGACAAAGAATCTCAAGATGGACGAAACAGGCCCACGGAACAAACTCGGAATCAAGTACTGTGGTCCATTCAGAATCACGAACAAGTAAGCCCAGTAACCTTTCGACTTGATATAGGACTGTCATGAAGCAGAGAAAAATACATGACGTGTTTCATTGCCAACTACTCAGAAATACCATAAAGACAATACCTTCAGAAGACCCCAGCCCAAGCCAACAGTCATCCAATTATCTGATGGAACAGAAGAATATGATGTGGAAGCAATTCTTAATCATCGAAAACGGAAACGCAAGTCAGAATACCTTGTCAAATGGCTTGGTTATCCCGATCACGAAAATATGTGGCTCCCTGAATCCGAACTCAAGAACTGTTTTGACCTCCTCGAGCGGTATAAAAGAAGCCACAACCTCTGAACATCTCCGGGCCAGTAACCACCCATCACCAACAATGACGAACAACGGACAGCGAACATCGCGAACAATCTGCAACTCGACAACGCCAGTCAGTTCTACAGTCGTATAGTTCTTGGGGGACCAAGGATGCTTACCTGGTTTGATGGTATTACCGATGAACTTTTCGAGAGATTTCGTCTTGCATGGGCCTATGTCATATTTGCTTTGCCTTTCTGCAAGTTCGAGGACCATTTTTAACCCCAGAGAATGCGATCATGCTAAGAAAGCTATTCAAAGCTTATGAAGATGGCACACTTGAAGATATTCATGAAGAGTTCGTTCTATTCTTATTCTCTTACCTGGTATCTCAGTTTGGTCACCTCTCGCCGCACCCCGGAGATACATTCTTGAATACAATTGAAAGTGCTATTCTACACATCGAGAATTTGGAGATAATACTGATCTTCCCATAACGTTTGAACCGCGTTCCGATATGGTTCTCTTCCCTAACCCTCCAGGACAGTTTGAAAATCATCCTATTCCGAATGGTACGCCCAACAACTAACGAGTCGGGACGACTCTCCTTAATGGGGGAAGTGATGTTAGGATTTCGTTAATTCTGTCATGTTTTTATTGAATTTGTTATATTGCTACGCTTTTAGTTAGTCATTTAATTTTTGATGCTTTCTTTGAATTCCCCGTGATCTAGCGATCCCGATTGATACCCTAATGATCCTCAGAGTCTTTGTTTGACATTAGTTGTCATAATGTTACCAAGACATGTCACGTGTGATGTCTGCCTCGTCAGTTGACGTCATGACTGACTTCATAGTTTCGGTGCCTTGCTGGAACTTCTACAAAATGGACACGTTTCAGGAACTTCTAGAAGCTTCTAGACGACTCCACTGTCGATTTCTACGCACAGTTTCTACACTAATTCCGACGCAAGGGCCAGTACTCATAGACACATTAGTTTGAGGGATATTCTAGAAATCTGCGTTAGCGACCTTATTTTCGAAGGTCCGATTCTCCATATAAACCCTGGTCGACTGCCCGAACTCTCCTCGGCAGTCACCATCGTTCACGTTCTCAACCTCAGACCCAGTGTTCTAACATTGGTAGCATCGCAAGTAAGTATTGCGCTCATTTGAAACTGAGTGAACATCCAGCCCTAGTGGATTTTGCTATACAAAATTCCCTAGGTTTGGATGAGCCACAGACGTCCAGCTCTTTACTGACTGTTGATTTCTGACCCAATTTGTGTGTTTCCAGTGAGCTCAATACGCCGATCCCAAGCACCGCCGTCATCGCTGTCGTTCTATACGAACACAGAAATATCCACCGAACCGCCGTCATCGCCGCCACCGCCACCACCCCCTGTCAACACCACCGAAACCCCTGTTTCCGCTGCCGTGTCCACCTTGGAACCGAGTACACCACCTTCATACACACCGTCACCACCGTCGTCACCAGCTCGTCAACAACCCGATCCTGTTGACAGCAATCCGATTTCAAGGAACCGATCGGTTACCGAGGCTACCGAGGGTACTCCACGTCATCTGCTCCGCATAGACGACGCGGCTAATATCCATATCCTTCGCGTGGCCACCGATCGAATCAAGCGACGGCGTGTACGTAACCTTCGACGTCTCTTGAAGACCCCCAGGTGTGACGACTGTGAACTCCGTTTCAATTGCCGAGTGCAACTTCGCGAACATTTGTCTGGTAGCCGACACCACAACAAGCTCCAGAACAAGAGCTCCCCACCGGGCTGTTACGAATGTGGTATACTCTCGTTCAATAATCGGAAGCATTACGAGGATCACCGAGGTGGACGCAAGCACCAAGCAGCTGTCAACAAGGAAAACCAACGTCAACAGCGTTATTTCAAGTAAATTATAACGTAAACACCTTGTGTTGACAAAAGTTTCCAAGAATCGGTTGTTCTACCCTTTAAGCTACCGTTTGTGGTTGTGTTCCAGTTTCCGCTACGTTCGTATTACTTAGCATTGTCAAGGGAGAAGTCGCCGTACAGGGCTTACTATCTTCTTAGTCGCTTGACGCTTTGTAATTGAACTGAAGAAACCTTAATTGAACCACTCCGGCTGCAATTGCAACTTACAGCGAAGGGAATCGAACCTAGAACCTCTGAAATTGCACCGGCGCCGCCTACCCACTAGGCCAGGCGCGCGGCACTGCTTGTCTGCAACCTGCAAATTGCAATTTTTTAAAAGTCCCAGCGCGAGGCTTGATTTGCACTTTTCGAAAAATTAGACAATTTATTTGGGCAACCCCCCGATTTGAGCTAATTTCAAAGGTTCTCCGTTCGCGCAGCTTATACCATGACGACCCCTCAAGGAAACCCAGGCACACCCCCACAGGTGCGTGCAGGCCAAATGATCCAAAGCATGGCTCGCGCGCTTGACGAAACACGGGCTCAGATGGAATTGTTGAAGCAAGAAGCGCAAACGAAGATATCCGCTCTCGAGACCTCACTCAGTGTCCTAGCCAATAAGGACAGCCCAGCCACGAATCCAAAGATCAACAAGCCCCCAACGTTCACTGGAAAGCAAAACATTGACAGTTGGATCACTCATATTCGCAATTATCTTGATGGAACCCCCGACGACAAAGCATTAACGATCGCGCTTAGTTACATCAGTGGAGCTGCTCATGAGTGGTATCTCGCCCAGCAAAGAAATGGACTGGAGCTGCAAACCCTTGAGGAACTCTTTGAACATCTTCAGAAACGATTTACTATTGTCAACAAAGAGAAACTTGCTCGGGACAAACTAAGCAAGTGGAAGCAGTACAAAGATGTTCAACAGTTCAATGAAGACTTCCTCAAGATTGTGCTTGAAATCCCCAACATCAGTATGGAAGAGCAAATCGACAGATATACCAGAGGCTTGAAAAGTTACATCTGGAAAGAGCTTTGCACCAATGAGTACAAATCTTTGACTAATGCAATGAAAGACGCTGAGCGGGTGGAATCTGCTTTCCGAAGGAGTGGACAGGCGCGATTTGGCAGGCAACCTGGCGGCTCTGGATCATCTCAAGGACCGGTACCCATGGATATTGGAAATATGAAGCTGAAGAAGTTAACCAAGGAAGAGCGCGAGAACTGTCGAAAGTTGGGACTCTGTTTCCGCTGTCGACAACCTGGACACATGGCACGCGATAAACAGTGCCCAAAAAACTCGCAGAGGAACTGACTCCAGGGTCATCTGAAGGACCCACGTCTGTTCCACCGGACCACCATTGCACCCCACTGAATTCCATCGAAACGCAACCATTGACTAAGCCAGCAAACCCCGTACCCATTGAATCTGCAGATAAACATCGTACCCAAGAAAAAATATTGAGCAATGGAAGACATAAACTTCTTACCTCACGCTTAGCGTCACCATTTGAACCCCCTCTGTTGGACTACTCCTTGCATATGTATTCATCAATGGCAGAAAATGTACGGCTCTGTTCGATAACGGTTCCGAAATCAGTTATTTGTCCAAAGCCATCTGCAAAAGCATGAAGATCCCAACCATTGACACTAGTTATGAAGCCGAAATGGCCAACGGTTCCATTACTGTGCTCCAGGAAACCCGAGAAGATGGAGTAAATATCCAGATTGAAGAACTGCGAGAAAAGAGACGCTTTGCAATATGTGCATTATACGGATATGACGTCATTTTAGGAAAAGACTGGCTATACGAATATAACCCCTATATCAACAACCGAACCAATGAAATATCTTTTGTTCACAATTCCAGAACCATTTTCATCAAAGCAAACATTAAGAAGAATGAGAAGTTAATTTCTGTGAACACAATCAAGAAGTCAATACGAAGGAAGCTACCTGTATTTGTTGTAGCGCTTCGGCCTTCAAAAGAAGAAACCTATGAACCAGCGAATGATCATAAACTCAAAGAACTACTTGAAGAGTACAAGGACCTATTTCCAGAGAAATTACCAAAAGGATTACCCCCTCACCGAGAACAAGATTTTCATATCGAGTTATCCCCTGAAGCAACACCTCAGAAGAAAGGCGTATATCGAATGTCAGATAAAGAGTTGAAAGAGCTAAAGAAGCAACTCCATGAACTTTTGGAACAAGGTTTAATTCGACCTAGTTCAAGCCCTTGGGGTGCCCCTGTTCTTTTCGCAGCAAAGAAGGATGGGAGCCTAAGACTTTGCATTGATTACCGAGCCCTCAATAAGTTGACCATCAAAAATAGTTACCCTATTCCAAGGATTGATGATATTTTTGACCAACTCCGTGGCGCAAAAGTATTTTCGAAAATCGATTTAAGGTGGGGCTACCACCAAATTCGACTCTCTGATACCTTCATTCCACTGACCGCTTTCAGAACTAGATATGGTCATTTTGAGTTTCTTGTCCTACCTTTCGGCCTCACCAACGCACCCGCAAGCTTCATGAGCTTAATGAACAATGTACTGAAGGATCATTTGGATAAATTTGTCCTGGTATATCTCGACGACATTCTTATTTACAGCAAAACTGTAGAGGAGCATGTAGAACACATTAGAAAAGTATTCGACCAACTTCGTGCACACAAACTGTATGGGAAGCTTTCAAAGTGTGAATTTCTAAAGAAGGAGGTTGAATACCTCGGGCATGTGGTTACACCCGAAGGAATATCAGTAGAGAAACAAAAAGTGAAAGCCATCACAAATTGGGAAACACCGAAGAATAAGACCGATGTTCAAGCTTTTCTTGGACTTGTTAATTACTACCGACGATTTATTAAGAACTGCTCCGAAATATCAAAACCACTAACCGCTCTGTGTGGAAATAACCCATTCAAGTGGGGAGGGGATCAAGAAAACGCCTTCAAAAATCTGAAAGATGCGGTTTCAAGTACACCAGTGCTCCGTCATTTTGACCCAAAACTGCCTATCATCGTAACCACTGACGCATCTCAGTATGCTCTAGGAGCAGTATTGGAACAAGTAGAAAACGGTATTGCCCGACCTGTTGCATTTCATTCAAGAACCTTGAATCCAGCCGAGCAACGCTACGCCGCCCACGAGCGAGAACTTCTTGCAGTCGTAGACACGTTAAGAGTTTGGAGAGTCTACTTACATGGACAACGCTTCAAAGTGCGTACAGATCATTTTCCACTGAAGTATCTGCAAACACAGCCAAATCTTTCCCAACGTCAAGTAAGATGGCTCGAAAGGATCGTGAGTTTGATTTCACTTTCGAACCAATCAAAGGAAAATCCAACATAGTTGCAGATGCTCTCTCAAGATATCCTAAGCATGTTGAAGATCCGCTGGCTAGTAACCTCTCTCTATTAGATGAAGCAGTCTCCAGAACCAACCCGTTGAACTCTTTATCTCTTATTTGTGAAATATCCAAGAAGGATATGCGCGCATTCACTGATGGATATAAGAAGGACAACGAATTTTCAGCTGCTTACCTGAATTCGGAACTTCCCTTTGAACGAAAAGGAAATCTTCTCTACTACAAGAATAAGTTATGTATACCGAGTGGGGAAATCAGAACTAAGATTTTATTCGAGAATCATGATCTCCCTTCATCAGGACATATGGCATTTAAGAAGACATTAAGAAGAATTTGGAAATCTTACTTTTGGAAGAACCTGAGAAAGGACGTGTACACCTACACAAAGACATGCCAGAAGTGTCAGGAGACGAAGCCAATTACCAAGAAGCCGCATGGATACCTCCAGCCATTAGAACCCCCATTGAAGAAGTGGTCTCAGATCACAATGGATTTCATTACTCCACTTCCACGAACTAAGTCTGGAAACAGTGCCATATATGTAGTAGTCGATCGCCTTTCGAAACTTATACGCATCATTCCCACAACCAAGAATGTCACTGCTGTAGAAACAGCCAAGTTATATCTGGAGAATATCTATCGTCATCATGGACTTTCTGATTCCATAGTATCCGATAGAGATTCAATATTTATGAGTAAGTTCTGGAAGGAAGTATTTCGATCACTTGGCACAAAATTAAAGCCATCATCAGCATATCACCCACAGACAAATGGACAAACCGAAGTAATGAATAAGAAGATTGAAGAGATGATCAGATGTTTTGTCAACCACAGGCAGAATAATTGGGATTAACACCTCATTCAATTCGAAGTTGCTTACAATTCTTCAGTCAATTCTACCACGTCATTTACCCCATTCTTTCTCACATACGGAGAGGAACCACGTGTTTTACCAATGGATGCAATCACTTCCCAGAATCAAGCCGCCTCTGAGTTTCTGACAAGTATTTCAGATGCTGTCAAGCTTGCTAGGAGCCAAATCAGCAAGATAAGCAAGTACTCAGAAAGCTACTATAATCGGAAACGAACGCCTTGCGACTTAAAAGTTGGTGACTACGTCATGCTATCGACAAAGAATCTCAAGATGGACGAAACAGGCCCACGGAACAAACTCGGAATCAAGTACTGTGGTCCATTCAGAATCACGGAACAAGTAAGCCCAGTAACCTTTCGACTTGATATAGGGACTGTCATGAAGCAGAGAAAAATACATGACGTGTTTCATTGCCAACTACTCAGAAGATACCATAAAGACAATACCTTCAGAAGACCCCAGCCCAAGCCAACAGTCATCCAATTATCTGATGGAACAGAAGAATATGATGTGGAAGCAATTCTTAATCATCGAAAACGGAAACGCAAGTCAGAATACCTTGTCAAATGGCTTGGTTATCCCGATCACGAAAATATGTGGCTCCCTGAATCCGAACTCAAGAACTGTTTTGACCTCCTCGAGCGGTATAAAAGAAGCCACAACCTCTGAACATCTCCGGGCCCAGTAACCACCCATCACCAACAATGACGAACAACGGACAGCCGAACATCGCGAACAATCTGCAACTCGACAACGCCAGTCAGTTCTACAGTCGTATAGTTCTTGGGGGACCAAGGATGCTTACCTGGTTTGATGGTATTACCGATGAACTTTTCGAGAGATTTCGTCTTGCATGGGCCTCATGTCATATTTGCTTTGCCTTTCTGCAAGTTCGAGGACCATTTTTAACCCCAGAGAATGCGATCATGCTAAGAAAGCTATTCAAAGCTTATGAAGATGGCACACTTGAAGATATTCATGAAGAGTTCGTTCTATTCCTATTCTCTTACCTGGTATCTCAGTTTGGTCACCTCTCGCCGCACCCCGGAGATACATTCTTGAATACAATTGAAAGTGCTATTCTACACATCGAGGAATTTGGAGATAATACTGATCTTCCCATAACGTTTGAACCGCGTTCCGATATGGTTCTCTTCCCTAACCCTCCAGGACAGTTTGAAAATCATCCTATTCCGAATGGTACGCCCAACAACTAACGAGTCGGGACGACTCTCCTTAATGGGGGAAGTGATGTTAGGATTTCGTTAATTCTGGTCATGTTTTTATTTGAATTTGTTATATTGCTACGCTTTTAGTTAGTCATTTAATTTTTTGATGCTTTCTTTGAATTCCCCGTGATCTAGCGATCCGATTTGATACCCTAATGATCCTCAGAGTCTTTGTTTGACATTAGTTGTCATAATGTTACCAAGACATGTCACGTGTGATGTCTGCCTCGTCAGTTGACGTCATGACTGACTTCATAGTTTCGGTGCCTTGCTGGAACTTCTACAAATGGACACGTTTCAGGAACTTCTAGAAGCTTCTAGACGACTCCACTGTCGATTTCTACGCACAGTTTCTACACTAATTCCGACGCAAGGGCCAGTACTCATAGACACATTAGTTTGAGGGATATTCTAGAAATCTGCGTTAGCGACCTTATTTTCGAAGGTCCGATTCTCCATATAAACCCTGGTCGACTGCCCGAACTCTCCTCGGCAGTCACCATCGTTCACGTTCTCAACCTCAGACCCAGTGTTCTAACACCGTGCATCCTCGCAGTGGGGACCACTGTCAGAGTCGTCGTCGTCGTGAGGAGGATCTTCGTCGAAGGCTTCTTGTAATTCGCGTGCAAAATCCATGAGAACCTCCGTAACATTCACAGATTTGTTGTTCTTAGCTTCATAGTAGGCGACCTTGTTTGCAGCAATATGCTCGAAATCAAGGGGTTTGTCGCACTGAGAAACACGGCAATTCTCTTTGCTACAGTTGAAACAACGAGTGAATGAGGCTTTGCCATTCTGTTTCTTGGAGCCCGATGATTGAGGATAGCGTCCGTATCGACCATGGTTGTTGTAGTTCACGTTCCACCTAGACTTTCGATATGCTGGATCGGAAGGACCGGACCGGTCGTGCTCTTCCCATTGGGTTTGCGCCTGTTCCAGCAAGGATAAATACTTCAAATAGCTCAGTTGCTCAATCTGAGTGGTGCTGGCGACACTGCGCGCCCATTCGCGACCCTTCACAGCGTTCTGGAGGAATACGCGCATGCGTCGATCGGATCGATCCTCATGATGGGCCATGGGGACTAATCGTTCAATATCACGCGCCAAGTCATACAATGCCTGTGCTTCCGCTCGACGGTTTGCTTCAAACTGTGATATGTGTAGACTCTGCAGTTTCTGAGAAGTTCGCTCCATCTTCGCGGGAGAAGCAAATACCTCACGAGACATTGTAACGACAGCTCCCCAATTATTCTCTCTACCGTCAACATTGCGGTAGTAGAACTGAAGGGCCTGACCTCGAAGCATGTGATGCAGGTACGTTACACGATCATTAGCTCTGATCCTATTCTCGACACATAACTTTTGATACTGGGCCAGGAAATACTCCCAATCCTCATCTGAAGCACCTGAAAACTTATCATCCTTGGAGCGAAATTTCATGGCGAACATCCGTGTTGACTTGTTTTCATACTGTTCGTCAGAACGGCTGCTGTTCCCATGATTTCTATCAGAATTGAATGGCTGAGGTTCGTTTTGCGCAGCTGTTGGCGATACGATAACCTCGTCTCCGCGACGGATTGCATCATAGGTAGCCATGGCACGCCTGCACTGCTCGGAATCGGCTGTTCCATAAATAGCCCATAGTACCCTGCGCGGTATAAGACGTCCAGACTCTTCCGTTTGCGCGCATGACACCTGTCTACTCTCCAAGAATCTTCGAATGCATTTGTATATCTCTGGATTGCACGCAATGTCAGGGTGAACCATCTGCATGGGGGTATAGTCATCACGAATTGCAGCGGTGAGAGCGTCCCCTACCAGTTGTGTCGTGGTGTCATCAGCATATGACGCAAACGTGTTCCGCAATCCATGCTGACGATCGTTAGTAAACTGTACCAACCCAAAGAGAAGGTAGCCTGAAGTTGGTTGAACTTGTTCGACAACATTGTCTGCCATTGTGGCTGGAAATCACGTAGTTACCGTTATTCCGGAATGTCGGTGAACACGAAGAGATTTCAGCTGTGCTGTGCTACAGAACTTCGACGCAGGTCGGAGCTTCGTTCGCGGGAACGCAGGTAGCGATTGTTTCACAACAAACAGTACAGATACTTTACAACTTCGATGACCCCCTTTCCTTCCTTCGTCGGAAAAGGGTCCAGCTCCTTAACTAGCACGCCAAAGGACAGGAGTTAGCACAAAACTGCAACTGTCTGACGTACAACTAGATAAGTGGATGTTGTTCAATTCAAACGCAGACAAATAAAATTACAATCCAATACAATTAGAACAATTCAAGATGATACATTACTTCATTGTCAGCAGAGCTGACACCTATACGGACACTTTGCATAAGAATTCGCAAAGCTCTTTTAGCTGGTTATATTCATTAGCATATTTCTAGCTATATTTCTAATATATTTTTGGAAGTAAATGTAAAGAGCTAAATAGTTTTTCTTTTGAACTTCATGCTGCACAATCCTTACGCGTTCGCTCAAATATTTATCAATCTAAATTTCTTTCAACTTTCTAAATCAATTTGTCATAGTCAAGAAGAGTAAAATCAAAAGGTTCCAAATTGTTGGCATATCTTGTTAAAACGTCTGTAGAGAGCTTAGAAAATTAAATCAGTTTTGGTATCCAAGGGTTATGTCCTCCCAATTTGGGAAAACATCACGTTATTTTTCTTGGGATTTTATTTGTTGGTAGTCTATTGATCTAATTGCATCCTATGTCCGAAAACAAGGCAATATGCGCCGTGTGACACGGCGCATGTTTTTGAGACAAAAGCCCAGCGTTTACTACATTGTTTGAAACAAAATGTTAGATTCTAATTGTAAACGACGAAAACGAGAAGTGTACCAAATAGTAGTTCAGTGATTTTAAGATCGAGTTTGGGTGACAAATGATATGTAATGAACAGTATCCAAATTTGTGCGGCAATGATAATTCTTTAAATAAAGCAAAACGTTACACTGTTAAAGCTTTTGTTTTAATGTGACTTTTTCTGCTCGAAGGCTTGTTGGAACCTAATGTTCTATATATGATCTTTTACACGTAAAAAAGGTGTGCTTGAATGAAGCCAATAAGCAATTAGTTGGTTGAACAGTTTTCAAAAACTAGACATTCGTCGGAAAACAATACTAGTTTTAAATAAACAGTGCTTGAAAGGAATATTCAGACACTTTCAGAATTTTAAGGATTTTTTTTGTCCTTGCTTTTAGAATGCTATTTTAAGTAATACTAAAGTTTTGGGAGAAATAATGAGAAAGCTTTTCAAACGATGCTTATAACTTACAATATAGGATATGTATCGGCATTGTCTTTAAAATCTTGTCAAGACAGGGAGTTTTTTTCGTTTAATTTTAATTTGTTGGCATTAGTTGATCTAATGTAAAGGAGTTCTCCAAAATCGAATTAAAGTGCGCCGTGTGACAGGTCGCAATTTTTTAATTTTTTTATTGTCTAATGGTACTGATTGTGAAGATATATGACTTGTTCTCATTTTAAGCGGTAACTTTTGAGGGTCTGTCAAACACTAGACCTTAACCCTTTAGGGAGGAGCTGCTTATGTCTAGTGAGATAGACATAAGCCACAAACATGATTGGACAGACGGAGAAAACCATTTGTTCTCCGTGTGCCACTTGTTTGCTGTACTTATGTCTATCTCAATAGACATAAGAAATAGATTTGCTATTGGCTGCCAAATCAACCTCTTTCGCAAAGAGCTTCCACCAATGTAAATCACTTCAGAAAATCGTGCATGGCATGCGCACTTACGTTTATCATGCTGACCTCAGAACAGCTGCACCAAGAATTTGCGATACATCTAGGATGGCAGAGCGCACAAAAGAATCTCCGCAGGTCGCGAAGGGCCCAGATACCGCCAATATCGGTGGCCAATTTTCGATCCCACCATGCCACGATCATTCTCTTTTGCCGGCGTCAAAGCGAAAAAGCATGTAAAACACTACGATTTCTCCTACAGACGTAAGGAATAACTACACCAGTTTTACGCTCCCAAACGCTTCAGAGTGCAACTTTGTCATCGTGGCACAAGAGCTCATCGATGACACAGATCCAGAGGAGTTTATTGTCACTGCGCTAGGATTTTTCGAAGAGAAAGAGGTAAACGAAAACGTATGTTTCTTGGCGACAACGCAGTAGTCTCTTTTTAGCGAAAGATGGTCTTATTCGAAGGTGCTGTGCACACAAAGAGGAATTGGGCCTTTTCATGTTGTTTCTGAATAGTTCCTTTCTGGACTGCCTGCGATTATGGACTAGCAAAGCAAAGAACTGCAAAAGCGCGGAAAACGAACGAAGCCGCTCCGTATGGACGAACTTAAGGCTTACTTAGGTCTTGAGATTGCTACATCGATTCGTAGATTGAATCATTTGAAGGATTACTGGTGTTTCACAGAGCTCTTTAGCATACCTTTCTTTAAGAGAGTAATGGGTTGTGATGTATTTCTGGGAATTAGGGCAGCACTGCGTTTGTATCCGGAATTCGAGAGAGATGCAGAACAGCGCGATCCACTCTGGCACAGTAGGAAACTATTAGAACATTACTCACGAAATACGGCGACACTACCCGTTCCCGTAGGAGTAAGCACATTGGACGGAAACATGGTGAGATGCAAAGGTGTGCGCTTCGGTCGTAGCGCAAGATAGTGGAGTGAGAGGTGTGGAGTTCGATGCCTCCGGTTTACTCTGGAGGCGTTCGTGCAAGGCGTTAAGTACGCCGCAGCTCGTGAACGAGCACGGCTTGAGCTCCACCAAAATCTACAGTGCCACCCAGAAATGCGTCTCTGAGTGGCGTGGACGCATAGAGGCGGGACATGCCTCGCGATGTGAATGGGTGGCGCTCAATCTAAACTACTAAAGTGACTACTGCGTAGTGTCTCTACCAAGTGGCTGAGTAACGGCCACTACAAAAGGCCGCACCCGCGCCAGAACATACATGAAATCGAAACCTGTGCGCTTTGGCATTAGGTTTGATGCGGTCTTCGGATGGTCACACGCGTATTTGCATAGCCTGCAAGATAACGGTTCACGTAATAAATCAGGCCAAACGCCAGTGGAACGGTGCACAAATATCTTCCGCGATCTAAAGAACTCAGTCGATCGCAAGGTAGATGGAAGTCTCGTGAAGAAATCATCGCCCTCCGCATTATGGTGCACCCAACTCGCGCACCAAACAAAGCTCCACCCAATCCGGAGAGAAGGTAGGTTGATCGTAATGGACAATTTCTACACGAGACATGTGCTGGCGCGCCAACTGGATCGTGTTTCGGACGGAGAGTGTAAAGTGCCTGGAACCGTTCGATTTAATAATGTAGACGGAATCAATCGCCCAGCTTTGAAGGAAGCAATTTCAAATCTAAAGCATGCTCAGCGAGGGGAGTGGGTGCTAGTTCAGGTTTTGGAGAAGAGCAGCAAATTGGACACTACAGTGTCTGTCGCGAAGAATGCTGGCTTTATCGTTTTCAGGGACCGGACGGTAGTCTCATTCTACACGAATGACTTGGCAGACACACCGTCAATACTTATAAAGAAGCCAGACGCTCACGCTGTAAAGTGCGTTCATGGCTTAGCAACTTTAAAGCGATGGACGGGGAAAGAGTCAATGAGCCGTTCTACACTACACGTCCCGGCCGTGATTCTCGCATACAATCTATTTATGAATGGCCTTGATCGCTTTGACCAATTACGATCAACGTCTGCCACATTGCGGAAGGAGAGGCGCGTTACAATGAGCTTGTTGACTTTCACTCTGGATGCTAGTGTTATAAACGCTCAAGCCTTGCTGAGTGCCATGTCAAAGAAGGGAGATTCAATCATTGACGTTCTTCAAATGAAACACCGAATTATAGAGCAGTTGGTTGCAGAACACGTAGAATACAAACAAAGGCGGGCTACTCTAACCCACGTTACTCGTACCGAGAGATGGGAGGAACCAGCGATTGAGGAGGCCGTGCATGTCTCTACTCACATTCTGCTGGAGACAGAGGGGCGAAACAGCGATCGTTGCGTTCTATGTAATTTATTAGCATCAAACCGGCGCGGGAAGTACACAATGTATTCCTGTACTGCGTGCATGAAAGGCTTCCACGTCAACCGCTTTTCATTTTACCATAACAAAGATGCTCTGAAAGAAACGCGACCTGATATATACGAGTCAGTGGTCGCTGCTGAGACGCTTTTAGCGAACAACGCTCATCGAAGAAGATGCAATGAAGTCACCACAACGCTCGCCACCTGTTAGACCACTGGGTCTGAGGTTGAGAACGTGAACGATGGTGACTGCCGAGGAGAGTTCGGGCAGTCGACCAGGGTTTATATGGAGAATCGGACCTTCGAAAATAAGGTCGCTAACGCAGATTTCTAGAATATCCCTCAAACTAATGTGTCTATGAGTACTGGCCCTTGCGTCGGAATTAGTGTAGAAACTGTGCGTAGAAATCGACAGTGGAGTCGTCTAGAAGCTTCTAGAAGTTCCTGAAACGTGTCCATTTGTAGAAGTTCCAGCAAGGCACCGAAACTATGAAGTCAGTCATGACGTCAACTGACGAGGCAGACATCACACGTGACATGTCTTGGTAACATTATGACAACTAATGTCAAACAAAGACTCTGAGGATCATTAGGGTATCAAATCGGATCGCTAGATCACGGGGAATTCAAAGAAAGCATCAAAACATTAAATGACTAACTAAAAGCGTAGCAATATAACAAATTCAAATAAAAACATGACCAGAATTAACGAAATCCTAACACCACCGCTGAAGTGATACATAAGAAGTAAACTTTGTTTTCCTTGTAGCCCATGTACGCGCCCATCTCATGAGGCCATAGTGTTCTCATGCCTTCCAGCGCGCATTGCGGTAGTTGTACTCTGTTTCCAGCACCTAAAACTCCATACCGCTCATACACATATGCATTGTAGGCGGTCTTTCGGGCCGCGCTATTGTTCTTGTCTGCTGTTCCTATACCAGGAAATTCTGTCTTTGTTTCGTCCACCACTGATTCAGCAACCTGGAGCCAACAACAAGGGGTACCCCCGCATTTGTTGCAAGCAGCATCCTCGTTTGCAGTTGCAACGCATGGGATGCGAACGGGGTCATTTGTTATTGAAATCTTGTCCAGACGAACTGCATGATGTGAGGCAGGA
This sequence comes from Gracilaria domingensis, assembly GCA_022539475.1. Taxonomy (NCBI): domain Eukaryota; phylum Rhodophyta; class Florideophyceae; order Gracilariales; family Gracilariaceae; genus Gracilaria; species Gracilaria domingensis. The sequence goes on along the minus strand of VCMS01000143.1, from coordinate 121,419 downwards.
AATGATGCGGTGTGCGTCAACGTGGGTGTTGGTCTTGCATTCTTCGTGAGCTGGTCATTGGCTTGGCATTCTCTTTGGTAAATCTTTTGTGCTTTGTCTCGGTTCATGTTTGTGTGCAAAGCGTTGCTCTCACAGAGATGTTAACCCACAGCAAACATAAGGGCATCGACAAAAAAGCGATGAGCCTGGGGTGGGTATTTGGCGTTTTGGACATTCCTGACAGTCGAAGCTCCACGACAAGAAGATCCACACGCAAGCCAAGTTCTACAAAACAATGTGCAAGAGCAGCAACGGAGATCTTCACATGCGGTGCGAGAAGTGCGAGGGCGACAGCGAAAGCTCTCGTTGTTTCGGATCGCGGCGGAGACGGCGAACAGTATCTCCAATTCGTGCTGCTTCTATATGTAGAGCCCGTTCTGTGCGCGCAGTGCCAGCCACTATACCCCTCTTGCAACATCGAACGACAGCGCAATCCCTCAGGCCTAACACGAAAATCACGGGCGCAACGACGACCGGCCTCTTCAACCAGACGCAAGTTCAATACTCAGGAAGAGCGTCGGCGAGTAGGGACGACGACGAAAAGAGAATCTGCGACGAAAGTGAAAGCAGCGCTGATGCGAGGAGTGCGACAGGCACAAGAACGACGAAAAACAAAGGTTGAATCGAATATAGCGATGCCGAGTTAGGACAAGTGCCAAGAGAGCGACGGCAAGCACGAAGGCAGTGGAGCAAGATTAGAGCCGAGAAGAAGAACGGTGAACAAAAGCAACGGCTACGACGAGCAGCGGTGAATACGGTGAAAGTAACGGCCAGAGCGACGGCTTGGAGAACGGCGAGCAATGGCAATGACGGCGGGAGTATCGGCGAAAGCAACAGGGAGTAATCCCGACAACGCCGACAGAGATATCGAGCAACGGCTACGACGACTACGGTGGAGAGAGTGACAGCGAGCGACGGCGAGTTAGTGCGTCGGCGAGGAATCGAACGGGCTGGAAGAGCGATGGTCGCAAACAAAACGGTGAGCCAAGACTCGACGATGGCGACGACGGAAAAAGGTGCGAAAAAAGCGACTGAGGCCACGAAAGTCGTTAAAATGGCAGGAGGGAGCAATGTGCTGCTTTTTGCGCCGCGCAGTTCTGAGTCTCTTCTAAAATGCGCTTCGGAAATCTACACGCAGTTGCAAGTCTTTCAATCAACAAGAGCCTTGCTTTGAGCCACACACCAGGTGCTTTGATCGCAACCTGAATGGGCGATTTTTATGTCTATTGTACATCAAAAAGTGCTCGCCGGGTACACGGGGATGGTTTTCATAAACCACTGCTAAGAATGATTCCGGGTACTCGGAAGGTATGAGTATTGGCCCACGGATGGGATACTTCTCGGCAGTATTGAGGTATAGAACCCTGAGGGGTTGGCCATGACGTGGCGCAGATGAGTATTGATCGCGTGTACGCGTGTGTGCAAATGGGTGTGTTCCGACATGTTTTGTTATGATTGTCGGATATTTTACTTGCCGCTGCTGCGAGTTGTCACGTGAACCACGTGTATGGACCTGCTCAGGTGTGCATTAGATTATTTAATTTAGTTTTTCTAATTTATCGGTTACGATATAATGGGTGACCTCCCGGTCACCTCCTCCTTCAGTACAGAGAAACCGAGTTCGGCTCTGAACTAGTTTGCCATCGCGAATTGTGCAACTCCAGCCAGGAGGTCATTGCGTACGGTAGGATTTGGTTTATCCCTCGGGATCACTCAGGCAATACTGACCATTTTGGTCTTGCTCTTGGGCTTATTTATTCCGTGTCATCGGATTTTTTGTTTCTTTTATTGTGCAGTTGTACTGCTTTCACCACAATCGGAAGCGTCTCTCTCTATATAGCTTTGGGCTGCGTGGGCTTAATACACATCGTCGTCTCCGGGCGCCGGGTTTGTTGCCGCTTGCCGCACGTCCTGCCGCAAAATTCCTCTCCTTTATTCCCTTTTTTTTCCTTTCTTTCTCCCCCTTTTTGCCTAAGGCTTACACCGCTCTACGGTACCTTTCTTCTCAACCATTCGTCACTTTTCGCCGGATTCCTGGATCACGCCCGTTCACCCCTCAACCGCCGTAGGTATATCCCGTACCACGGGCGGTCTTACACCCGCACTATCCGTGTTCGGAGGGCTCACCACTGAGTTCACCTCGTCTAGAGGGCAAGGACTCGAACGCCTTGAAAGACGATCCCATTGCTGGGGTTTTGCTCTACAAGTGGTCTCCCGACCTAGAACGGGTTTGATTCTTTCCTTCGTTCTCGTTCTTGTCGAGGGGTTTCAAGATTAGTGATCAATTGGTTTTTGGGAAGTTACTCTGGAACAGTGGACTCTCTAGAGTGTTCTATTTGTTGTTCGTTACTTACTATTTGGAGTATCGAGATCTCTCCTTGTTATTTTGATCTTACCGCTGTTCGGTACACCGTGGCGCGGTATGGCGCCAGCTGCGCCGAACTCTCGAAACGATGTGGCCAGAGATGCTGGTGTGTTTCCGCCTAGGCCTCCGCGTTCACGCGCCTCCGTACCTGCAAGGTCGCCTGACAATGAACAGGTCCCGGAACCCTGGAGAGCTTCGTCAGTCACGTCAGGTCCGATGGCCGCTTCTATGGCAGGAGCTCCGCCCCTTACGGGTACTCCTGCCACGGAGAGACCAGAAGATGTGGTTGAAACCCCTGGATACTCGTACCTCGAGGCTCAACTGCGTGTCAGTCAGCTCTCGCAAAACTCGTTGTTCGAGGATCTGCAGTATCTCAGAGGGAAGCTTGATCAAGCTGAAATCGTAGATCCGACCAATGACGTTCGTGTCTCACGTCAAGATGTGAATTCCATTTTGGAAAGTCTGGGTGCACCAGCCGCTTTGTTCAAGCTTACCATTCCTCTATTCAGGAGCATCGAGCTGAAATCGGTCGCCTAACCACTCGGTTTTCTACTCTCGAAGAGATCATCCCGATGGATAACGCATCTGACGCGAAGAATGCTAAGGAAGAAGCCTCTAAGCGCTCGGCACGCCAGTCTCCGTATAACGGAAATCGACGATCCAAAAAGGAACTCCTTTACGACTCGGATTCTTCTAGTTCCAATTCTAGCGTTCGCTCTGCGAAATCTACTACATTCACTTCTTCGGACAGTTAGGAAGACCGAGAACGGTATGGGAGTCGATCCCGCGGAACGAAGTCGAAGGCGACATATGCCACTCAAGGAGTGATTCGCTCTCGCGAGAAAGGTAGACGTCATCCTGGACTCAAGGAGTTGAACCCAACAAATCTCCTCTACAGGAAGCTGTTATCGTATCGTTATTACCGATTGGACGATTCATCGTCAAGTCGCACCTCGCGAAGCACCGGTAAGGTGAAGGACAACATCAGAAGACTGAATATCGTCTTTACGAAGAAATTCAATGGCGAAGACCCAATTCTGGTACTGGACTTCCTGGCCCGCTTTGTGTAGGAAGCCGACATTCTCGGTATGAACCAGGCGCAAGCGTTTCTCGCTTTACCCTGTTTTCTGTCAGGGATGGCTGAAGATAAGTTTAGCTCGGTCCGAGGGTCGTCCGGTGCATCTGAGAGAGGTGTCAGTTGTTGGCCGGAAGCGGTCCAATATCTCCTTAGGTCCTTTGCAACGGGAAGCGCGATTCACAACGCGAGGCTCGCTCTGCGAGATACTAAACAGAAGACTGAAGAGACCGAAACGGTTTACTCAACTCGGTTGAATAAAGCATTTCATCGCTGTGGAAATGTGTACTCCGCTCAGGAGAGATGCACGATGTTCGTGGATGGGTTGGACCCTTCTATCAAGGCTTTGGTGGCGCGATATCGCGAAGAGAAACGTAAGATTACGCCCAGACTGAAGGCGAAGTCCTCCGTGCTCGGCGCTCGCCGAAACCCCGTCGCTCAAGGGCGCTGCTCGTCAACGAGTCATCTCCATCTCTTTCCTTGGAACATAGAAACTCCGTGAACCCGGATATGGATAACGTCCACTTAGTTGGAAGTGCTCCCGATTCACACGGATCTCCTGACATTCCGTCGTCGTCGACTCCGACCTCGGAAGGTGACCCCGCACTCCATATGGGAGGACCACGGGTACAGGCCGCTCCACTCGCTTACGCGAACAACGGCAGGCGTTTCTCACGACCAGGATGGGTGAATGCGCAATCGCAACGACGGCCAGATGGTAATCGATCTTTCGATAAGTCCGTGACGACCATCTGTCGTATTTGTTACCGACCCGGTCATATTGCATCTGCGTGCATGTTGCCCGCTCGGGAGTTACCGAAAATTATCGGGTGGTATGAGTCCTTTTCAACAGCTGACCCTGCTCGTGTTCCGAATAAGAATGATGAACAGCAAAGGGCCAAGTTTGGCAATCCTGTTACAGGACAGAACGTTCGAACTGAGCAACCTCGGAACCAGGCTGAACAGGTAACTGTGACCAACCCCGAACCCGGGAATTCTGTTTCGCACTCTGAGCAGAGTTTGCCGTCGCCGGCCAACCCCGCCCAGAAAAACTAAACTTGGGAGTTCCCCCCGCGGGAGGGGCGTCTCCTGCGCCGAAGTTGGAGATGCTCGAGGCGCCGCCGCTTCGCTCCCAGGTCACTTTCCTTGCGAGGAAGATCCTTACGAGGAAGATGGCTCAATCCGACGTTGACTCAAAGCTTTTAACGGTTCTCCGTCGTCCGTGGGTACGATCCCGAAATTTCCGTAACCCGGATAAAGTTTTTGTGATGGCCAAGAGGAATTATAAGGTTTACGCCGACCTGGGCTAATCACACCAGTTTATGGTTCGCCAACTGTCTGTGCTAGACACGGGCGCTGCGCTAAATCTCATTCACTCTTCGTTAGTGCCCCCGGCACTTCGGGAATTCGTTCGCTATGGTCCAGGCTTGGATATCGCTGACGCGAACAACAACCCGCTGCTCACGGTTGGTTACTTAACGCTCACAGTGAGACTTGGAACCTACGTGGTAAGACTTGAATTTGTTGTCTGCGATTCACTCGCTGCACCGGTTTTACTCGGTTGTGATTTTTGCGACCGCTTTGTCGAAGCGATACGCCCAAGGGCGCAAACCGTGGAAATTGAATACGGTACAACCATTCCGATTGTTTGGAAGCCGTTGAGGCGCGCAATCCGGAAGTGCGTTCCATTACCTGTGGATCAGGAGGTTCCAAACGTGGATCCGAAATCAACGAAGCTTCGCATAGCAAAATCCGTTTCAATCTCGCCGGAAGCTCAAGTATGGGTGCAGTGCGTCTCCAAACAACATGGAATTCGACTAGTTCAACCGTCTTCATCGGTATACGATCAGCGATAGCTCGCTTTAGCTAATGGCGTTGTTTCTATTGAGCCCGATCAACCTTTCCAGGTACTGGTTGCCAACTTTGGCATAACCACCCAGTGGCTAGTCAAACACCAGGTACTGGGTTCGGTCCTGCCGCATCCGAAGGCGCTCGTACAGACGAGAATCTCAACGTCCGAGGTTCTCGGTGTGCCCGAAGCCAAGGATGGGGAGGTGCGTACTGGAAACGCCGTTTTGTCGGATTCCTCCAGAACGAAAACTCCGCCGTACCGGAAGCAGTCGCTACTGAAGCGGTGAATCTAGTTAGTTCGGGCCACGAACGACAGTTCATTCTGGTTAAATCAGCGCTACCCCCTGGCACAGAACAGACGAATCCTGTTGAGGAATTAGAGAAGTTGAATCTGAACCATGTCCCAGCGTCTCATGGCGAGAAGTTGCGAGACATGCTCCGAGAATTTACTCCCATGTGGGACGGTTCGCTTGGAACAATTAGAATTACGGAGCACCGTATTGATCTGCTCCCAGATACTCGCCCAATCGCGCAACACCCGTATCGGGCAGGCCCGAAAGCACGGGAAGAAGAAAAGTCTCAAGTCCAGAAAATGCTACGTGCCGACGTAATTGAGCCAGCTCAGTCATCATGGGCATCACCCGTTGTATTTGTTCCGAAGTCGGATGGATCGTGGCGTTTATGCATCGATTACAGGCGACTCAACGCCGTTACCGTCAAAGACGTGTATCCGATTGCACGGATGGGTTAGTATATCGACTGGCTGGGAAGCGCCAGAGTATTTACCGCCCTTGACGCCAATTGGGGTTACTGGCAGGTTCCAATTCGAAAGGAAGATCGCGACAAGACCGCGTTTGTATGTCACCAAGAACTGTACCGCTTCAAAAGGATGCCCTTCGGGCTAACGAATGCTCCCGCTACGTTTCAGCGCGCGATTGGCATTCTGTTTGCCAGATTCAAGTGGAAGACTTGTCTTGTGTACTTGGACGACATTGTCGTATTTTCCAACAGTATGGATAAACATATGTCCCATGTGAGGGAAGTGATGCAGGTTCTGCGTGACGCAGGTGTTACCTTGAAGTTCTAGAAATGCGATTTCTTTACCGACTCGGTGAAATATCTGGGCCACATTATCCGCCCAGGGAAACTCTCGGTCGACAAGGTAAGGGTGATGTCGCTGAAGGAAGTGAAACATCCGACAACTCAAACGGAATTCCGATCATTTATCGGTTTGTGTAATGTCTACCGTCGGTTCGTCCCGAATTTCGCTGATACTGCAGCTCCTCTCAACTCTTTCCTCAGGGAAGGACAGCCAGTTAAATTGGAACCATTCGGCGAAGCGGAAGCATCCGCCTTTTCGTCGTTAATCGACGCTGTTACGTCTCCGCCGAATTTGGCGTTTCCGACTCCAGGGCTTCCATATGAAGTTGATACTGATTCCAGTGATCACCAAGTGGGGTCTGCATTGTTTCAAGTCTCGAAGGAAGGCGAGCGACGTCCAGTTGGATACTGGTCTCGTTCATTGAACTTGAATGAGGGTAGTTACTCAGTCTCTGAGAAAGAGTGTCTCGCCGTCGTTTGGGCGCTGTCTACCTTAAGACCCTATCTCATGGGAACCCATTTTCAGGCACATACCGATCATTCGGCTCTCCGCTGGCTTATGGAGATCTCCGAGCCATCGGGTCGCCTTATGCGTTGGCGTCTCCGTTTATCGGAATTCGATTTTGATGTCCGGTACAAACGGGGCACCCTGAATATGCAGGCTGATGCGCTCTCCCGCTTAGGAACGTCTGGTGAAGCAGAACCTGTCGACGACGACGACATATCATGCTTCTTGGTGGAAGACTGGGAGGAAGACTGCGAAATTAAGGATGACGTCTGTGACGATATTCTCGCCGCAGAAGCGGTCGAGCCACCGCCTGGCTCATTTGAACCCATTACTGCTGAAGAGGTAATAAGTAAACAGCACGGGGATCCTTCCTGTACTCAGATAAGGGCCCGACTCAACGGGGGATTCAAGATACCCTTTCTAACCAACGATCAGAGATTCCTTGTTAGGATTGTTGGGCTGCGTCCTCAAATCGTGGTTCCACACTCCCTACAATGGAGGGTTCTCCATATATCCAACTATGCAAAGACTGGGGGACACCCTGGTGGCAGGAAGTTGTATCTAACTCTCCGAAGAGACTTTTATTGGCCAGATATGGCATTCGACTGCTACGCAGTATCCCGTTCATGCACGGAATGCGCCAAGAACAACATCAAACTCCAACGAAATTCGAAGTCGATGACGCTGTTCCCAGCCCGGGATCCCTTGGAGTTCGTCGCTATCGACATTCTAGGCGAATTAATTCGAACCGTACGCGGTCACAGGTATCTCCTGGTCATCACGGACAGGTTTTCGAAGTTAATGCGAACGGTTCCGTTGAAGCGGATCACTGCAGCAGCAGTTGCACAAGCATTTGTGACGCATTGGGTCTTCACTTACGGGCCAACCATTAATCTGCTTTCAGACAATGGCTCGCAGTTTGCGTCAAAGTTCTTTATGGACGTATGCCGTATCTTGGATGTCAAGAATTTGTTTACAACAACCTATCATCCCCAGTGTAATGGGCAGGTAGAACGATTTAATCGTACAATGCTTAACGCATTACGATCCTATGTTGCGGATCACCCAAAGGATTGGGACTTGCACACCGATGCTATTACGTACGCTTATAACACCCAGATTCATTGGGTAAGGAAGCTTTCGACGTTGGAACTCGTTCTTTCCAGGATACCGCCACCGGTAGCAATCGAATCACAACCGACGCTAGCGTCTTTACCGTCACCAAGGATGTACAAGGACAGCTGGAAACATTGGTTAATCAAGATGGTACCGGTAGCCCGGAAGGCCATAGACAAGGCACAGCTTACGTACAAGCGTAATTCCGATCGCTGAATTCGCGGTACACCAGTGGTGGTAGAGCCAAACAGCTTTGTGCTTCGGAAGGAGTATTACAATCCCGACCAGGAAAAGAGACATAAACTCTCCCCCATCGCTGATGAACCATATCGCGTCATTTCCGTCAATCCGGATACCGTCGTACTCGACATTGACGGACGTCATGAACGAGTCTCGCGTGACCGTGTGGTGCCCGCCCCGACGCCACCCACCGCAACCGGGCCCACCTCAACCAATACCCAAGCAGAGGATCTTCAACAGGAAGAAAAACCGTCAACAGCCGCTACACTACCGTCGCGCCCGGCGATTCTTCCGCACCGGGATCGAGGATTAATTGATCTACCTACAGTAGGTACTTCTGACCACAGAACTGAACTTCCTACTACTTTAACGAATTCCAACGACTCTGCACCAGTATTTCCAAGAGTAACTCCCCCCACCCCATCTCCTGATGGAGCCCGTGGCGCCACCTAAGGAGGGGGAGGATACCGCAGCTGCTACGAATGGCACTGACGCTCCGGTGTCGCCCGGTTCCCCAACCACGGGAAATGTGATCCACACTGACAATCCAGTCGCTCCCGTGGAAGAATCTAGTGGCACGGTTGCCTTGTCGCACCTCAACCGTGAGGACTCCGCCGTATCGGTCTCCGTTACCACGGAACGTGCCCGCGAGAGGAGGAACGTCACCGCAGAAGCAGCTACCCATCATGGGATTGCTAACCGCTCGAAGTCGCGTAACCGCGTTGAGAAACAGTCGAACTGTGAAGACAGTTTCCGTTGATTCGGACCAGCCGCCATACCCGGAAGAATAGCGCTGCAACCGTGAAAGGGGATGGTCTCGTGAACGAGTTCTGCGGAATGTTACCAGTCATTATGGATTCCCTTGTGGGATTTTGAACGATTTCGTGGAAGCCGACACTCTACAGTGTGCACCACTTTGGGGGTGGAGTGGCTCTAGGAGCCCTGGCATTCTATCGCCACTGCAACCTTGCAATCTGCGTGACACGGGGCCTGACATAACCAGGCGCGTGCCGCGCGATGCACGTTACAACGTGGAAATCCCTAATGAGCGGTCGGCGACCTTTCGCGAATGGATGGCCGAGCACGGCACGCGCACGACTGTCGTGGCCGCCAATCTGTGGCGTAGAGCCAATCAGAGCTCTTAGCACAAGCCCAGTGGACCGGGTGAACCTCCGCCCTGCCAAGGGAGTGCCGTACGCACCTCCGTCACCGAAACGGTTCTCCCCGTGAAGGCTGGGAGACTCGTCAACCGGAAATACTACCGTTTGTCGGTCTCTGGACTCTCGTCGAATAACGTGATACCGTTGGACTCGTCTGATCGAGAGCTTTGCAACTACCTCTATAGCTCGAGGATAGGACCCGTAGGACGCGAGCTACACTACGGCCGCCGCAGCGGAATGCCTGGAAAACCGCGGAAGTAAGCCCATCTCCAACACTTGGAAAGCTTCACCTGCGTTATTTTAGGCAGCTACAGAAGCTCTCCAGGTGAAACTGCATCAGCAGGAGTGTCCCATACGCCATGGAGGCTCGCGAACGGGAAGTGTTCCTACAGGAATTCGTGATCGAACGCATCGTGAGTCACGTCGTGAACCCCGATGGGGAGACTGAATACCAAGTCTGCTGGTACGGATACTCCCCTCAGGAGGATACTTTCGAGCCGATCGAACACCTACATCGATCGAAGGTTCTCGCCTACTACCGACGTAAGCAACTAGCGCTGCCTCTAGATTTGGATAAGGCCCAAGTAGGGTAACAATGCCGCCGCGTCATAACGGCAATTGACGGGCCACTGTAGATTATGGGCCTAAGGAAGGAAGTAGTGAAGGGATGAAAGAAGAAAGATGATTTCCGTCCAAGGGACGCCGATTTATCGGAAAGAAGCGAACTACCCTCTAACGGTCCCTGTAAACATGTCGTGAAGCTACACGCATAATGGGGAATCGTATTGGAACGATGGTGCGCCAAAAGCATTGAACCGTAATCCGGATATGAAGGAAGTGACATCGAAGTCGATTTTATTCTAAGGAGAAGTTATACCGCTAGCTATTGCGGAGTGCGTTGGTGGCAGAGCCTACCACAGCCCATCATGGAGGGAACCCATCGTTGGGATCACTGCCATCCTGTCGAAGGACCGGCACGTCCACGGTTGGACGGCCCCGCTTGGGGAGGCTGACTCGCGAAAGCCTGCGCGCCAAATGCCAACAGCTGGCCGAGGTCGTACATATCCGGTGGAACCGGCACCCAAAGTCCGAGGAGCTGGTTGCGCATGGCTACCACGCGAGGGTCGATATTCCCCTGCGAAGGGCTCACGCCCCAACCGATAGGAGCAACTGGCGCAGCCGCCACTCCGACAACCGGAACTCCTGCGGAAGTGGCCGACGGACCTCCCGTTGCTGGTTCTTCCACAGTATCATCCACCATTGGATCGTCCTCCTCTGCTACGGAGTAATAGTTGTCGGAAAACATAAACCCAATAGGGTGATCGCTCGGAACCACTCGAGGAAGTCCGCATAGGACGAGAGCCCGCTCCTTTAGGATGGTAACTCCCTCCCAGGGATCATAATACACGAAGTCAACGGCACCCGGATGTCTTCGCCCTGGCGAACGGTCGTAGTGCGAACGAGTGCCCCTGGAGACGTTTTCCGCCGGAATGTACTCCAATCAATGGAATCGATGAGATCGATAAGGCTGATGACCTCGCTGACGTTGTCAACCGAACCGAGCGCGGTGTATAAGTCCAGTGATCTAATCACATTCCGTAACCTCGGAAGCAAATACCAAACACGGTTCTGGTCGTATGCTTCCCATAGCATAAACGCGGCAACGCGAGCGGCCCATTCGGCGATGAAGAGCATCCAATACTCCGAGTGCGGATTCGCAATCATGCGTGACCCCACATAGGAGATGCACGGAGGCAATTTCGGGAAACACCCGCGTGGTACCTCATAGTGAGCCCACCACGATGGGAGTGGAGCGAATCGACACGCTAGTGCGTCCGGATGCAAAGGTTCAACCTCCATGTTCTGGTGCGGAATCAGATACCCGAACCGGGATCGCCATTTGCGTTGGTTTCGCAGTCGGTCGAAGAAGCTTCCCTCTCCCGAAGTGCGATGTAGATATCGGAACTCCGCTCGCAGGATAGGCCTGTTGAACAGGAGAATGTCCGCCGGCATCGACTCCGGGAAGTTTTCCGCCGCCTGGAAGTCCGCGAGGTTCGCGCCATACTTGATCTCTCCGTAAGTTCGGAACCGGGAAAGGTCGGACCCGTATGACTCGGGAATCCTCTCGGGGAAGGAGGCTCGGTCCTTCCGAAAGTATGCCAATCGCGCCATAGCCGCGCGCGCTTCATCTAGCGTTTCGTATCCACAGCCGCGCCGTTTCCGTGACAACACGTAAGGTGCGACCGCCACGCGGTGTCTCCAATCCCAGGAATCCACCCTATCTCGGTGTAGGCCGCCAGGCAGCATACGGTTCTCGGTGTATGAATCCATCAACGCACTGTTGCGAACGGCTGTCGGGTGAAACCAGGGCGCTCTGGAATAGGCCCAGCTTCCTCCGGTAGTCGGATCTTGAACAAGGAGCGATTCACGGGCTATCCAGCCAGCTGGAGTCGCCAGCAAGGGCACCGCCTGAGCGGAATGCTACGCTGCGACGTCGACCGGGTTCGGTGTAGTCGTGTGATGTTGACTCTGAGGCAGAGGAGCGGAGGCGAAACCGCCGAGATATCCTGTCGCAGGAGTTGCGGGACCCGAAACGTTCAGAGCCCCGGCTTGGGAGTGCTGCTCGTCGCCCTGGTGAGGGTTCATCGAATCGTCCATCGCGGAGGAGACTTCAAGTACTGAATCGTCTGAGTGCAGAGAAGTTGAGTGCGCTTGCGCGTGTGTCTCGTTGTGACGAGGAACCGGAATCTCGAATATGTCCATGGTGGACCGCGCTTATATACTCGCTCGCTGATGAGTCTCCGCTTGCAAAACGGATGTTTCCTGCGCTAAGGAGGGGGATATGTAGAGCAAAACGTGCTCGCCCGATACACGGGGATTGTTTTCATAAACCTCTGGTAAGGATGATTCCGGGTACTCGGAAGGTATGAATATTGGCCCACGGATGGGATACATTTTGGCAGTGTTGAGGTTTGGCACCCTGAGAGGTCGGCCATGACGTGGCGCAGATGAGTATTGGTCGCGTGTACGCGTGTGTAGGAATGGGTGTGTTAACACATGTTTTGTAATGATTGTCCGATATTTTACTGGCCGATGCCGCGGGTTGTCACGTTCGCCACATGTATGGACCTGCTCAGGTGTGCATTAGATCATTTAATATTTAAACTAATTTATCGGTTACGATATAAGAGGTGACCTCCCTGTCACCTTCTTCTTCAGTAAAAAGAAACCGAGTTCTGCTTTGAACTAGTTTGCCATCGCGAAGTGTACAACTCCAGCCAGAGGGTCACCGCGTACGGTAAGAGTTTGACTTATCCCTCGGGATCACTCAGGCAATACTGACCATTGTGGCCTTGCCTTTGGGCTTTTTTATTCCATGTAATCAGATTTTCTTTTTCTTTCACTGTGCAGTCGTACTGCTTTCAGCAGAATAGGAAGCGTTTCCGTCTCTGTATAGAGATGTGCCGCGTGGGCTTAATACACATCGTCGTTTCCGGGCGCCGGGTCTTTTACCGCTTGCCACACGTTCTGCAGCGGAAATTTCTTCTTTTTATTTTGTTTTTCTCTTCTTTCTTTCCCCGTTTTACCTAGAGCTTACACCGCTGTACGGTACTTTTCTTCTCAACCATTTAGTCAATTTTTGCCAGAGTTTGGGATCACGCCTGTTCACCCCTCAACCTCCGTAGGTATATTTTGTATCACGGGTGGTCTTACACCCGCACTATCCGTGTTCAGAGGGCTCACCACTGAGATCACCTCGTCTAGAGGGCAAAGACTCAAATTCTTTGAGCGAGGATTCCATCGTTGGGGTTTGGCTCTACATCTATCTCACTAGACATAAGAATCTTCAGTCCCAAAAGGGTTAACTGCCCGACAAATTGCAGCTGTAAGCAGAAAACACGTTCAACACGTTATATGCCTAACATTTTAGTTTTGTCGCGCATGATGGCTGTAAAACATTCTGAAATTTGAATGCGAAGATAATCGACAAAGTTAGGTTTGTAGCAAAGGTAGAATGTTGCGAAGCAAAACAATCCATAAAACGTTTGAACACAGTCAGAGTGCAACAAAAGAAGTACTGAACTGTCACATTGTAAATTCACAAACTGTATATACTCTTTAAACTCTAATGCCGATATAGTAACCAATCAACCTAGTAAACGACATAGCCCTTCATACTTACTCATCCTTTAAACATTCTGTACGTTTCGTCAACAACATTCTCTAAAATTTGCATGACCCAGTTTACCCATAGAACTGCTAAAACGCGTATGGTTCACTTTCTTCTAAAACTGCATGACTCACTGTGCTATTAAAACGACTCTAACTGATTCTTTTAGTCCACAAACTTTCAAACAATCTATTCTTTCCGTACAAAAATCCTTTTGAACGTTAGAAAATGTGCTTGCACGAAGACGAAAAAGGAAGGTATAGATAGCATCATTGTCATGATTGCTGCTGAGCGATGGACCAGTTGCAATGAAAGTGGCAGCAGAAAGGAACGCAGTGTGCTTCGCTAGAGCATTTATTGGCAGCTGCCGAATCACGTGTCTCCGAGAATCAATCGTCACTGTGTTTGACCAACATGTCACGGACAAATTGTTCAAATTGGTGCTGTACAGTGCAATTTGACGGGCAGTTAGGGTCTAGTGTGCCAATCTGCAGGTTCAGACTACCTGAAACTAGCTTTTTACTGCTTTAATATATATTTTACTCTGAGCAAAGTGCTCGATTAGCTCAACTTTAGCTCTATTTGTTTGTTAGTAGCAGCTTCGCTAAATAAATAAATTGTAAAAACGGCCAATCCTCCAATTTTGAGATAAGATCCCAAAAGTTAAAAGAAGTAGATAGTGTTTTGAATGATTTTTCTTAGAAAAGGCTTTATTTCAAATCAAAGTATGTCGCTGGAGTTCCGGTATGGAGCTTTGCTATTGCTAGACTGACAGACGACAGGTCTTGTGATCACAGGTCATGACTTTTTTCTATCGTCGGTTGGCCAAGACCGGACTTGACTGCGTAGTTAGCGCCGGCTCGACCATGCACACAGCGCCACGTGGAGCTAACCTTTTTCGAATGCTTTAATGTGAAAAGTATGTTTCAAATACTCAAAATTTTTTGAACGTTTTAGACGGATCCATATTTTCAATGAAAAGTTTCTGAAAGTAATGGCAGAGGCTTTGTAAATTTAAAATAGTTTAAAAGTGTTGAAACAAAATTGCTTTGACACAGTGTGAACTTTGAATGTTCTAGAAGAAAGGACCAAAATATATCGATTACACTCTTGACTGTTCGCTCATTAATATCACGTTAGGACTTCCTACTCTCATGGAATGAATGGTGCCGATTACAAATCAATTTTATTTGGAGAAACTCAAGCACGCAACCAAAATCATACTTTTACTCACATTTCGTGTTCCTTTGTTAAATCGGCGAAAGCACATGTGCTGAGCGCAACCATGAGAGACCAAGAAGGTGTGACAAAACTTGCCTATCGGATTTGGACTACATGCCTCACATAGTGCTTTCTTTTATTCAAAGTGCACAAAAACGAGATAGAGTTGAGTGCTGAACTTATCTGGAACGCATGGGCTCAAAAAGATGTGTGTGACAGTTTGAACACGTTTCGATATTACATTCGAAGAGAATTCGAAACACTCTTGACTGCTAAGCAGAACTTGCCGAAGTCCTCATGGCTTTTGGAAAGTCCACGGCGTGCTGGATCCAGGAATGATTTTGGTGCGCTTCGTCAGATTTGTTTCCCGTGACATGGGGCAGAATAGGAGTTGCATGGTGGAGCTTGTCTCTCAAAAGGGTGGAATGGTGTTTCGGATTAGAGATTCGAAACTCATTCTCTTGGGGACTCATCTGCTCTTTTACCTCTTCGAAAACGGAGAAATCCACGAAAACTGAGGCAGAGGAGAAGAAGCTATAGTATCAACTGCAGTTTCACTGGAACAGTTAGAGTCACAATCTGTGAAGTCAAAACCGCCATGTAAATCCCGCCAACTTCCGTCACGATCAGCGATGATCTCACGCACAGACTCGTACATGGCGATGTTTTTCAAAGGGTCATTGAAGCCGTGTAAGAAATTGCAATGGACACCATACGGGCATTTGCCGTTCTTTTCGTAGTTGCGACAAATTTTGGTCTTGAACTGAGGGTGCAGTTGAACAGGACGTAGTTCATGTTTGCCATGAGCAAACTGACATTTGGCACCGTACTTGCATGGTTGATTATCGACATACTGGCGACAAAGTTCGGTTTTGTAAAGCGGATTCCGAGAAAGGAACCGGGCTTGGGGTGAGGGTTTTGTCGGTGTTGAAAGCGGGGAAGTTTGGAAAGGCCGGACGTCCTGTTTTGAGACGGAGAAGAATCGTGAGTCCTTGGTGGCATGCATGGTATGCTGAGGCATGACTTGTGATCTGAATAGAAGAAGAAAATGTTTGGAGATAGGAGTTGTGCGGGAGAGAAGACGTTGTGGTTGGACGAAGAAGCTTGATGACGGAAAGCATTTATACGATAGCAGGTCAGGGAAACAGCGGATGCTTGGAAATAGGCGGGCTTGTACGACGGACAAAGTTTTGATGGTGGAAATTTCCGCTGTCTGCCCGTGTTTACGTGACAAGCTATGGCTTTTGGAGGAATGGTGTGCCGCATTCGGGCACCAGCTACGTGTAGGTCTTGTATGTAGCGCTAGGACAGAGTTATGCGTAGTGAAATTCAAGACGTATGTTTTTCGATACGGGCGATGATCAAGAAAGCTCGACTACGGGCGAAGATGTAAAACATACGTATAAAACGGTCAACTGGACGAAACAAGCTGTTGGACACAAGCCCCGCTATCAGATATTTCGGTAGGAACTGGTTTTCGCTCCTTTCCACTTGTGTTGCTTGATTTAGTGGCGCTATGCTTGATTTTTGTGCATTCTGTATCGAAAGCAGCGTTAGCAGCGACGCTGTGCTTGTTTATGGAAGCGTTTAGCTCTACGTTGCCACACCTTGGGAGTGGCGTGCCGCGCAGGAAGAACAAGGTGGCGCGAAGACAGCTGCCAGACGAGTTGTGCAAAATGCGCGGCACAACGCTGGTGGCAGCTGCGCGCAGCGTCGCTGATGCCTATTGGATGACGTCAGAACGTACGCGTGAAGGGCGCGTTCGACGACGCGTGCCGCGTTACAGCATGCCACGCTGGCGTCGTCTCTTATCCAAGCCATTCATTGCCGGTTCGCCCTTTTGGGTGCATTTTCCTCGAAAGAATGTCCGCATCTTCGGAATGCATTCCGTGTCACTGCTACTTTTCAAAGTCGCAGACCAGCCCGCGAGAAACGCTATGATTGCTATCGCACGACAACGACAAGTTTATTTATTTAGTTCCCGTTTTCGGCGATCTGAGGCAAGTTTAAACGCTTGAGAATGAATCGGAAACCTACATATTTACTCTAGATCTTCTCTCTCGTCCCATATCAATATTGCCTTTAAGGCTTCAACACTAGTAGGGAAATTTCAAAGACTCCAACTCAATCTGTTCACGCCTCCACGGTCACCACCAGCGCCGTCTCGAACGACTCGCCGTCCACGACGATGTTCCTGGACTCTATCGCCTCGAGCGAAGCTCCAAGCCGCTGCGCGTGAACCTCAACCTCCAGTCCGCCCTCCAAAACGTTCACGTCGTTGGAGCTCAACACGCGGTTCTTCATGTTGTTCACCACATGCGCCGTAGCCTCCACCTGAACCCCGTCCGGTGCGTGAGAAATCGCCTGCAGTCGGATCGGCTCCTCCTCATCATGATTCGCCGCACTCACGACCAGTCCTTTCCCATAATCGCCAGACAGAATCTTCATCTCGTTCTCCTCGAAACTGACGTACGCGATGCCGTATACCGAGTGCATTTGTTCGGCCACGTTTGCGTACACCGCGCCATCCTCTGACTTCACTACCGCCTTCACTGCGTACCTTGCTTCGCCCGGTAGACCATCGAAGAAAAGCGTCACAGTGACGTTGATCTTCTGGTCTGAAACTTCTTGCGTATGGATTTGGTGAGAGGTAATTATGTGCTCATACACCGTGTGCAAGGAGGTTTCTGCCAATTCTTCGCCGTCATTGAGTTCCAGAAGGAAGCTCTGAGTTGACTCTGCTGACCCGAACTGCTGCAGAGTTTCGGAGGCTGCCTCGATATGTGTGAGCGTGCAGCTGACAACACTGAATAGCATTAGAACGATGAAGTAATGAATCATTGGGCTCATTGGTTTTGTAGCTCTGTTCCGAGTTCTCTGTTACTTCGAAGACTCTTGTGTTGAACTCCGATAAAACATTTAACAGAGCTCTGTTGACGCGTTTAAATTATGGGACAAACAAAAACAAGAAACAATTAACTGTTCCTTTTCGGACTGCTTCATTCCTCATGAAATCATGGATAACAGAAATGAAAAAAAGGCACTTGTTTTTCATAACATGAAACTACAATTCAATATGAGTCAATACTGAAGAACAAGTGAATAATTTCCAAGTGTAAAAATTTCTTATTGAAACAATTCATAATCATGATAGACAAATTTTCTTTTTTCAATTGTAGAGAATGTCAAAACCTGAGATCGAGCCGACTAAATTTTGGGTTCTTTCAACTGATGAAAAATGAAATTGTACACGTATGGTAACATGATTCGTTGTTTGTTTTGTAATGTAATACGTAATTGTACAACAAAACTTTAGGCTCGATGGGAAATAACAATAATATTTCCAAAAACCAGTTTCAGGAATGCAATTGCGCCAATTTACAGGTTTGTATATGTGACGGACTGTAAGAAAATTCACGAGTTTCGCTCAAAATTTTGATTGAGTTTGCTCTGCAGAAATGTAGTAAACTTTAGTGGACGTATAATTCGTGCACACAAAGAAATGTGGGAACAAATTTATCGTTCAAAATGAGCTACGTGTACAGGTGTTGAATTGTAAAGTTTCCATTTATAAAATTTGAGCATAAAACAATAAAATATTAAGGATAACATCTGAACACTCAAGCTATCTTTAACCCTTTTGGGACCTGAAGAAATAGCCAATGAGAATGAAAGAAAGAACTCGATCTTGCGGCTGAGAGAAAGTGGTGTAACAAACCATGTTGATTGAAACACACGTGGTCCTGGAGTTCGAATTTTATTGGTTTGATCTCAAACCGATTGAATTTGTAGCCAATTGCAAGGATTTTGCTTATGTCTAGTGATCTAAACATAAGCCAAGCAGACAAGTGGCACGATGACAACGAACGGTTATAGTGGTTACCCAATCATGTTGTCCGCTTGTGTCTAGTGAGCTAGACATAAGCGAACCGTCTGAAAAGGGTTAATGGTTTTACGAGGAAAGGCGACCTTCGGCCGCTAGATCAAGTGTTTCATCATAGACCATCCTACGTCGAGTAATTGCTTTCATTGCGGTTTTCTGGACGTTCAAATCTTTTCACGAAGCCTTCGACAACCTCTGCTGAGAACCTGTCGGGACACAAATCAGACTCCTACTGTGTATGTGTCACATACTGGAAGGAGACAGGTATGGACCATACACACTGTCATCTTTTGCCTGGCCGTCTAAAACTAAATCCAGTAAGATCGCGCAAGGCTACTGTACCCATGTCGAATTTTCGATGGTATGAAGGTATAGATAGATCATTTAAACATCTCCGCGAAACTCTTCCACCAACGTAATGGCAAACAATGCCATGAGGGCGAAATCTTGGTCATCTTCCACACGGAGGACAAACGATGTCCAGTCGTTCAACGGTCTCTCGCCTTCAATGCCTTGACGGCGCACGGCTGCCAACAAACGTGAGCTGGCAACGTCTCTGACCTGGAAGCGGTAGTCAACACGCATCATATCCGCCTTCACCTCCATGTGGTGCCGGCCTTCCATTTCGCCTCGCCAAGCGAACACGGTTGACATGCCGAAGAACGGAAAGATACTCTTTCTGCGGAACGTGATGGCAGTCTCGCCTGTGTTGCCATTCAATAGTTGCACCGAGAAACCAACGTTCGTTCGGCGGCGATAATGCAGCTCGTTTTGCGTGTCGTACAGTTCACGCGCGTTTCTGTGGTCGAAGTTGGTGCCAAATTTGATGAGTGAGAAGCGAATGGGCTTTGTGCCTAGAACCTTGTACTGCATGCGGCCCGTGGCCAGGCTCGTCACGGAGTATATGAGGCCGCTGGATTGGTCGTGCTCTTTGATCAAAAAATCGTGGCTGTGAGTGAGAGCAGACGGCGAGAGCAAGTCATTCATGTCAAGATTGACCTTTTGGCCTGACAGGATGATAGCAATGATGGCGACGATGAGGACAAAGCTGGTGACAGCGTGTCTGCACAGCATTTCGAGGAGGCGGACGACGAGGGTTCATCGATGAGGTTGGACGGCTGCATAACAAAGCGGGACGCAATGTGCGTGTTGGAGCTGGAGGCTATGACGAGTTCTTGCAGGTGATCACGACAGGCGCAGAGAAGATTGTAATAATATTATATTATTATGAAACTGTGGCGGCGGTTTTGTTGCCATCACCCGAGTGGTCACGAAACTGCTTGACATACAGCAGATTGACATAATCTGTAAACAACATGCTGTAAGATATGTTTTGTCGTTCCCGTCACCGACGTGTACCTGTCACATACGTGTTCCGTCGACCGGGAGGTCGGACGCGTCCGGGGTACAAATGGAGCAGCCGTGTTTGACCGGAATGAAGTGGGCTTTGTCACGGATTTGTCGCCTGCTATTTCGTATGCCGCATGGTTCTGCTCCAACGTGGGTGAGGAGGGTCGGGACGGCAGGCAATGTGGGTGGCATAATTCTGCGAATCAGCTTATTGAACGGCCGGCTTAAATCAAGAACCGGAAGAGACCCAAGTGCCAGTCGAAAGCCAGTGCCATCGTGAGTCTTGGGAGGACTGCGGCGTGTGGATCGAATGGCGGCACAGAATGAGCACGGGAGATGATGAATGCGTCCATACTTCGTGCATTCGAGGATGGCATTGCCCGAGAGTGAGTTGCGAAGAGCCCGACGAAAATCATTGTTGATGCCATCTTCCTCTGGCGGGACACCTTCTGGACAGCGCTCATTCATGAATAGCGTGGCCACGTGCCCGCTCGCCAGTGGGAGTATTGGGGCCAATTAAAATAATTCAATTTCAATCTATTCACTGTATGACATTGTCGCTGACTTGTCACCAACTGCATCCATGCAAGAGACCAGCAGCCTCATCTGCCGATCAAGTCGCTGACGTGGAATGCATCTCTTCCCTACCTCCTCCGACAGGACCACCAGAGCAGAGCCGTCGTCATGGCTCTCGCGTCTCTCTCGAGAAGCTCTCCTTGCTTCCCCACGAAAAACTCCAACCCTCGCTTTTGTCATTCAGCCCGAGTGTGACTTCTTCTTCATCAATTGCATCCGCCACTTGTTTCTCTACATAAGGCCCCATCTATTTCTGTAACATGATTGCTGTTGCTTCGCGCCAGGATTCAACCAATTCCAATCAACGCACATCTTGTTCGCTTACCGAAAATGGCCTACCGCCTTGCTTTCTTTGCGTTCTTTGCCTTGTTTTTCCTGCAGTGCGCATTCCTCCACCCGGCTGAAGCCGCCCCGCGAGAAGAAGTCTGCCGTGCCGTGGAGACCTGTCTTGCCCGCTTAGACAACGGAACCAAATGTGACGTTATCCCCGTTCCCGACGACGCTGTGTTCCTCCCGCCAACAGAACCGTTTCAGCTCAAGCGACTTCGCAGAGGCGTGTATCAGTACTCCGATGGATTCTTCTACACTCTCATAATCCGTCGCGGGTATCACCTCGTCATGGTCGACATTGCCGAATCTTCTTCTTCTGCAAAGCCTGACGGAAGCAAAACGCGGTACACTGACGCCGCTGAGAAAGTTATGGGGGGAAAGGCCCCGAGGCATATTGATATTATCTACTCTCACGAGCATTATGATCATATTGGTGCCACAAATCTGTTTGTCGACTACATGAAGAACAAATATCCCGAGGTGACCTTTGACTTCTGGGGATCGCAGTCCACGAAGCGTATGATAGAGGAATCGGAAGTGCAGAAGGCGCCCATCCCAACCAAGTTTGTTGGCCCTGATGGAACCCATATTTGTATCGGAAACGATTTGAGCATTGATCTCAAGGTTGTTGGAGGTCATGCGCAGGAAGACATCCGTATCTACATCCCACCATACGGAAAGAACCAAGGAATTGTGCAGTATGTTGATGTGGTGTTCGCCAAGTACGTCACGACTCTTGACATCGGTATTACTGAGAACTTTGGCCAATGGATCCGCGCCCAACAAGATATTCTCGAGCTGGACTTCAAGTATTTGATTGCTGGTCACTTCCTTGAAGCCACAAAGGAAGACATGCGACTCAATCTCGAGTACAGTGAGGACTTGCTTCGAGCTGCACAGGAGGCGTTGGACACTGTGAGCGATAAGGACCTTGCAGAACAGGGTATAGCCAAATTCGGAGATCCCACAGCTGCTGAGTTCGGAAACGCTCACTTCCTCGTCATTGACGTCATTCGTGCGGCAGAGACTAAGAAATGCTACCGTATCATGCTCGAGAAGTGGGGATGTAGACTGGCCGGCATTGACATTGTCGGAGAGTCACATTGCTTGAAGGCTCTCATCCACGTCGCCACGGAGTTATAGAAGTCGGATGAATCGCTCTTTTAGGATATGAGAAAATGATTATGGCAGTTGGAATGTTGGAGCAAACAGGATTGCAAGTGTAACTAAACTAAACTCTTGCTAGCATTGAAAGTTAACATCAATAATGTCATATACGCCTGACAGCGGCTACTGCCATCACATCTACACCGGATATGTAGCCTAGTGGTTTTTGGGTGATCACAGGTTATGGGCCCAGGTACTGAGGTCGCAGGTTCGAGTCCTGCCAGTGCACGCTTCAGCGCATCTTTAGATCAGCTCCACTCACGGCCCACGGGCAGTGCCGGAGTGACGGGGAGTGTCATATACGCCTGACAGCGGCTACTGCCATCACATCTACACCGGATATGTAGCCTAGTGGTTTTTGGGTGATCACAAATAATAAACAAGTTTTGCTTGTACGAAAATTCTTTAGTCAACGTTTTTTGAGATGTTAAACGGTATAGGCGAAGATGCTATGATTATCAAAGACTGAGGATCAAGTACTGCGGTTGTGACGGAGGAGCTGCACTCAAAGAGAGCCGCTGCCATTCTTAGTAGTTATTGGCTGCGGCTCAAAGATCGATCTTCCCGCCAAAACTTCGAATCCAAATAAATCGGCTTCCTGGTTCCCGGAAATTCCATCATGAGATCTGCATTTACGTCGCACCTTGAATCGAACGAATGAATGGAAGGCTCTGGCGAACAGGAGGGGAGCAAGGTATAGCAAGGCAAGTCAGGGCACAGCGGAGATGATATCGTGACTCCCTGTGAGTGCCACCATCTGCGGCTGACAGCACCACAATGGCGCTGAGATGAAAAGTGAAGATGAACTTGTTAAACGATATTCTCACGCATAAGCACGTGATTGCGGCCCGGGATTGTGAGGTGAAGGGAATTTGTCTTGGTCTCTGGGAACTCCGGAAAACATCAGAAAACCTGTAAGTTTAGAGCTGAGTTAGCAACTTCTGGCCGCTGACTCTTGATCGTTCTAAAGGTCTTTAGTCAACTTATCGATATTAGCTTCTTTTAATAATGTAAGCGAAGAGTGCTGAAGTTTTTGATGTTACTTCGCTTAGAACTTCGCTCCACATGGCGTCATTCCACAGTGACGAGTGATTCGGTAGAAAGAATCAGCCAAAAAATTTAGGCACAAAGTTCAACTCTGGTTTCGAGATAAACTATGGCGATTCATTTCAATTTTCGAGGCTTACATCTTCGTCAAATGTTACGTGATCCTCAGAATCATTGCATTTGCATGGCACTAACCTTAGTTGCATCCTGGAACTGTGAATCGCCTTGACAGCCTAAGCACTATACAAGTTCACCTACTGCGTCACGCAGTATTTGTGACTAGATTTTTTGAGCAAGTCCAAAAGTCAAAGTATCTCAAAAAAATTCATCGTCTTGGTGACTAGAAGTTTATCGCATTTGATAGTCATTTATTTTTCTATGAAGTCAGTCAGTCACAAATACGGGCCTGGTGTCACGATATGTAAGCGTTGATATAATTCGGTACATTCTCAAGCGAGTGTTCAACTTTGAACACTGGCGTGCGAATCTGCCAAACTATCTCAACTCTTACATGTTTTGACTCTCAAAGTGAGACAATCACTGAACGACACAGATGAATATCGATAACTATGTCGTGCTGGGGAAGCAGTTTCATGTGACAAGTCTTTTGAAAAACGTACAACTTTGCACGTTATACAAATGACTGCACACAAAGGGAAATTTCAGAACGACAAAAGATGTTCCAGTTCTTGACTGTCCTCTGAACATCGAGTATATAAGAAAGGGAACTGGTTCGGAAAGGACGTGATCGACCAATGTCACTAAGAGCGTGAAAGAAAGTATCACGACCAGCTACACATCTTTAAGTATACCGATGACGACACCAATCGATCCAGGTACTGAAGGACGCGAAGGAAACTCGGCGTTCTACACCAGTATTCTTGATTGGCCATTACAAAATGATGCAACTGAGGGAGATATGTGCAAGCATAATGGAAATGTCTACAAAGCCGCATTTTGGACCGCAAAGGATATGGAACCTGGTACAGGCGATTCCAGTGTGAACGGATGGAGGTTGTACGACGAGATGTACGACATTTCATCCACGACGCCGAACACTAATATGAACCTCATCGGATACCTTCCAACCTGGCATGAGGGTTTTGATTACTCAAATGTTGATCTATACTCTTCGGTAACCCATGTTATCATTGCCTTTCTCATGTTCGACACCGAGGGCAACTTCACACAAACGTCAAAAGATGAAGTGTCCGGAGTGCTTACGAC
Source organism: Gracilaria domingensis (assembly GCA_022539475.1). NCBI lineage: Eukaryota > Rhodophyta > Florideophyceae > Gracilariales > Gracilariaceae > Gracilaria > Gracilaria domingensis. Next base: position 96,992 of record VCMS01000143.1, on the reverse strand, counting down.
CGTGAAGAACACTATTGCCACGCTTTCTAGTCCGCCCAAAATAATGGTGGCTTGTGGCGGTGCTACTGATGAGAACTTTTGGAATCTGATGAATTCGGTTTCGGATAACCCCTCGGCCTCCGAGTTAACGGCTGTGCTACATAGCATCACTGACTTTGTGTCTACTAACGAATTGGATGGGGTTGACCTGGATTTAGAATGTTGGTGGTATCATGAGGCCCCAGCAAACACTACGTTTCCCCGAGACGCCGGAAGAGGGCTAGACACGCTTGTGGCCGCTCTGAAGAATACAACTACAAGCCCTGAGATGAACGGCAAACTCGTTTCGGCAGCTGTATTTGGTACGTCGTGGTACGGAAGAGAATACACTGGAATGGAGAAGCCGATTGGGTTTCGGTGATGTCGTACGATTTTACTGGATCTTGGAACAAATCGCCAGTAGGGCCGCACTCGTCGACTTACCGCATCAAGAATATGGGAGACTTTCTTGTTGAACAACAGGGTGCGTGGCCAGCTAATGGAACTTCTGACGGATCCATGGCGGCTAATGTGAAGAATATGGCGGACAACCCTATCAACACGCTCGAGGACTCTGTGTGGTACTGGACCAATCCCGGCTACTCGGACTGGACTGGACCTGGGCAAAGCCGAGCGCGTGCGCAGATGTGCTTTGGAATTCCCACGTACGGGTACGATTTCTCGTACAAGAAAGACGCGGACGCGCAGACCGGCGATATTCCGCCGGGCTACCGCATTGTGATGAACTCTGCGATCGCGTCCAGCTACCCGCAGGCGTTCTGCTCTTCCGTCGGCAACTACAAGGAGCTGGGCGGAACGGCGCGGCCCGACTTCATCGCGGATCAGTCTTCGCTGTACAAGTACAAGCACAACATCTACTTCTCGACGCCGGAAATGGCGCTGACGACGGCTCGCTTTGTGTCCAAGATTGGCTGCAAGGGCATCATCTTCTGGGACCTCGTGCAGGAGAGCTGGGACGACGACAAGAGCGTGATCAAGGCGGTGCACCGCGCGTTCGGCAAGTAGGTTTCTGTCAGCCTCCCGCACTGTAATCATCTTCGCAGATAGATAGTGTGGATTTCATGCAGGATTCGGCAAAAACACGTTAAAAAAAAAATTCATGACTCATGGATTCAGAAAGATTGTGTTTACTGCCAACTACGACTACGACGCCACGTGCGCGGCGTGTGCTGCGTGGCCTACGCGGCCAGCTGGCCGCCCACCTTGCTGCGGCGCACGCGCGCGTGCTGCTTGATCTGCTCAAAGTCGTGCGCGTTGTTGGACTCGCCCCAGCCCTGCTGCCAGCCGGCGCGCGCCACCTCGCGCCGCGTGTCCTCAATCGCGTCGCCCGTGCGCCGCATCAGGCTGTCCACCTCGTCCTCGTACTCCTCCTTCGCGTAGAAGCCCTTGAGCATGGCGCGCAGCACGCCGCGGTACGCGCCGCGAATCTGCTCGTTCTCGTCCACGTCGAAGATGTTCTCGAACAGCCGCGTCTTCTTGCTCTCCTTGCGCGCCGGGTCGTACAGGTAGTTGGAGAACCAGTCGCGGTACGGGTTGCGCACCTCGCTGCCCGAGCCCGGGTCGTCCCACAGCGTGTTGTCCAGGTCCCACGTGATCATGTACCACTTCTTCTCCTCCCTCGGCTTGCCCTCCTCGTCGAGGATCGGGTGCATGGCGTCGTCCAGCACGTCGCGCTTGAGGTAGAACATGAAGTCGTTGTTGCGGTTGGCCGCCAGACTATCCCAGTGCGTCGACAGCAACGCGCCGGCCAGGTAGCCGTTGAGACTGTCCATGTCGAAGCGCGATCGAATCTTCTCCTCCGGCGGCTTGGACGCCAGGAAGTCGATCAGGTCCAGCATCTTCTCGTCGCCCTTCGCAAAGTCGTCCTCGTCCTTGGCCTTCTTGCCCTTCACCAGCTCACACTTCCACCCAACTCGCGAGTAGCCCTCCCTCGTAAAGTGTGCCATACCCTTGTCTGCCTGGAACAGGTAACCTTTCACCTTCTCGTTCTCAAAGCGCTCGAAGCGAGTCTTCAAGAACGTCTTGTCGATGTTCTCCGTGATCACGTACAGTCCCTTGGGGTCGTACAGCTTGCCCTGATACGGCACGCGGTACTCAGGGTGTCCGTCATCGCGCCCCTCCTCCTCGGTGCGCCCGTTGGTCACGTACAGCGTGGCAAACGCAGTTCGGTACACCAGAGCGCCGCGAGTGCGCCACGGGCGTTGCGGATCTTCCTCACCCAGCGTGGCCTCCCGGAAGTTCTTTCCAGCAAGCGTCTCGCGAATGCGACTCGGATCGTTCTGGCTGGCACGCACCGAGAAGCCCTGCTCACCATAGAAGCGCCTGTCGTCGTTTTCGGGGAAGGTCACCTGCTGCATGCGACCATCACGCCAGGCAAACGCGTCCTCCGCGTCGAACTTGAACTTGAACTGGCGCTTGACGTTGCCGGCCGACGTGTTGCCGCGGACCTTGATGCCGACGTTGTGGATCTTCTCGCCGTCGAGGATGAAGTCGTCGACGAGACCGTAGCCGGAGTCGACGTCGTTGGCGCCGTCGTCGAGAACCTTGTCGAAGACGAGCTGGTGGATGCGAATGTGAATCTTGTGGTGGTCGCGGTTGAAGATGTTGCGAGAGGTGGTTTCGAAGATGGCGGCGCCGGACATGTCCGGCTGGTCCGGCTTCTGCAGGAAGATGGGGTCGGAGGAGGGCGTTTCGGTGGAGGTAACCATGTTGCGATGCTCTACGGATGCGGTGGGGGGGGAGGTGCGATCGAAGGAGAGATCGGAGTTGGCGGTGTTTATGTAGAGGCGGCTGTGCGGAGATCGAGAGGGAGTCGTGTGACAACGTTACTTTTTGATTGGCGGTAGGCGAAGATATTATCTGGTAACGTGTCTGTTGCGCGCGTCCGCCGTTTTCCGCCGCCAGATGCGCGCAGCATTTCGGACAGCTGTTTCCGTTTCGCGTCGAGCTGAGATTTTGCTTTGATACGAAGGTACCTTCGTCCAGTCATTTCCAGCATACCATGCTTCTGTTTGATTGCTGCATGATTATAGACAAGCCTGCGCCAGCTGGCCGCGTGGCCACGTATGCCCCACTTGCTTTCCCCATTACAGTTGTACTGTCATTCTTCTCTTTCCGTCTGAGAGCAACACGTAGGCATAGGTGGCTGAGAGCTGTACACGTATCTGCTGCAGATGCATCTCTTGAGGTTTCGCAGGCAAATACAGACCACCACCCGCCTCGCCTCCCAGTCAGTGCCGTTCATTTCGTCCAACACATGTGTAGCCACACATGTGTAGCCCAGCAACCTAAAACTTGTTCCACAGAAAAGCTTCCGTCAGGGCTACTGAATCACGACAGCGATCAGAGACCGCGCTATGTCGTAGGAAGCTTTCAGCGTCTTGCTTATCATATACGCAGCTGAAGGTTCTATTTAAGAACATGTCGCTTCGCATGCCACGTGAGCTCATCATCCGCTTCAGAGCTCTGAATGCGGTCTGCGCTTGTTGGGCATCGTGACAGGACCGCTGAAGACAAGAACATCTTTCGGGTTCAATTCCAAAGGCTGCATTGCTGGACAAGATACAAGGTAACGTCGGTACAAGTACGGTTGTGGCTTTCGACCACACACAAATCCGATTCAGATTCCAAGACCAGCTCAACGTGGCCCGCAATCCGATTTTGACTAGATCTCCACGAATGACTTCGCATATGTCGACTTCTTGTAGTGTCCATACTCAAATCACGATTTTATTCAAAACTTCATGCCTACGAAAATGGCGCACAAAGGCGAGCTCTGTCGGACGTGCGTTCAAATACTTGTGCTATGCAAAGAGTGAGAAGCAGAAACGAACTCGTTGGGTGCCAAGGATACCTTTATTACCTTTTGGTAACGTTTATCAGATGTTTATATTCCATGCCAAAGTCAAACAAAGATCGTTCTCCATAGGTGGCTGCTCGCGACAGACTATGATGTTTTGATTGCATTAAAATAACGCCCCACCACAACGTTACCAATGAGGCTCGCTGCAATGAAGATCAAGAGGTACAGAAGGGTAGAGAGCCGATACAACCATCTCTCGTCCAAAGATTTGTTAAACTTGGTTTTGATTTGATCAATTAACTCAATCAGCATTAGTGGTACAACCCAGGGTTGTTATCAGCCCTACCAGCTGACGATTAGCTCTCTTCTATCTATACTCCAATGTAATCTCGTGAGAACTGATCTGCATCATACCAATGCTTTTCGTGGAACACTGTGGTAATTTCTCAAAGGCAAAGTATGTGCACCCTTACCGTCATCGGTACGATTGGATAAGATTCTCTCGAATTCTCCTTTCAGGATAATTTGGGTCTTGAGTAATGTCACCTACAATGTCACCTACACGAGACAAGGGAAAAAGTGTTGCCCTGCCGTTTTTCAAGTCTTGCCTTTGTCTCGAACCAGTATAAATGGCCGCCCGCTCTGCTCTTCGAGACACTCTCTCAAGTACACCAGGTGCTTATCACAGTACACACTCTCCTCATTCCTCCATATTCATTCACACACTTTTGTCCTTGCACAGCACCAACAATGAAGACATTTGTCGCATTTGCTATGTTCATCACGATCGGGAATGCAGCTCTTTTTCCATCGAATCGGCAGGGTGGTAATGGTGGCGCAGGAGGTGCGGGCACAGCCAAGGGCACAGGAAACAAAGGGGGAGTTGGTGGCCACGGAGGGAATGGAGGCATTGGACTGTTTGATGGTGGAGACGGCGGTGACGGAGGCAACGGTGTGTTGATTGGCGATCATGGAATCGGTGGATTTGGAGGTCATGGAGGAGACGGTGGAGACTCAATCTTGTTTGGAAAAGGCGGAAACGGTGGTAACGGAGGTGGTGGTGCTCTGTCTGGTGATTTCGGTAAGGGAGGAATTGGTGGTAACGGTGGAAAGGGAGGTAACGGTGGATTACTCGGAGGAAATGGTGGATATGGGGGAAACGGGGGAGTAGGTTTGCTTGAGGGCTTCCTTGGAACTGGAGGATTTGGTGGAAATGGTGGTAAGGGAGGAGACTCGTTGAAGGGGAAGGGGGGTGATGGGGGACATGGAGGGTTTGGAGTACTGTATGGAAACCTTGGGTACGGTGCGTTTGGAGGAAACGGGGGCAAGGGAGGTGATGGACGTGGTGGCGGGCAAGGAGGTGATGGGGGTGCTGCGTTGCTGATCGGAGTACTTGGCAAGGGTGCTGTGGGAGGAAAGGGAGGTGATGGAGGGAATCAGCTTTTTGTTCTTTAAGGAATACGATGATGATTTGTTGTTCTCCGGAATATTGATGATTTATCTGGCACTCTCGTTCTGCTCAACGGCGATCTTTGTTTCTGGGAAAGGAGACACAGAGCGAGCAACTGCTAATAAGGCTCTGCTGCATCGTACGGTATCTATCGTACGCGTTCAGCCCGTCCTATTAGGATAAAACTGCTCCAAGGGCGGGGGTAGTGAGTGAAAAAGCGAGGACGGCAACGCCCGGCAAAAAACACGAACAACAGAGCGAAGTGCAGGCGCCGCCGGCGCTGTAGAGATTTGCCTCCCACGCATTGCCGGTCCGATAAATTTTCTTCTTCGGATCTCGAAATTTCAGAGATTGTTTTTCATCTCGTTTGTGTAAATCGTAAGTAATTACTACACGCCGGACTTCATGAATATGCGTGTACATGGGCTATCACATTTGAATGGCTATTATTCCACGCAAGCATATTGCTCTGCGGCATAGACCTTTAGTGTCTGAAACCGGAGTAACGTCGACGGCCATGTCGAAAAAACCATGCATTTAAGCACAACTTCCTGTGAACGCCAATTTTAGGGGAAACAGCGCAGGTGGTGACAAACCCAAGGATAGCGACACAATAAATGCTCGAGATTACTAGCCCAAAAAGGACGACAAGTTAACGTAGCTCAGATGCCTGCAGAAGCAGACAAGATAACTTCAAAGTAGCAGAAACTCTCCGCTAGCAGGAAGCAGGGAGAGTAATTAAACGAGAGTGTGATTTGGCGTCCGATGCCGAATGCTAACACAACAACAGAATGCAGTGCTAACAGACCAATACACCAAGGCTGTCGGCGGAACAGTGGAATGGACCGAGCTAAGGCGTTCGGTCCTGTCGTCGATACTACCATAAACCTAGTAACCAGGCGAGGTTACGACAGGAAGGGAACCAGTGCAATGCGTACCACTGCCCACGTTCGTCCGGGCGAACCGGGATGTAGATATGTTTGCAATGTGCGGACGGGCCCAATAGAGGGCAGCACAAGGCGACTGTGTAGGGAACGGCGGGAAACCGGGCAGCCGGGAATAAGGAAATATAGGGGAGAATTTCGTGGCAGGGAGGCGCAGACTACGCTGTGGGAAGATGGGATTTCCAAAGGAAAGAAGGTTGGTGACGACGGAAAGGGAGGAAGAAAGGCGAGAGAGGCAAGGATGGGGGGGTTCGTCGAGTGGGAAAAGTGGTCTGCCCGAGTCGAAATGGCTGAGAAGCGTTGGACTCGGGGGTTTATATCTACACTGGTGATGCTTCGTATACCCTAAGTTCTAGCATGATCTTCTTGTTGTTCCAAAAAAAACCTAGTGTTGCTCACCATTTACATAGTAGGTAGTGATGTTAACGTACCGTTCTTCGTCATGTTGGTGGTGGTTGGCCAGTGATGATATGTTGTTAGGTCCTGAACCAGTTTCGTAGGTTATATTCGTGTTCCATATAATGCCATGATGTTCGGTCCCAATATCTCATTATGTTGATTTGTGGTTGGCTATTGTTCTCGTGGCATCTTACTACTCTCTTTCTCATCTGTTTATCTATTTAGGTCGCATCGGTATCATCACCTCTCTTCGTTGTTCCCCAGGTACACAACTGTTGTTCGGATCTTTCTCAAGTTCAGTCTTACAATGTCGGCCAAAGATATTTTAGCCACCGTGACAGATGATGATACCAATGGTTCGGATGTTCCAAAAGCGAGGTCGACTTGCGTGATAGAGTCTGAAGCCAGAGAGGTTACGGCTGATGTTATCGAAGAAGAGGAACTTATGGCGTTGGCGAACGAGGATGAGGAGTCGGCCAAAGAGCGTGTCGAGGCCCAGCTGTTAGCGTTCGAAGACGCCTTATATGCCTTTCTGTTTAAGCGGGGTATCAGTTTGGACGAGTTGAGAGAGAACCTTGGTGAACTACCGGATCATTTCGCTCGTGGTATCAACGTGGGCTTGGAGCTGTCTTTGATGGCGCTTAGGTCTCCATCTCGAGCGCTGGCTCTCCGTTTGGTTCACAAAGCCGTCAAGGCAATAATCTTTGCATGAGTCCCAATCGTTCTTCCTGCCTTTAGTTATTCTGCTTACGTGCGCTTTAGATGCCTCGTAAATTAACCGTAGCATCGTGCAGCGCATCGCCAGCGTCATCGCCATCATATCAGTAGTCTCAACATCATTATCATAGTAGCAGTCACAAGGCGCGCCAATCATCCAGTAGCCGCAGCCCCACTTCCAGAACAGTAACGGTCCCACAGCAGCGGTAGCAACAGTGTCCCACAGCGCTTTCCCCTATTTCCTTTCGTTCACAGTAGAAGCGTCCATTCCCGTCCGTATCAATACAGAGGAACAGCAGCGCGAGAGGCACAACACCAGTACAGAGCCAGTGGTATCATCTTCAGTTTCAGGCACGCCGCAGCGCACGGCGCGCAACTTCGTCGCCCTCTGCCTCAGGCTCTCCGAGGCGCGCGGCGCGCGACTTCATCGTCTTCAGGAGCGCCGCAGCGCGCGGCGCGCCACCTCATCTTCCTTTTCCTCACGCGCGTCGCAGCGCGCGGCGCGCGACTTTATTGTTCTCTTCCTTATGCGCGGCGCAGCGCGCGGCGCGCAGCTTCCTTCTCTTTGCCGCCGCGCCGAAGCGCGCGACCTCATCATCTTCAGCCGCGCGCCGCGGCGCGCGGCGCGTAGCAGTGAGCGCAGACGGGGCGGCAGACGCAGTTCAGGGGTGGAGGGTGATTTTATCTCCGGAGCAATCTCCGGGGATAAGGAAATCTTTTGGCCGTGTCCAAGGCAGTGCGGGACACTCCCTTGGAACCGCCTCCATAGCCGCCTCCACAACCGCCTCCAGACTTACTCCACTGAGTACACTCCACTGGAGATGTACTGTTCCCGCCCAATAATCGTCGATACCAAGTAAAACAATGCTCTTCCATCAAAATCCAAGCGGACATGCTACGGTCCTGGAGGGCCAATCCGCTGCATTTGGTTCGGACGGTACATGTAACAAAACGGCACGACTGCCTGAAGCCAAAGTAAAGAATCCAAAACGGCGACATCTCAAAAGAATAAAAATAGATGACGATCTTTCTTTCCTCAAAGCGCCTATAGACACCATAGAATCGGAAAAAATGCAGTTGCATTTACAAAATTCTTGGTTAATGAGCCATGTGAGAGCAAGAACAGCAGTATTCGGGACATTTGATATGCTCTTCTTTGTTCCATTTGTGGAACAACGGCACTCTTCAAGACAGAGAAAGATATATTCTATGTATTTCTTTCGTGTTCTGCATTGAACATGCAAACGTTGACTGCAAAACGCGGCAGCCGCGGGCCCATCTCCATAATCTTATGGTAGTGTTATGCGGTACGGCGGAAAAGAGCCTTAGAGCGAATGCATTCTGAGGCGTTGGAGAACAAGAATGTGTCAGATTCAACTCAACACTGGCTTTTCACTGAGTGTAGAGAGCACAAAGTACTCTCGTAAGCACTAAAATTTTAGCAGCTGAATAAACGGGTGCCACTTAGAGCCTATATTACTCCTAAGAAAAAGGCGGCTCCAGCATGAGGTAAAACGTGGAAGGTGATAATAATTTTTGACACCGGAAAAATAAGGTCAACGACTACCAGAGCTAACAGAGTGCTTATGATAGACAGCTCTTTCTTTCTTTGGTTCGTGATGGTAACAAGAGTGTTTGTATCTTGATACGAGTGTTTGAAAGTGACGTTAAGGCACAATAGGAGTGATCAATTCAGCAAAGACGGCCAGTTAATATAAGCAATGACAGATTGCCATTCATACTGCTTGATGATGTTGGAATAAAAGAGTTCTTGCAGCCGAGGTTGATGTGCATCAAGTTCGGATCTCATTTTAGAGACAAAGTTTTGGACCTCATTCTGCTGACAAACGACACCAATGTTTACAGAACCCTACCTATGCCTCTCGTAGCAGGAAAAAAGTCAGAGTAGAACAGCTAGCCACTAAAAACCCACTTTGTCCCTGATTCCACCAAAGTAATAAACTTAGAATGCCCAAAGGAAGATCCAAGAGCAAAGAAGGAAATAAAAACAAACTAGTGGATGGACAACCCCAAAGCAAAAGATCGAGCAAGAAACGACAACAAACTGCACCCAGATTCTGCAGCCAAACTAATCTTCGCACGTCCAAATAAAAGCCTATAGACTTCTTACAAGACGTCTTAAGGAGAATTCTTAACTGAAAATAAGTCTGTCGTCACTCTGTGTCCAAGATTGTTTCTTGCAGAAGAGGTTACGCGGCACTCAAAAAAACCCCAACAGACAGCTTTTCGTCTAGCGCCAAAGTCCGTGTAGCACCAGGTACCTCGACCCACAATGTTATCCGAGTTGAAGCTCCAATGCGGCTCACTGACGGCAGAAACGCCTATGGTACACACTATCCAATTCACTTCCACGCCGACGGCGCTTCGACCGGTACTGGGTTTTCTGTTGAGTAGAGCATTGCTCGCACAAAACGCGCAAGCACAAACAAATGTTAGTAAAGCACAGAGGTCTAGACGCAGTAATAACTTACTTAGCTGCACTGCCCAGGATATAGAGTAAGGTTGATACAATCATGTAGTTGATGAACGCAATTTTGTTTTGGGTCTATACACCGCTAGATGTCTTTCAGACTGTTTGTATAATCATTCTAGTCGCTCTGATTCAGCCAGAAACGCACAAATGCATTCCAGTTATCAAAGTACTACAGCAGACCTCTCCTTGATACTAGAGTAGGGACCACTGCATGCCCCACCAACGACATTCATGCTGCTGCATGGTAGCACATTTCTATTGGTGCGGTGGCCCTACACGTGTGTAGTAACCAATGAAATATGTACTGTGGGTCACAGCGTTACGTCTTTGATGCGTCCACCAATGTACTCCAGTGATGAATAACTCCGTGTTTTTCTAACAATTTTGAATTCCAATGCAAACATTCAACGCAAATTGACTTTCCTCCCATATATAAGTCATGTGATTACTCCCCCGGTTGCTTATTTTCCATACCCATAGATTCCTCTCCTTTTTTTCTTCCCCCCATACACCTGTAACATGAACCAAAAGCCGTACAAAGAAGAACCTCTCTGTCACACGTGCGGACTGACCTGCTCTGGGCAGTGTGATGATGGATTCCGGGACGGACTGTTGATGAGTGCCGAGGCCATTCGCGAACTGGTGAAGGGTGAGCCGTGCGATCTGGTTCGAATTTGTACCGTCTTGTTAGAGGTCGTCTTAAATCATCGTCGAATTCAGAATAACAAATAAAGAAAAATACTTTCTTCCTCCTGACAAATTCCATGCTCAAGATCCCATGTGCATCCAATAAATGAAAGATGTTGCCTCACGACGGTGTTAAAGGGACAGCACTTGCTGGGCTTGGTAGGCAGTCTGACCGCTCTAAAAACTGTCCTCATGATCTTGTAGAGAAGTAGAAATGCCTCCTTGGGCCAACTTGAGACAACAACTTCTATGTCATCAATAATATGCAGAAGAAGAGCGACCTCCTTGGACAGGATAAACGGAGCATTCTCCGGGCAGAAAGGTAACAAAAGCAATTGGGAGCGAGCTAAACCGGAAGACTGCCGAAAAAGGTTGAAGGACTCTTGGAGGAGGCGGCCAGTAAAGGTTTGGCTGATATACATCGACCATTTGAAGCTCATGGGCATCGATGCTTAGCATGGGCTCAGTCGTGTTTGATTTCTGATCTGTTTGCGTATTTGCCGGGAGATACGCACGACTAGGGATGGCGAATGGTCTCGAGCGTTGACCTTTTGAAGCGGGAATAGCTTTGAGAGGCTTGGAGAAAGAACAATATTATGGAACATGCTAGATACGTCGAAGTAGATTGCCGACAGCGCTGTGCTTGGTACAATAGAATTGAAGAGATTTGATTCCGAGAGATATGTGTGTGGTGGATCTGGTAGGAGCTGATTCTATATCCTAGGCCAAGAGAGGAGTCAAGCTTGTTCCGGGGACTTCGTTACGGAGAAGAAAATTAATTGTATGACGTCTGCGAGTTTAGAATATGTTCGTCTTCCTCGGCGACTACGAACCATGTTAACATCAATGCTGTTTGCATTCCTTCCAAAAGTTGGTAGTAGTTTACCAGGGTTGCGTAAGTACGTGGCTTTGGCATTGCGTCCCTAAGTCGCGAAGCTTCTGGTTTCTGGAATGAAACGGTGGTGAGAAGCTTCTCAAAGTCGGATTAGGTTGAACCGAGGAATAGTTTCTGAATGTGTTCTGGGATTCTACGTATCCAATATTGAAAGTCCTTAGGTCTAGGGGGAGCTCCGACGGGAAAAGGGAAAGACGGGAGGGATTGATTGGCTTGAAAAGCCCTCGAGACAAAAGCGCTGATGTTCTTCGATATAGGTGATCGAGTTCTGGATTTGAAAGCAGGATTGATAAATGTTTGAAAGTGTTTTTGTGAATGTTTGTATCATTATCTTAAGAGCAAAACGCCTTTGTCAAAAATGCATTCAGATTCTTTTCATATTTTGTTGATCCGCTACCGGCTTCGACGCCTCATGTTATGAGAGGCTACTGTGGTAGTGGTCCTATGTTATGGTATGCCTAAAAAGGGTAGTGTTTTTGGAAACTTGTGCCTGAGTCAGCTCGATGCGGGGTGCGCTGTGGCAAGCCTGCCACGGCTTAACACGTATGGAGCGTTGACCGGCAGCGTCGGATGGTTAGATATTTTGTTGATATTTTCAAGTTCCTTGTGCAGGTTGCGGCACCAGCCGCGACTGTACTAGAAGTAAACCTTAAGGAGGCGTTCGGCTCTAGCTTCTTGCCGCGTGCGAACGGTTTTTGTTCCCTAACCGGGCTATACCGCCGCATCCCCGGAGCGGCTATCCACTTCTCCCAGAGAGGTGAATTGATGTCCTGATGATATCGCTGAGATAACTTATGTTAGAATTACGAAACCTGAAGATGTCCATTTGATCTCTTTAAGATGTCCCTATGATATAATTAAATAATGGTCAGATGATGCATAAAGTATACCTAAATGATAGCCGCGTGACACGCATATGATGCAAAAAGAGATGTCCATTAGATTTTGTGATGTCCAAATAATGCACTCTGAATTTCTGGACATACATGGGATATATCTTGGTGTGGTGCAATCCCAGGAGTGGGCAAACAAGAGCCGCGTCGCGGAAAACGCACGGACAGGGTGTTCGAAACCTGCTCTCTATAGGGGTAGATGCAGCAGTAGAACCCTCTGACAGGGCCAGCGCGATGCCGGCTGTAAGTCCGGGTGGCCCCGATCTGAGCGTGCAGTCAGAGGTGAAGGGGAAGAATCGGCGTAGGTATCCGGTTGTTTCGGCGAGCCACAGCCAGTGGAGATATCCAGCTTAACGATAGGGAGCAACAGGGGATCAGCAAACGAGCCGCGCTGCGGAGCACTGAGTCGTGATAAACGGGAATAAGTCCCGAGACTAGTGGGCAAAAACCTGTACAACAGGGCAGAGAAACGAGAGCCGTATGACGGAAATAATAATAAAGAAACAAACAAAAGATGCCGTAACGACGGTCTAGAACTTCTCAGTGGTATAGGTCGGATGACTAGCCCGGGATCGCGGCGGTTTGCCCGGTTAGGGACGAAGACCGTTCGCAAGCGCCAAGAAAGTCAGAGCCAGAAGCCTCCTTGAGGTTTACTTCCCGTCAGGTGGCGGCAAGTGCCGCCACTTATATACGGCACTTGAAAATATCAATTAAAAATATCTAACTATCCGGCGCTGCCGGCCAACATCCTACAAATGTGAAACCGCGGCAGGCTTTCCAAGGTGCACCCGGCATCGGGCCAACTCAGCACACGTGTGCAGAAACGCTACCCTTCCTAGACATACCCCAAAATAGGGCCATCACTGCAGTAGCCTCTCATAACACGAGGTGTCGCAGCCGGTAACGGATTAACAGTCTATGAAAAGCACCTCGGTGCATCCCTCATCAGGGCATTTTGCTCTACACTTCGTGCATCATGTGAATATATTTAGAATAATTTTTGTGTATCCAAAAAACATGTACAGGGCATCAATTAGGCGCATCCAACGCGGTACCACGGCATATCATTCCGATATCCTGGCTTTGCAGAAAACACTGATACCCTATAGATGTCCAAAAGTTTCATCCGATGGAAATCGACTGCGCATCACTTTATCTCACAGGGTCTACCACTAGTGAATCCTAGATCGTCGTTACTGCATCTTTTCTATTGTTTTACTGTTATTGTTTCCGTCCTACGGATCTTGTCACTCCGCCCTGTCATACTGTTGTAGCCCTCATTTTCCAAGAATATTTCCGGATCTCACGAGTTGGTGCACCGCTGTGCGGCTCGTCTGTCGTTCGTTTTGCGCAACACCGTTGGCCGAGATATCTCCACTTGATGTGGCTTGCCGTGAGCATCCGGATTTAGCGGCGCATCTACCCCATCTTACCTTCGACTGCACGATCAGAACGGGGCTGCCCGGGTTCACACCTGGCTCTTGTCAGCCCTATTGGAGGGTTCTACCACTGTCCCTACCGCTATGGGGAGCAGGGCTTGAACACCTAGTCGGTGGTTTTCCGCGACGCGGCTGTTGTTTCTCCGCACACGGGTTTGCACCACATAATCCGCTATCGAAGACCTAGAGAGCGAGTACGATAAACTGCTGGGAACATTCTTCTGTATGTTGAGGTGTGACGATTTCTTGCAGGGCCGCCGAGTTTGCGTAATTTGATCTTTGATTCGAGATAAAGGTGTAATAGAGCTTGTAAAGCCTCGAGCGGTTGTGGACAGGCCGAGCGAAGGGACATATCCCGAGGAAGGGGAAACAGTGGCGCAATGTTGTTGTTCACTTGCCATGATTTCCGGTCTTGTGTTTTGGAGCTGATTGTTGCGGTTGCTGCTCGTCGCGGTTCGGGCGGTACGGCCTGCGCGAGTTGTTTCGAACTTTCGACCATTCCTTTTGAATTGCCTTGATTGCGAGGAGTCGCTTCTTCTGTAGTGTTATGTTCTTCGTGACGACTTTCTCCAGGTCTTCTGATCTGACTGTGCCCTGCAATATTGTCTCCAAGAGGTGCAAAACCTCGTCCCATGCGTCGCGCTTCTCGGAGTGAAGACCTGTTGAAAGACTTTTTCCGACACGCAGTATGGCGTAGAGACGGCGGAGAGCTACTTCTAGGGAGGGTCTTTGTTCGAGTTCTTGCTTTGGGGATTCGTACAGGAGCATTTCGACGAGAATGATGCGACCGAGGGTCACACCTTCTATTCCGATGGGGTTGGTTACCTGGTTTGGGTGCGCTGCCAGTGTTTGAAATGATGCTGTAGGAAGGTCTGGATATCGGTTCCTTAGGAGGTCAAGATTGAGAAGATTGCTGGTCCGATCAGCTGCTCCACTTTCAAGCTGTCAGAGCTTAGTTATTTCCCCGGGTAATGGGAGAGAGAACTTTGATGATTCCTGGAGGTGCCAAAGGACAATGTTTTCGGGTCTATAACCTGCCTGGCCCTTTTGATTGGGGGTTGTTCATGGTCATGGTCAGAATCTTCGAAGTCCTGGGGATTAGTATTCTTAGGCTGAAAAAGGACAGAGAGAGAGAGGAGTGCGCATTTTTGCGGTGGAACTTGAAGAGGCGCTGATGGTTGTGCTGTTGGACCGGAGGTAGAATTTCCTGCTGTAGTGACGGCTTGTTGTAGTTGAGTTGCACTTGAGAAAAGCCAAGAGATGGCTACAGAAGCAGCCTCAAACGGACTAATGTCTGGAATGTTTCGAGGGGCCGAGGTGTGATCTTCTTCCAAAGCAGATGCCATAGGTGTTTTGAGTTTCTGCGCGCTCGAGCAAGCCATTTTCATGATCCGGGAAGGTGTCATCTCCATGAGAGTACTATGAGTTTCTGCATCTGAAGTTTGGGGGGAAGGAGAAGAGGTTAGCTCGATATCACGGAGAGGAACCACGTCTGCGCGAAGGTGCTGATATGTCGGGAAAGGGCCTAAGCTGGTACGAAGATGAGTGGGAGCGCTTTGTGATACAGAAGCAGTTGTGAGTTTGAAATATTAGTGAGATAGAAAGAAAGGCTTTGGGAGCGAAGGGTGCCAAAGTTGGCAAGAGCAGTCCCAGAAGGATTTGGAGGATGTCCGGAAATTGGAATGGCGCTTGAGGGGAAGTTTCGCATGTGAGACGGGGCAGAGCTGTGCTCAAAAGGGTTTGAAGCACCTGGTATGGATGCGTTAACAGGATTGGAAGACGAGGAAGGGATGGAGTGAGAAGGAGGAGGTTGGTTTGCCAGTGCTACAGACAAAAAGAAAGATAGAGTGAGAGTAAGGAGCGGTGACTTTGCTGGAAGGCAAAGTCACAAGAAAACTGTACGCGTCCGCGATAGTCTTAGCACAAGAAGACAGCGACGATTCTCCACTTGGGATGACCGCTCGGGTATGACGACGAGCGATCGACACCAGTAAACCAATGTTTACTAGCCGCGCATCATTCTTTTCATACTTATGGGCCCAAGATCCAGCTCAACCGAGGACCTACCAAAGAGGCCAAGGTTCACTTAAGATTTGCAGCACGTGCCGTGAACTGATGGACGAGGAAGTCAGGAGAGGTTTGCTCAGGCTGTCGAGCAATGGGAATCATACCAAGACCTGCTACCGGTAATCAATTCTTACATTGGTGTCCTAGGTTTCGAGGCGGTCGAATCTGCTGCAGGGGACGAGAAGCCGAGTCAAGAAGAGAACGAGCAGAGTTCTAATACTACCTCAAACAGTGGACTTCAAGAAATCGACGTGGAATTAGCGATCGAGATGATGATCCGTGTGAAGTTGCTGCTTCCTTAAGTCGCCGTTGGTGATGTTAGTGCTTCTCGAGACGTGCGCGAGAGCGTCAAGGACACGCCGTTTCCTTACCAGCAAGGCCTTCGCGACGGCGTCGCCTTCGTCTTCGCCGCCAGCTAGAAGGGTAATCTGGATCCGGCCCGGCTCCTGCTCACCGATCTCGATGCTTCGTTTGACTTATGACTCGCGAAGCTACGGTCCGTTCTAGAACTTAAGGCCCGTTCTACACCAGGACATGGACACGCAAAACTGGCACACGTGTACCATAAAAATTAAAAACAAATCAACCTTGCCGGCAGGAAAATTAAAGACAAATCTGACAGAACGATTTTTGAAGTGTCTCTTCAGTGGGGTCGCTCAGAAGCGACCACAAAATTGTGGACAATAGACAGCTGCAAATCTGTCCATGTCCCGGTGTAGAACGGGCCTAAGATCCTGATGCATGACTCTGTTGCCTTCTCCCAGTAAATCCTGCCTGCTGCCCCCATTCCTGCTAGTTCTTCCCTCCCTAGCCATGAGCGCCGCCGACAACCAGCCATAGCACGTAGCTGCTCTTAGCCCTCTACACGGCACGAGCGCAGTTCGCAGCGCGGGCACAAAAAATAGAGATGCTCATCGTCGGGCTCAAGCGTGGCGGCGACGGCGCCGCGACGCTTCTCTCGCTCGCTGTGCTGCGGCGGCGCACGGCAGCGTGCAACACTTCTTCTCTGTTCGGCTGGCGCGCCGCAGCGCACGGCGGCGCGCAACACTTTCTCTCTTGCGCGGCGGGCCGTGATGGCGGTGCACGGCGGCGCGCAACACTTCTTCTCTTGTTCCGCTGCCGCGCCGAAGCAATTGGCGCGCAGCCCCACCCTGTCGGGGGGCGAGCGCGCTGCACAGCGCGGAGCGCCGCCTTCTTGCCTCGCGGCAGCGCGGAGGTGGGAGATGCGATGATCTCCGGGTGAGATCTCAAAAACGTTTTTTTCGGGGGTGCTTAGAAGGCGTGGGACACCCCCTGAAATTTCCCTGCGATCCACCTCTAACTTTCGGGGGTGCCCAAAGGGCATGGGACACCACCTAGAATATCCCTGCGATCCGCCTTTACACACTGCCCCACTCAGCAGTCGCTACGCCTGGGCGACCAAGAATGTAGCCTATGAAAGCAGAGGAACCGGTCCGTCCCGTGAGACTTCTTCGGTCGTATACCTGAAAGGATAAAAAGATTCTGGATACTCGGGATCCGGTTCAAACTCCACAGAGAAGTCTTCATGTTGTTCAATACGACGTTTATACTCTTTAACCTGTTCTCCGTGTGTGGCTGTAGATTTCCGTCCTTTCCAATGACGAAGTGATAGATGTAGTGCAAACCCGGGGACGGGAGAGACACTCAAGGCGTTCGAGTCCTTGCTCCCTAGGGGAGGTAGACTCAGGGAATGAGCCCTCCGTGCACGGAAAATGGCGGGTGTAAGACCGCCCGTGCCTCGGGATATACCTCGGAGGTTGACGGGAAACAGGTTAGGTAAAGATCCAGAATCGGAGGCCACAGTGATGGGCTGCACCAGCGGGCAGTGGAAACCCTAAGCAATAAGGAGAAAAAGAGGGAAAAACCAAAGGAAATCCCCGGCGGGGGGTGCGGAAAGCGGCAACAGGCCCGGCGGCGGGTGACGGAGACGTGTATTCAGCCCACGCGGCAAAGATCTCTTTACAGAGTTGGTAGTTCTACCACTTGTGGGTAAGCAGGTATCTGCACGATGTAAGGTGTCCGAAGACAAAATTAGCGCGAGGGCAATGGCCACAAATGATCAGAATTGCCTGAAAGATCCCGGGGGATGGGGCTAGAACGTACCGTACGCCGTGACTCTCCGGGAGGTGTGGTGCACTTCGCGCAGGCGAAACTAATCCAGAGCCGAACCCGGTTACCCTTTACTGAAGGTGGAGGTGGCCGCGAGGTCATCTCCTATACCGTAACCGGTAAATTAGTTAAACTAAAGTAAATAATCTAGTGCACGCTTGTGCAAAGCCACACACGTGGTGTATGCGACCAGCCCGCGTCAGCGGCCAGTAAATAATTCGACTGTCGAAACAATTCCTCTGTGAATAGACGCAAATCAGACCACGTGTACCCACGACCACTCAATACCACGTGCCACACCATGGCCAGTCCAGCGGACATTCCGACCTCCAACCACCTCAAAATATCCCAGTTTTGGGCCAAGTTTCATACTTTCCTTTCTTAGGATCAAACCTCGGTGCACGAGTTATGAGTATCAACTTCGCTGATACCGCGTTTCCGCGTTTGCTCTACAATAGAGAAAGAAGATCGTCTCATCCGCGCCAAGCGTGTTCATCTGCGGATGAAGTCTCCTCGCCAGTCTACACAACATTGCCTGTGCATATTGCGCAAAGTATTGGCCGTAGATTAAGTGGATGCTCAAGCAGAGGTGAAAACAAATCCAGACAATACAATGCTTCTTCCAGTCCTCACAATCTAGTGGGGAGAGTTAATTCTCAAGTGTACGCCCATCGATTTCCATTTCCAAGTAGTTTACGTCCTGATTGTAGACCTTGTAGTCAACAATTATCGGCATTGCGAGAAAGGCCGGCGCTGTCGAAGTGGTGCCATTAATCTGAAGTGGAGGCGGTACATCACCGCGATCTTGATCATATATCAGATCGATTTCGAAAGTCTCTCCAGCTTCAATTTGCTGCAGGAAGCTTAAAACTTCTACTGCGTAAGTTCTTTGTGGGGGTAGATGTCCATAACGAGCGACTGCAAAGTGATAGTAGTAAAAGACAAACTGCTGACCCACAAGAGGTATAATGAAAGGGTTCGCTCTTCCTTTGAACGAGACCAGCTTAGTAAGAAGTCCTTCGGTTATGTACGGCCCATGCCTCTTGAAAGCTCCAAGGTAAATATGTAATAGTTTCCATGCGATCTTCTGTACATCGTTCGTACTCGTGCTGACAGAGGAAAGCCATTCAGAAAGTCTCCATCCAGCCACAATTATCCTCAGATAGTCGGCAGGGGGTCTGGTAGGATTTGATCCTCCTCGTACCACGACCGGACACGCCGCTTATTGCTGGGCATTCCTTTCATGTCGTACTGTCTTAGAGATCAAGTGCTTTGGTCTAGGATGGTAGGGTCTCATGCATCTTGCATCAATGTCTTTTCTCGACAGAAGTCGGTGTGGAGAAGGCATAAGGTACCGCAGATGATTGATTCGAACGACGTGGCAAGGTCCGTTGACCTTCTACTTAAATGATGCCCATTTCACCGAAAGAGTAAGGGCTTCACCACGCGTTACCAGTACCTGGTCTCCAACAGCTAACCGATCTCTCCCAGTCGAAATCTGAGATATAGGTCAGATATTTGTTTGATATAATTTCCGCAGAATAGTTAAGTATAGAATGCAGTTCAGATATAGTTCTGGTATATTGTTCTTTTCGCGACCATATTTGCATGAGTCTCACGCAAGGTCCTGATATAATACAGATAAAGTTCTCAAGCATTTTCCAACTACTTTTGATACCGAAAATTTCGAAATATATTAATTTTATATCGAACCTGTAGGAAACCGGACCGTCAGACTATCAGAGCTATACCCTATCTATATCAAAGGGATACTGAACACTGTCGAACATGTTCCAGAACTGAATCCTCTATGTACCAGTTCCTTGTCACGCCCGTATTGTAGGTACGTCGTAGGGAGATATCCAACCTATATCAATTCTATATCTAAGATTTCCACTGGGCTCTACGACGCTCATCCTCTTAACGGTGAGGTTGCTGCAGTGTCAGTGTGGCCCTCCCAAAATTAAAGGCTTGTAGTTCCACCTTACGATGATCAAGTGACAGCATGACTATCAGAGAAGAGAGATCTGTGTAGAGCAAAACCCTGCGATAAACGCTATGGGGAATCTCCACTAGGATGTCGGAGTCCTACTCCCTATGAAGGATAGACTCAGCAGAAGAGCCCTCTATCCGTACTCGAGTCGAGTGACAAGCCGGGTGTAAGACCGGAGACGGTGCCTGGATATACCTACAGAGGTGTAAACAGAGAAGAAATGAGTAACCAAAAGTGGTGAGGAAACCCAGAGAAAGGGGGGGAAAGAAAGAGGAAAGGACACGAGATCCGTCCATGGAAACCAACCCGGAGCGGAGCAAGGCCCGTGCAAACCGGCGGGAACACGGCCGAAAGCGGAGCGACACACCACAGTGGTGCTAAAATGAACCCAATACTGGGGCGGAAACGATACCTGAACCAGGGGAAACAAGCAGAAAGAATGTGCCTCACAGGGACACGCCGTGTACAAAACGGAACAAACAACAAACAAAAACAACAATAACAACAGAAATATACCTGGTAAGGGTTCCTAGGTGATCCTGAGGGGATAGTGATGCAAGAACCACACGTGGTTACCGGCCCGAAAGCGGTGTAAACCTACGAAGGTTGCATGAACTACAACCAAGCCTTGGGTTGAAGAAGGCGGCACCAGTTAGCCATTTACTTTGAGGCTACAGGGTGCGATCACCCGAGCATATATACTACTACTACAGTAACGACAACTACGGTACACACCTCCCGAGGTCGGTACACGTGGGCCATCCACTGTCAGGGTGCCAGATACTTCCCAGCGGGGATGGCACAAATATCTACATGCCAGATCCACCACGTGGACTACTACTACAACTACCAATAGGTTTCAATACACATTACACCTGAGAAGGTTCAACAGAGCAGTCAAGAATTCTCCCAGGTACTTGGGCCAAAGTTCACATCACAGTGCATCTTCCTACAAGAATTCCATCTTCTCAGAGCAGTACAATTGGTAGCCAAGTACGGGGATGCGTTGCTCCACATACCCCCCCTTCTTAGCCGAGGGCGCATACGCCCGAAAGCGGGAACAACATAACTTCCACCTCGTACGAAGAGTATCGAACATCATCATCACCGACCGTTCGGTTCTTCGCAATCATCATCTTCCGCACAGCGGCATTCCGCCCTTCGGTACTCCTCCGCACTGCGGTGCTCCTCTTCTCCTACTCTCCACGAGACTTATCCTCCTGAGGACAAGGGCTCATTACCCGAACAACTAAACCTAGAGCTTCTGTCATCAGACATCATTCCGAACTCGGATTCAAACCAATCTTCCTGAACAGGGACGAGACACCACCACAGCTGGGGTTGTCGGAACATCAGTTCCATTCCAGAGCTCTTAGAGCAATTCACGAAACCCTTGAGGGTCCTAACCTGCGAAGGTTCGCATCCCTCACTGGGCGCCTGTTCAAGTTCACTCCACGTCAGGTAGAACCGAATGCGGGATAATCAACACACCGGTGACCGGTTCATTCCTCCAGTCACTGCCCGCATGGGAGTTCCGACGATTGCGGCAGAGTGCAGTTTTGCGCAGCGACACTGTCCTATTGTTTTCCATACGTGGGTGCAACACAGCACATAGTTAGATCAAACACAATCCAGTTACTGAGGTTAGTCTCACATATCTTGCTGAAAAGGCAATACCCAACAGACACAACTGTATACGGTAGTCAAACATTTCCCGACAATGGGTTGATTCTCTAAACACTACCCACATGGGTCCGATTTCATCTCGACAAAGTTCCGACAGCGGACACATATGACGTCAACACATGTATTCCGTCATGACGGAGAGTTACAACCTCCCACCACCGGCATCATATCACTCAACAATGAACACGACACAATTTTCACAACACCCAGATAATTGTGGACCAATTCCAATCCCAAAGGGGTGACACTACGATGAGTGGTAGCTTCCGATACTGAACTGCTGAGTTCTCTTCTCGAGAAATATCCATTTTGGTAGCGAAGCAGTTTCCAGCATTCCCAACACACGGCGAAAGAATAACCTGCCTACATTGTGGTGTTCCACATTACCAGTTCTGGGATAGCGCGCAGGGGCGATGCACACCGACCACGGTACAATTATTCCACAAACACCGACATGCGATTGCGAAAACGCAAGACGCATTCGCAACTAAGCATCTTCCGAAACGGAGTCACAGCTACCCGCCAAGTTGGTAAAGAACACTGCATACTCGGTTACAAAACACTGCACTGCCTGTCACTTCATCTTTCACTACCCTCATGGGTTCTTCAATCACCTTCCTACTACAGGACTTCTTCGCGTATCCACCAAGATTCTTCCTTTCCAAACCCCACAACAGGGTGACATCGACAGTTCCATAACGTCGTCTCCCAAGATTGGACTTCCTAATACCGAAAACTCGGTTGCCACATAGCACAAGAATCTCTAGTGTGAGCAACAAGAACTTCCAACAATCTGGATTAACTGCCATCAGGGCCACTTCACTTCCAAACAACATCTTCCCTCTCCGAAGCTTGGCTGCTTGACGCGAGAAAAAAAGTAGCGTTATTGGAGAAAATTGTGTGGTGATAGCCGAAAGATGCGACAATCTGCTTTCTGATAAAGTTGATTACGTCGAGTGCAGTATATATTAGAGCTGCCACTGCAATCGGTCATCCCATGTGCTTGACCTCGATAAGCAGGAACTGGCTTCCGTTCCTCGCCACCCTGAGGGGTCCAGAGGAATCACTTGAAAACGTGTGGGCGATATCTGTCAGCAAGGTTGTTGCTTTGCTCTGTAAGCAAAAAGAAATTCGATGACCTGGCATCCATCACAGGTTTTGACGTAGGTCTTGACATCAAAGTGAATATTAGGCCTCCAAATGAACTATGATTTCTTAGTATGCACATGTTGCAAAACGAAACACAACCGCAAAATGTTAGAGCTACATTGTTCAGTGTGAGACGAATTATGAGTTCGACAATGCCGGTTCTCAAAGCACGTTACTTGAAATAATGCACATTTATTTCCATTTTTTCTAGTAAAACTGAGTAATTGAGAGTTTTTCAAAGCAAGTTAACAAATAAAAACATCGACAATACCGCATCTGTAAAATATATCTATCACAAACAGTTGCAATATTTATATTTTTTAAGTTGTAAGTAACTAATAGAACTGCTGTAAAAAAAGTTGTACCTGCAACATGATTAATTAGAAATTAGAATGTATCCTTTATATTCGATTTCGATGTAATATCTTGAAAAAAAAACTTAGTACTGCTATCAAGTGTTTCAATAAGTACAATATTGCCTAAACCGCATAAATGTGGATACAAAATTGCTGAAAACGCTCATTTCTCCTTTTCAGATCAACAAAAGCCGCCCATAAAACCAACCACTAGCCGAGTATACAACATTGTAACTAGAATAATTTGTCCCTAATTAATTAAACACCATAAACTGCAGAAAGTTTATGTTTTCATTCGTTTAGTTTTTTTAGTGTTTCAAGAAACGAGGAAGCTGTTTTATCGAGCGCCGCGCATGGTGACGTGTACGCCTGTACTGAAATGGCGACTACATTGAGTGAGCGTACTGACGCCTGTGTCACTTGGACACGTACATGACATCTTTTGACTCCCAAGGTGATCTTGGCACCTTCTCTGTACATGTATACAGCAAAGACAGCGCAAACGCATTTCGAGTGGATCAAACTACTCTCAATTGGAATTGGAAGATGTTGGCCCTCCCTTGCAATTTGCTGTGCACAGACGCAACTCTAACAGTTTGTACTTCTGTTCGCACACAAGAGACTGCATCTTGCCGTCTCGGAATCAATCGTCGTCACTCAAGCGACTAAGAGGGACCAACCCTTCTCGTTCCGATTTTTCTTTTTAGTCTCGGCATGGAGAGCAATCCTGTTCTTCATTCAGATACCGATGACGAAGAAATCACTCCTGTTCAATTACCAGACGAACCACCTCCGCCAGTAAACGAGGACCGACCTCCACCAGCTAGATCTGGTGGCAATTCTCAAAAGCTGTCTGCGCGTACAACGAGAAGATCGATGAGAAATCGCCTTCCAATTTTTGACCCTGCTATTAAGAAGCCCTCATCCCGCCAGAAATAGAAACATGCTAGTGCGCTGCGCCAAAAGAGTACCAAAATTAGCGGTGAATCTAGTGACAGCCCCACTATTCTGCCCCAAGACCTACCCAATCACCCAAGTAGAGACATAATCAGGCTCCCTAAGGACGAACTGCGAACCATTTTTAAAGCTGCTCCAACTTCTTTAACCGAAAACCTCGTATACGACAAAGCCGATCCGCTGTCTAGCGTGCTCGACCTTCGCGATACAGTTGCCAATCAAGACCTCTCTTGTTCTCAAACCCCCCAACTTACCCCACTCTCCGCCTTGACCAAGATCACGGACACCCCTCTTGAACAACTTATCGAAATGGCAAACACGAACAAATCTCGTCTGTTAGAAATTGTGAAACAGGCTTCTAAGGCCAAGAAAGATCTGCTGCCGATCGAAATTGACGATTCAGACGATTATCAAGTCTTAGCAGCGGTACTAACATGGCGTGCGCAATGCTACGAATCCTTTTATGAGGATCTGCAGGAACAACATGATCAACTCAAATCGACCCTACACGAATCGCATGATCGTGCATGTGATCAACCCAAACATGGAACCGATTTTGTACCTGCCGCCACTCGAGAGAAAGGAGTTGTAATCCAAATTGGCGGAGTCCCGTTACCAAAACCGGCACCTGAAGAATCCTATCAGTCTTTAAAGGACGCAGGGAGGCTGCGCCCTCGGGATCCTTCCTTGGTCCCACCCTACAATCTGAGGGACATCGCAAACCCCAGGCTTGGCTGCCCTCACATACTAGGGCCAACCCTAATCATCGAATTTCTCCGACGAGGGCAAACAGTGGAACGCTACATCGACAACCTCGATGTGTGGAAGATTTCGAGGAAATCGCCCCAAGCAGAGCAAGAAGCCTGCCACATTGCCTCGTACCTTCACAATACCATCCTGCAGTTTCAAGGAAATGTCGATCAAGCACTCTCCGACAACCTGTGGATGGAAATTGCGATCAGGCGCCTCTTCTGCATAATCAATGTCGAACAGGACTACCAGTTGAATCCCGCTCTAAGTCGTTCAGCCCACTGGGTAAACTACGAACATCTTCTGGAGGTATCGGACTCCGGTCGCCTATCCAGTCTATATCTGTCGCAATACCTGAACAGGTATGCCATCCAATCCACGAAGGCCGCTGCGGCCATGCAGACGAATGCCAAGACCATATCTCGAAAGCAGAACTATCGACGAGACAACAAACGAGAAATCCAAGGCAATTCGGACCAGAAGAAAGAGTAACGACTCGCCTTCGAACTTTCCCGCTTAATCCAGCCTCGCTCAATGACACTTGTCGCCTCACCAGTTGTGC
This sequence comes from Gracilaria domingensis, assembly GCA_022539475.1. Lineage (NCBI taxonomy): Eukaryota > Rhodophyta > Florideophyceae > Gracilariales > Gracilariaceae > Gracilaria > Gracilaria domingensis. The sequence goes on along the minus strand of VCMS01000143.1, from coordinate 71,583 downwards.
TATAACAGCGCTTAACCTTCTCTATCTTGGTCCCTCTTCCTCTCGTCCTCTTTACGCAACAGGTTCCACTGCTTGCGCCGCGATCGAATCATTAGCTAAGCGAATCGACGTCCTCCGTCAAACAACCCCTGCAGCTGTTTTTCAGTCACTTCAGGACCTGAAGCCCCCATCTACTCGTGATATAGAGGAGCTTCAAGATTGGGAAGCATGCGAGCTCGTAAATCACATTACAGCTGATATCGACACCGGTTCCCCTCCTCGAGGAGAATTCAGAATCATAGATGCAAATCGCATCGACGTCCCTTCCCCTTCAGGTATTCTGGAACCCTCATGGATCCAGTACATGCCTCCCGATCTTGCAGCAGCTTTCTCAGACCCGAATCTGCGCTTTTTAAAATCACCACTTCTGGAGAATCTAAGCAACACCAGATCCCTACCAAAACCACGTGTGCACGCAAGGAATGGACACTACGCCCCTCTTCTTGGAAAGCTTCAGAAAGCCGGTATGCTCTATTGGTCCAAGACTTCTAATGAACACGCCTCATATTCAGAACTTGCAAACAAGCTCACCATGACACTGTTTGCCGTTGTCAAAGATGCCAACAATGATCGCCTTATCAGTTGGCCCAGGGTACAAAATGCATTCATGGCACGGCCTCCTATAACAGATCTTCCGACACCCGATCTTTTCACCAATATCAAGTTGAAGTCCCATATTGAATCATTTGGCATATTCTTCGACATAAGCAACATGATCCATTGCATCCGCTTACCACGCCACTTCGCCATGCTTCTTCCAATGAAAACTATACAGTTTCTCCAATTAGATCACGAAACTCAGCTTGCCGTGATGCAGGACACTGGATGCACCTTCCTTCATACAGACTTCGTGCGCCCCCTCCAGGCAACCATGCCCATGGGGTTCACGTGGAGCGTTGCTATTGCACACCATCTAGCCAATGCCTGTCTTAGAATTGCCTACTCGTCTGCACGCATGAAGATCCCAGAGCAGCGCCGCCCTCCCCAGCAATTCAAATGTCTATCTCAAACCGCAGGAACAGTACATATTCTCGAAGGAGACCTGCTAATTCTTCATATCATCGACGACATCAATGCCATCGCGGCCGGGTGGCGATCCTCAGATCTAATTCTCTTTTATCGGGAATGCGACCGTATCTTTGCCGAACATGGACTCCGCCGAAAGCCATCCAAATCTAGCCCACTCGACGCAGTTGTCACAGATTGTCTGCCCTTTATAGGGTGGCAGTGGCATCGCCACGAAAATATTATCCGACCCGACCCTACGAAACTACTGAACTATCTCTCACAGGCCATGATCCCCTCCATTTACTCTCAGAAAACACCCGTTCGCCTCCGATCACTGGTCGGGCGCCTCATCTGGATCGCCTTGGCCATCCGCCCAACGTTATCTTTCCTCAAAACAATCTTCCTTGTGACTCATCACACACGTACATCTACCTCAGCTCTACGATTAGCTGCTCGTCGGGAAGTATCAGCACTGTCAGCAGTTCTTCCTCTTGCCCATATCAACCCCGACCGAAAGCTTTGGACAACCCTAGTAGCCTTCGATGCAAGCCAAGCTGCCGCTGGCGTATCCTTCGCTCTTATCACTCTTAGTGCAGCCGAGTTTATCTATGACCTTGCAGCCAAAGGACACGAAATATCTCCCCTTGAAATGCACAAATATCACACTATCGTGAAATGCTCGAAGTGGGGTCCTGCTTTCTCCCACAAATGGAGAAGATCGCAACACATTGACGCGCTTGAGGGGTACGCTGGTGTACTTGCAATCGAATGGGCTGCCACACACGGAATAAGCGGAAAACGTCTTGTACTCCTCTCGGACTCAACAGCTACAATTGGAGCCTTCTCTAAAGACCGTTCTTCCTCAGTAAATTTAGCCCTACCAGCCCGCCGCTTCGCCGCCATTGCATTGGCACACGATTTGTGTCCCCGACTTCTGTACATCCCATCTCGCCTTAACCCAGCCGATTCTCCATCGCGTCCCAATTAACTATCATGCCTATATCTAGGTCTCTCTGCAAGGCCTTCCGAGACCGACGTTCCCTGACGAAAAGAAAGCATACCCATGTTGTACTTAAACCCGCACGAATTCGAGCTGACGATCAACAGATATCATCACATCTCGCCATGCCCTGTCCAGAGCTTACTGCTCTTTCGCAACACGGTCTCACTCTCTTTGTCTCCTTTCCGCTGGTCGCCGCACGTCTCCGGCAGCAAACCCGGAAACGTTATCTTTCTGCATACTCTAAATTTCTTGCTACAATATCCTCCCTTCCAACCTCCGTCATGGCGCTTGATCAGCTACTCTTGAAGTACATTAAACAGGTCAACGATTCAAATCCGTCTCCTGGAAAGCGTCAAGAAATGACCAACCTAATTGCTCACATCATTTTTGTTGTTCCTGAACTTCGATGCCATCTCGGTTTTGCACGAAAAGCCGTCGGAGCATGGAAACGCTGTGTACCCCATCAATCATCGCTACCGCTAACACTTTTACTACTTTGGGCAATCGTCGGCAGAATGGAAGACACGAGACGCCATGACTCCGCTGTTGCGATTTCAATTGCTTGGGGCGCATTTCTGCGTGCTTCGGAAACTATTTCTCTGCGCAAAGAAGATATCGCTCTCCCTGGTGACTCTCGTATTTCAAGTCTCGGTTCTTCTCAATTGTTAGGCGTCCTGGTGAGACATGCAACGACGGGAACCAACCAATTTACTTTCATCCACGTAACGGCTGTCATAAGCTACGTTTGCTCTCATATGTCAAACCGTACTTCCAAAACGCTCTTCAATATCACTTACAATGGCTATCTACGAGATGTGAAAGCTGCAGCGCTCTTTTTCGGAGTATCCAGACAGCTAACTCTGCACTGCGTCCGTATAGGAGACGTACTTCATTCCTTCTGCAATGGTTAATCCGCCGAAACGATTGCGCTCCATGCCTGCTAGCAATTATCATCATCACTACGCTACTATCGTTCAAATGACACAGCACTTTTTACAAAAGCAGCAGTTTACAGGAAAGCAACACGCAAGACTGTAACGATACGCTCGTTCAGGAAAGAAAATTATGCAACCCTCGGGAAGCAATGCTTGGACTTGAAGATGTCACAAAGCACAGCACAAAGAAAAGAACTGATCTCCTTCCGAGATCTGTTGGGTTCGTGCTGCTGGTTGCTAACTGAGAGTCGTCCTAAACGCTCTCGGCCAGCTGAGATCCTATATCTCTTTATTCCTCGCCGCCCTAGAGTCTTTCTTGACCTAACAAGAAGACGCCTAGAGCGGCATACCTATCCAAACTGTGCAATAAACCTTTGTTTCTTGCGTTCTGCATCACCGCTCTGGCACCATATCACGCATAGCACCTGATAATACGTTTTCCGAATTATTTATGCCACCGGTTGCATATATTTTTGGACACTAGAGTTTTCTATCACTCTCTCTTTTCGTTTAAGTTTTGTGCACCTTTCTTGGCTCCCAGTATGATCTTGTTCTGAGTGGTTTACTGCTTTTAAAGCCCGAGGAAAAGAACTTTTGTTTAAAAATTTCCTTCATCTACATAAAAACAGAAGTACTTAACCAAGCACAGTTTTCTTCGGCTGTTTTATCGCGGTCATCGTTCTATTATTATATACCCTACCTCTTGTGACTTTTTTGTGTTCTACTGGTGGTTTACATACAATCTATTCCATCCTGTTCTTTGGCATCAAATTTGATATGGCGCGGTGCACTCATTATGCCAGCAAGGCACAAGAAATATTTATTTTTATTTATTTTTATGTACATTGGACAAGGAAGAGCTAATCCAAGACAAGGGAAAGCTTATCCATCTGCCTATTCCAGGAGAATTCCTACATGGATTAGACCTTTTCCGTGTGTCGGACAAGGGTTAACCAACGAACGTTCCCGGTCTTTGGCCCCTGCGGCACGCCACGCAGCAGCAGCCAAACGGCAGTCCGATCGCCGGCAGCACCGCATCGATCGGACCCACCGCCTGCAGGCCCGAGGGAAGGGAAGCACCGCCGCCAATTCCTTCCACAGCGCAGCCCGCCACGAGCCCGCCCGCTAGCTCCTCGAACTCCACGGCCGCCGGCACGCCCGACACTTCGTTGCGTGTCACAATGGCGCGATGCGACACCACGAATCGCTGTGTGCTGTCTTGATAGGTCGCGTGGTACAACGAAGTTTCTCGTGACGCCTTCGCGCCCGTGATCGCGCGCCCGGAGCACGTCAGCCGCACGCCGTTTTCCAGCGTGCAGATCGGCTCGGCGTCGTGCGTGCACGTGATGAGCTCGGCTGCCGAGAGACGCAGCACGGCCAGGACGAGCGCCGTAATCGGGAGGAGACTGGTCGTTTTCATTGTGGCGATCACGCGATGGTCATGGAACGCTTGCGGCAGAGGAGCAGTCGAGGCGCGCTTACCGCCCTCTTTTATGCGAACGTAGCGTCAAAGACGCTGTCCTACAGACTCAACGGACGTCGAGTCCTGCTCTGGTACACCTTGCATGACGCCATTTGACTACACCCCACGGCCATCAATGCCACAACGACCGTGTGTGCCGTTGTACGTACCTTTATAATCGCGTAAACTGTCAGCAGCAATGTGCTTTCAAAATTCTTCATCGCCGAACCATTCATATCCATCCCCGTGCGCCAGCGCACAGATTATTTGAAAGCATCCATGTTCGCTCCGTAGTAAAGTCGAGCAGCCTACCTTACCCCTCTGCTCTTCCGTTATCGCACCGGGCCCGATAGGCACCGCCAATACCAATTCGGACAGGCAAGCTGTTGAAGGAGGAAACCGAGAGATGATTGGATCAACTGAAGGTACCGGAACCCTTTGAAGCCACTTTAGCTGGGGTTGTTGCGCTCGTGCTGATGACCACAACCATGCACCCGCAATGCATACACCTAACTGTGCTCCTCTTCCCGAAAATGAACTGAGCTCGCTAATCACACAAAAAATGTGATCTGAGAAACCAGCCAATTGATCTACGAAGCTGAGATTTTTTTTTTCATCACGGCGGGAATGACATGCGGTGTCCGCATGGATCTCTATCTTGTTGCGATTTTTTTGCCAACCACCATCCGGGATGGTGGTTGGCAAAAAATATCCCAACAAGATAGAGATCCCAATGCACAACATGGGGGGGCACCAGTAGACCAGTCGTGCTTGCGGGTGTGGCTTCTGCTACAAAAGCATGACAACTATGGCATTTCTCTATAATATATTATGAAAACGGTGAAACAACTTGTTCCTGAGAATGTGCGACAACCTAGCGAATGATTTCATGGATCTTTCCGAAGATAAGGACTCAATTAAAGACAACGGATAAAGATTTACATACATAATATGTATCCGCCGTGTAGACTACGTTTTGTATCTCAGATACACGAAGGTAATAGATGGCAATTCCTTCCGTCATTGGCTATCACGAAAATAAAACTCGAGGTACGTGTATGTCGAACACTTGTCAAGCCGTTGAATGGCTATAATGTGTTCTCTCTTCTCCTCAGATGTCTTACATTCTTTGAGCAGCTGTACCTTGTATTCACAGGAGAAACGCTTGTGAGAAATTGAGCTCTTGTCCGATATTGAGAAACCCCAAAGCAATACGCGGAATGCAGCATGCGAAACGAAAATCAGCTTTGTTCACAACAGTACGCCACCGTTCTCACCGTGAATTCGTTCTCTAACGTTTTGGAGCTCCACGCGATGACCGACTTATTATCTCGCTCAAACAACTCAAACTTCCCAACAGAAGCGAGGAGCGCGGTGTTGGCAGCCGGAGCTTGCCATCTGGTGCCCCTCATTTTGATCGGTGCGTAACAACCTTTCCGCATCAAACCTTCAATACTGTCCTTGGATATTGCGATGTATAATGCCACCATCCCCTCGCGCTGCACGTGCGTCATACTCGTAAGAGAGCCCTGATAAAGACCTTGAAATATGGAAAAAATGCGGCCTCTGGTCAAGATCTCACCAAGCCCAAATATCCAAAGCACAACATTTGATACCCATTCGGTAAGCGCTTTCCCGAGAGCGAATGGAAGCAACTTGCGGTCATTGCTTGTCTCAGCTTCACTTCGAACCTCAGCAAAAGCCCATAACGCCGACAAGAAGAACAAAAAGCAAAGAAACAAGCCAGAAAATACGGGCAACCAGGCAGACTTTTCAACAAACTTGACGACTCCGTCATCGGTGTGTTGAACATGTACAAAGTCTTCCACCAGCCGTTTGACATAGAGTCTATCGTCGTTTGTCAAGTGCTTCACAGCAGACCACGGAATTACCGTTCCTTCTTCGTGGGTTTGTGCATCTTCGATGATGCTCATCACACGCGATGAGGAACGGCAATGCCACCAGTGGGGTGAAATATGCAATTTGAAGAGAGAAAAAATCCATGGAGAATGGTGTGTGCGTCGGATACGACTCTTGTGCATTTTCAGTAAAGACGCTATTGGGACGCCAAGACAAGTAAGAATCCATATGAAAAGTGCGGTAACCCAAGTCTCATGTTCCAATGTATCGTCATTCAACAGAACGGGAAAGACATCTGCCAACCTACGTATGTCACGGGAAATTAAGAGACAAACGCCGATAGAAAGAAAACATAATATATAATTGTAAATTATTAGACGGCGGATCATTAATGAGCTTGGGATGAAACTTCGGATTGGGAGAAACAGGGCAGAAACTGTGGGAGCAGATGGATTGAACTATTGATGTGTTCGAGTCGAGAAGGCCGAAGTTGTACGTTGTACAGTTTCCAAGCCATATGTACGCTTATAACGTTCGAAGTACCACTCTTTGTTGTTAACCTCCGTGGTCAGCACATGTATGAATTTGGGCCCAAAAAGGGTTTGGCAAAGTACAGTCGACCCCCCTGTCGAATGGAGGAAGGGAGGCGAAGGACTAAAATCAGACACCTGCCGATGATAGCATAGCTCTTGCGCTTTAAATGCACTCGGCTGCCACCTCTAGTGCGCTGCTGGTCAACGGCAGATCGAAGTGATCCACCCAGTCTACTTCGTTGCTCTTAACGTTCCTTGCGTGAACAATGCCGACGTCAGCGTCCAAACAATGTAGGTTTGGTAATTCACACCTCAGCAATTAGGCCGTACACGCAGCGTCATGTAAAATTCTAACGAGAACCAAATCAATTGGAGTGAACGCCATGTCTCACAACTCGCATAACTCTCATGAGCGCTTTGAGAAGTAAACTTCTCAAAGTAAAGGACGCAAAGCTCCTCTAGAAGTAATTCTTTGATACACATGATAACGCGGAACAATTCTGCTTATTATATATTTTTTATTTATTGTTTCACTTCGAGCTAAAAGATTCTCACACACTCACATAAACAAACACTCTCTCTATCTTTCAGAAATTTCACATCTTAACTTTGAAGTATATATTTTTAATTTTTAATAAAAAAACAAAAGTTCTCTTGCTGCGCACGAAGTATTACAAGACAATCTTTTGGGCAGCTTTGAACTTTCGCGTTGCACAGAAACATTAACAGCTGGAAAATGTTATCCTGTTCGCTTAGAAAACGGCACAAAAAATCAAAATACATCAAAAAATAAGTTTTTTTGTTCGTGTTTTAAAATATATACAATGATGCTTAGCTCTTTGTTACCATTGATATGGATGCACTGTGAGTGAATTTGTCTACATTTGCCTGGTACAAAAACTTCATTTTGTTATATCACCTGAGATAAATTTCCCAAATGTGAGCAAAGAAGGAAAGGTTTTTCTTCAGGCCCTCATTTGTTAGCATAGCAGTGATTTAATGCAATCATTGTTCCCAAAAAAGCTTGCAATGCGCCGTTACACAGAGCGCATATTTTAAATAATTTTATTAGATAATGACTAATTTTCTGAAAACAAAGATCATTCTATATATAAGCACGCACTTTTTACCAGAGTATCTGTAAAGTAGGAACTCTACATTTTATGATTGTTATTGCATCTATTTGATATCTTATACTACATAATGTTGGTGCGGCGCACTGCTGTAAGTACAGTCAGGAGAACATCGTGACTTGGCATGCGGGCATTGCCCGAAGACAATGCCACGTGTTCTAAATTGGCCAATGATGTAACACTGTACTGGGGAGCACGGGAAAACCGCTTAGTTCTCACATGTTTTGTTGTAAAGTTGGTGTAGGTTAAACAACAGTATTAGAGAGTTTACGCAAACCGCATTTCTCGTGTAAACGGGAGTAGACACGAACGACACGTATGTCACGAAACTTTTATGCGTTGAATAGCTTTCCAAATCTTACGCCAACCAAATCTCGTACCGAACGTACAAGGATATCGTCACCTGTTGACTTCTTAAGTCTGAGATAAGACGGGCAGAACGCCACGCGACCTGAGATGTGAAGCGTCGTCTGTGCTTGTGATTTCACCTCGCGTAGTATACTGTGACATTCAATTGAACTATTGCATCGCACCATTGCAAAGCTGAACTTGCACAACTCTAGTCGGGCTTCAAAAGCCTACTCTTTCTTTTCGTTGTTTAATGGTACGCCAAAAGCAGTATACAATTGGATATGCACGTCGTCGCTACCGACGCCGAAAGTTACTACTCGCCCTATCCATACAGTCCAATCTCTGTCCTTTGTTGCGCCAACATATGGCCAGACTTACGAGAGAATCTAGTAGTGACTTGACTGCTCTCAAGCTGCGGATATGGAGCATCAAGACCCATTCGTTTAACATGAACTGTCTCTCGACGGAACAATGCCTCCATGATTTTCGCTTTCGTCCAAATGATGTTGGGCGAATATCAAATATCATTCATTGGAACCAACCGCACACCTCACGAAATAGATACCGATGTGACTCAATCACCGCATGTTGCATTGTCTTAAAGCGATTGGCATCAGCAATTACGTGGTATGATATGGAGTACATGTTCGGAATGAGATACTCGCACATAAGTGAGGTTTTTTGGGAAGCAATAGAGCATTTTGTCGAAAACAAAGGTCATCTTGTGACATCGGTTCGCAATCATCTACTACAATCTAGAGCGCAGTTGTATGCGGAAGCTCTTACTCGTGTTGGTGCACCACTCGACAGTTGCGTGGGGTTCATAGACTGTACAAAAGTAAATATCTGCCGGCCAGGCGGGGATGGTAGCAATCAAAGATCTTGCTTCTCTGGACACACGCGGCGCCACTGTTTGAAGTATCAGACAATTTCTACTCTAGATGGTTTAATGTTTCATCTATTTGGACCTATTGTTGGTCGGCACCACGATCTCACTCTGCTGCGACGAAGTGGAGTGGACAACAAATGGAGGAATGTCTTTTAATGAATGGGAGACAGTACTATCTGTACGGAGATCCGGCATACGTTCTTCGACCATGGCTACAGACTGCATTTGAACGTGCAATTGCAACTGAGGATCAGAAAACATACAATACATCAATGAATGCAATACGGACCTCCGTCGAGTGGAACTATAAAGATCTAAAGCAACTCTGGGTGCGAAACGGATTCTCGAGGCTTCTGTCTGTTCGCCGTTTTCCAGTGGCCCTGCTGTACATTGCTTCGGCTTTATTACTGAACTTCAAAGTATGCATTGAGAAAGGAGGGCAGGCAAGCCATTTCTTTGGTTGTAAAGCACCAGATCTAGACCTTTACTGCATGCTATGAACTTAATCTGGGTGAGAAAGGTCTTCCATTTCGGTCTGGATCTTTTGAACAAAGTGTAAGGATGTTCCAAACTACGTGGAATCTATGATTGGTACCACTGCTTCACTGCTTAAAACTAGCCGTGCAGACCTGTATCACCCAAAACTGTATAGACGACGGTAATGGCCAAAGTGCAGTAGCGAGCGATACGCTTATGAGCGCCATTTTCGAAGCGTGTTTCAAGTTCGCAATTGCTGTTGAAAGCAGGGCCGTTTGCGACCCCTACGACAAATAAGCGCATTGAAGAGCTGTTTCTGAAACAAGCTGTCTCTCCCGAGATGCTTGACCTTGTTTCTCTCCTACCGTCTGCCATATCATACCTGCAGCTGTATCCTTACGTAGACGTCAGATTGGACCCGTTTCCATACGATGGGATAACTATTACGTGTGAAGCCATGTTCATGGGAGTACCGGTTATTACGATGGGCACGCGATCTGAAAACGGCGACCATGCTCACAATGTGTTGCAAACGGTCGAGGGACATCCAGAACTTGTTGCTTACACAGATGATGAATTCATCGAGAAGGCAGTCAGCTTTGGTACCGATCTGCCGCGCCTCAGATCTATTCGCAGCTCGCTTCGCACGGACATGATGGGAAGTCCGCTTGGGCAGGGTGACAGGTAAATGATGAACGTGGAGAAAATGCTCTGCGGAATGCGGGAAGAGAACGATGGAAAGATTGTGGAAGAAGGCAATTCGGTATCACTGACTACGAAATGCGAGGAAGTTCTCTCTGACTGTATTTTTGAATTGGAAGATGATTCTGTTGGATCTAGTCCGCCATGCCGCTCCACCTGTGAAATTTCGGACGAAGAAGAATCTGATGCGTTCGGGCTGGGAGCAAACAGTATTTCTTAAGAAAACCCGAGCGTCGATATGTGTACTGCAATCGAAAGTGTTGTGGCAACCATGAACAAGTAAAGCAAAATCCGGGCCAGTTGTTGAACACAATCTCGACCACTGTACGCCTCCAGGTTGTCATTGGACCCTGAAGGCATCGTATATTCTTTCTCTTTGTGAAACCCGAACATTGTCTCCAGGACGTCGTAGCAGACAGTTATTTGTTAAAAGCTTTTGACGCAGGGAAATCAATCACGTGCTACTCTTGAGATTTAAGGATTCAATTCCGCGATGTACGGCTGCAGTACTTGTATCGTTATGCTTCGCATTTACTAAGTGAATGCTTTACTCCACTGCATGCAAGCGCAGAAAGAGTGTTTACTATGGACAAGCAAGGCAATGAGCTGTTTGATATTCAACAAATCCGGTGAAGGCAACTTCCTGGTTCTAAACCTATGCAGAACAGCTACTTCTACTCAATGAAAAGGGCCCTTCCGAGCCTGGAGCTCACTAATATGAGCAGAGCTCAATGTCGTTCAGTTTGTTTCATACTTGTAAAATGTCTTTCAAGAAAAACAATGTATGCAATGCACAGGAGCGACGAGCTACATATAATGATACGAAGTCATTGTAGTTTTCTACTCAAGGCGGCCATTATGTTTAGCATGTGTTTCCGTTCCTCCATTGCTTGCCTACGTTCTTCTTTCTCCAATTCAAACCTCTTCTCTTCCAAAGCCATCCTTCTTTCAGACTCAGACTTCAGCGTCTCGTAACGTTCAAGTTCTCTTTCCGCTCTACATTTTTCAACCTCTAACCTCTCCTGTTCCACCCTAATTCTTTCAGAATCTCTTTTCTGTTGTTCCCGAGATTGCTCCATTATAAGGGTCGTAATCGCATCATCAGATTGTAAAGCATCAACTTGTTTCACTCGTTTGGAATGAAAACTTGATTCAGGGCCAGTGACGTCGTGATTTTTGCGCTTAAGTTTAGAACTACGATTTAACGCTTTCGAACGTATCATTTCACCTGCCTCTATCAATTTGGTCTCCTTAGCCTCAAGTTCAGCTTTTTCCTGGCGAGTCTGTTCTGTTCTTTCATCTATTTCCAATATGAGGTCATCAGTAGATTTTCTTTTTCTCCGTACTCCTCTGCAATGCCGCTTGCTCTCTCATTAACTTTGTTCTGCTCTCGACGAGCACAAACAAGACGTTTGAAACGGTCAATTAATGTCTTCTTGCTTGGTTTGTGCATGCAAGTAAAGGCACGGTGTGGAACTAGAGTCATGAATGTGGATATGACTTTGTCAAATAAAGATTCAGTTTCGCCCCATTGAGGAACATGTGCGTCTGCATCTCTTACTGAGCGTAAAAGGAAGAGATCATATGTGTCTGAAAAACGAAACCGCTTCAATTTTGTTTTCGTTTGCGACTGCGGTTTTGAAATTGAATGTTCAGGAGCGCTTTGGAAAGATAGTTGTGACGATGAATGAAGCTTCTCTGATTTTGCGTCTTTCAGCTCATCTGTAGGGTGGTTGTTGGAGCTTAAAGCATCAGCCATTCTGCCGCAGTTTGGCGGTATTGGACTGGAGAAGATGAGGTGGCATTGAGGAGTCGGTACGAAGTGCATCTCGTACGCAGCTGCGTTTACACGAAATATGGTATTCCAATTCTCGTACCCCTCGTAGCCACGGAGTACATTACGTCTACGGGTACTATGTGGCTACGAGAATTTCTATACGAACTGGCTTGCGTAAACCCTCTATTGTTCATGTAGAGTCTAAATGAATTGCATTGCTGTATTTCAAACGTTCTCTAGCGTTTGAAAGTTTGCAAGAAACTTGCCTACAATGCACATTTTTGAAAGCGGGTAAAAATGTTTCATAAATACATTATTGTAGACGACGTGAATGTTTCTACGAACATTTTAGTACATAAAAGTTTTTTTGATTTTTATGGGCAGGTCCATGTCTAGGTTTAAATTTTGATTGTCTAGCAAAACTATATATGAGCAGTACAAGAAAGATATTTTGAAATTGTACTACTACCACCGCTTTGTCAAGCAGTATAACAATGTATATAATGCAAAAAAACGCTGTTTTGGAGCAAAATGCGCAATGTTTGTTTTAGTTTATCTTTTCACTGGCTGTGCGGTTGTAGCCAATACTTTTGTTCTCTGTGTATCTTTGCATGAGCATCAAATTTTGACAAATAGATTACAGTTCTTGAATATGGAACAAAACATATTGCAGGTTCTTCAACACCATCTGCAAATATTTAAAGTATGCTGCGATACATTAAACTGTAAAATGTTATTAATGCGTCCCGTTGTTTGCATCTTACAGCTTACATTTTACAGTGCCTACATGAAACGTGACACCGGCACAAGGAAAAAGAATTCTATGAAAATAAAGAAACAAATTCTCATACAGCATTTTATTTGACGAAACGACATTCTTCTTAGGGCGTATCATTTGAGGACATGTTGGGTTTACCGTGCTCCCCTGGGTTCGGCCTCACTTCTCTACAAATAGGAGTACTACTGCATCCAGTTAGTAATTATAGTGCGTTTTTGCATTTCGAGTCCCTTCTAGAGGGTTCAGAACTCTATATAAAGGGTCTCAGAGACGCCTAGCGGTGTCTTGACCTGAGAAAACATTGCGTTCATCAACTTTACTATTGTATCAACCTTACCCAATATCTTGGGCAGTGCAGCTATGTAAAATGTTACTGTTTCTAGGTCTCTGTGCCTTACTAACATCATTTGTGCTTGCACGTTTTGTGCAAACACTGCTCTACTCAACACATAACTCAGTACCGGTCGAAGCGCTCTAGGCGTAGACAGGAATCAGATATTGTGTACGAAAGGTGCTTCTGTCGTCAGTGAGCCCCACTGGGGCTTCGGCTCATATAACGGTGTCGGTCGGGAGGCCTGGTGCTACACGGACTTTGACACGGGACCGGAAGCTGTCCGTTGGGTTTTCTTTGAGGGCCGCGCAAGATCTTCCGCCAGAGACTAGCTTGGACATAGAGAAAAGTCTTATCTTCAGTTAGTCACTTTCTTTAGAACGTCTCGTAAGAAGTCCATACGCTTGTCTCTGGACGCGCAGAGATAACTTGGGCTGCAGAATTCTCGTGCAGTTTGTTGTCGTCCGTTGTTCGTTTTCTTTTATTTGGTGGTTATCCAACCACTAGTTTGTCCTTTTTCCTTCTTTGCCCTGGGATCTTCCCCTGGGCATACTACGTTTGTTTCTTTGGTGGATTCTGGGCCAACGTTGGTCTTTTTGAGTGGCTGGTTGTTCTACCCTGACTCTCTTTCTGCTACGAGAGGCAAGTGTAAGGTTCTGTAAACACCCGCGTCGTTTGCCACCGAAATGACGTCCATGTGGTACTCTCGAGGAGGGTTCCAATCTAGCAAAGCATCCTCCTCTACCGTTAATTTCGATGGATCTTCCGTCGATATGAGAAAGTTCTTCTTCTTCTTTGAGAATGTTGCAATGTCTGGCAAGACTGAAGAAGAACGTGCACTTGGCCTTCTCGGTTTTCTGGAAGGCGAGGCATTCGATTTCTATTATGAGACCTACGCTGAAGATGGTTCTTTGAGTGCAGAAGCAAGAGATTACAATGCAGTTAAGTCGTCGCTGATTGATCGCTTTGGTCCAAGTGAGGGACCTGAAGAGAAAATTCGCTGTGCAGTTTCATCACGTTTAGATTATACAGATCTGCTCGGGTCGATGAAAGAGATGAACAGGTGTTTTGAGAAAGCTGGATTCAACTCTGAGGTCAAGTTCGACCTTCTTCGTCAAGCGGTCATGTAATTTGCGGACTTAGTGCAGTTTGTAATGTTTCGAGGTGCTGAGGACTACAATTCTCTAAGAGAAGTCGTGAAATCATTTTTCTCTGGAAAGAAGACCCTAGGTTTATACGGGGCCCTTAATGCTCTTCCCCCGGCCAAGCACGTTCTACAGAAGCCAAAGAAGCAGGCGGAGTCTTCGTCTGATGTCCTTGAGGACAAGGTGAATGAACTATCTGACCAGCTTGCGCAGTTGTCTCTGATGATGATGAAGAGTCAATCCTCTCAGTCGAGTAACCGCCAAGGTGGCGATCGTATGTGTTCTTATTGCCGACAGCCAGAACATATTTCTATCAGATGTGAGTTGAACCCTCATTGTGACACTCGTTGCGTCCGGTGCAGTAAATTCGGCCATTCAGTGAATACATGCTGGAAGAGATCATCCAGTGACAACTCGCGTGAAGTGAAGTTTGAGAACGCGAGGATTGAATCGCACTCTGAAGAAACGCTTAGGGTACAAGATTCCCCTTCACCTTTAGAACAGCATGAGAAAGAGAATCATGTCTCTGTCATCACGGAGCAGAAGAATGACGATGACTTTGTGAACACAGCCAAGAGAACTGCAGATGGAACTCCACTCCTGAAGCAAGCTCGTACGGGAGAACTCAGTGGAATCTCGCAGGTCATGTTCCCGAATACTGCCCACTCTCAAGAGGACGGTAGTAGACGTGTCCGTTCCGCACAGACCAAGAAGATCAAGACACGTAGGTCTGCAGTTCGAAAGAGTTCCTCGAGCAAAGTTAAGCTTCAGGAACACGTGGGCAAGTACAATGTCTACGAAGAATTGGCCAATGCCCTTTCTGGTTTGACCTTTGGACAGTTGCTTCGAGGAGACGCAGACGAAGCGAAGAAGAGTATTCGCCGTCTCATTTCTGCTCGAAGGTCTACTAGAACCACGGCCTATGCAGATACAGATGTGAAGACCCGTCGTCTGAAAGTCGTTCAAGTTCAGATTTATGGCTTTGATACACAGGCGTTAATCGATTCAGGGGCGGTTCCTAACATGATGTCTGCCAGTCTTGCAGAAAGGCTTTCTGTCAAATCAGCGGTGACAGAGAAGAAGATCACCGTGGCTGACGGAAGTACTTCCGAATGTTTAGGTATTCTCAAAAAAGTCCCAGTGAAGTTTGCTTCAGTAGTAGTCTCCCTGGACTTCCTTGTCGTGAAAGGAACTCCATTTGAAGTTATCATTAGTTGTCCTTCTTTGGAAATGCTTCAAGCTTGTTTGGATCTCGGAACCCAGCAAGTGAAGATGAAACCTGATGGAAATTCCATCACTCTTGGACTTGAGTACGACAGAACAGGTCTCGAGCAGTACACCCCACTTTCTGGTACTGACAGTGAATACTTCACTTCAGAATCCAGTGCAATTCCACTCTCGTCTGATTCCGAATCTGATAACGAGGATGAATTGGTCTTAACCCACATGAAGAGTGACTATTTTCCAGAAGATTACACTTTGGATTTCAGTCGTACGGAGAACTTTGTGATGATCACTGATTCCCCGGAACAGCCCCCTGAGTCTGATTCTGAAGAAGACTAGCCTGATTCAGAAGGAGATGAAGAAACCCCTCAGAATGGACCTGTCGTCCCTCCCGCTCCTGCCTTAGAAGTCCCAGATTATGCCCGTTCCGAGAGACGAGCAGAAGAGATTGTCTTTCCCGACGCATTCACGAATGACCTGCATGCCCACGGACCAGATGAGACAGAAGTGGCGTCCGGGGAATTAGCACAGTTGGCATCCCAGCTTCAAATTAATGCTGAGGCTGAGGAAGAAGATGATGCTGTCACAGATGAGAATCGACGATTCGAAGATGCAGAAGAAGACGATACTTCTTCTGGGACTCAGCGTACTCGGAGCCTGTCGACCCGATATTGACTATTCCGATTAGGGATGAATGTCGTACTTCTCGACAGTAGTGGACCCAACCAGCCAGCAGGAACACTTAACCCTTCGAGTTCACCGTCTATTTCCACCGTTGCGCCCCGGAGATCCGCTACCCCGGGAGGCGTCAGAATTGCCAGTCGGTGTGCGATTCACACTCGAAATCGACAATGATTTGCATCCGTATCTTTTCCTTGACCCCGAAGGTCAAGAGCAGTGGCTTTCTCGCCCCGGTCCTAATGATGCACCGTCCGACATTCATGGTCAAGATCGTCCACCGGAAGAGAATGAAGAGCTCCCTGAAATAGTTATGGATGATTCCGATGATGCTAATTCAATTGTGCAAATCGTCGCACCTGCCGATGATGACCAGTTTGACTGGGATTCTCCGGATGAGTCTCGACAGATTGAGAACTTTGTTTGCGTTTTGGATGACCCTGCATCACCACAGTCAAAAGAAGATGAAGTTGAGCAATAGCATAATCGTATTATTCTGGAACGTCTATCCCATCTTCCTGGAGACGTCCAGAAAGCTCTGTTAGCTTCGCTAACTGACTTCGAAGTTCTTGCCTGGTCTTCGTATGACCTTCGTCCTTCAGACGTTCCAATTATGCATGAATTCTCGTTGGAAACATATGTCCCAATTCATTTCCGAGTTCGGCGTCTCCCACCTAAGCATGAAGACGTTATCAAGAAGGAATTGGACAAGATGCTTTCTGCAGGGATTATCAGGACGAGGAACTCTTCTTGGTCTTCTGCAGTTGTTATTGCTACGAAGAAAGATGGAAAGCCTCGCTTTTGCGTGGATTATCGTGCGTTGAACCGCGTGATGACCCCAGATCGTTGGCCTTTGCCATACATGGAACAAATCGTTGACGATCTCCGTGGAGCCAAGTACTTTACCACTCTTGACTTATTCTCCGGATATTTGCAGATCCGCATGTCTGAGAAATGCAAGGAAATCACCACCTTTGTCTGTCGTCAAGGCTCATTTCAGTTTGAAGTTATGCCATTTGGTCTCATGAGAGCGCCTGCCACATTTCAGAGAATGATGGACTCCATCCTCCGTCAAATGCCGTTCGCGAGAGTCTACATTGACGACGTGGTGCTCTTTTCGAAGACTCTGGCGGAACACCTCGAACACCTCAGAGCTGTTCTGGAGAAGATTTCGTCTCATGGACAGAAGTTGAAGATATCTAAATGTTTCTTTGCCCAGCCGAAGATAAGCCTTCTGGGTCATGTCGTAGACTCAGATGGTGTGTCTGTGGATATGGAGAAAATCAAAAAGATCCGAGAAGCTCCGGTTCCCACTACGACAACCGAGCTTCGCAGTTTCCTTGGCTTGGTTGGATACTATCGTCGATTCATCAGGAATCTCGCTGAGTCTTCAGCTATTCTACATTCCGCTACCTCCGGAAATAAGAAGTTAGAGTTCACTGAGGCAATGAAGACAGCATTCGAAGAGTTGAAAGAGAAACTTACGTCTCCCCCGGTGTTGGCCTTCCCAGATTTCTCGAGTGCGTTCCATGTTGAAACCGATGCATCCACTGTAGCAGTCGGAACCGTTCTTGCTCAGAAGAAAGAAGATGGAATGTTCCACCCCATCCAGTATGCAAGCAGGACTTTAAATTCGTCCGAGAAGAAATATTCTGTCTGTGAGAGAGAAGCTCTAGCGGTTATCTTCGCTTTGAAGAAGTTCAGAATCTATTTGCTCTCTTCTATCCCGTTCCAGTTGATGACCGATCACCAGGCTTTGAAGCATGCGTTCTCGAAGAAGGATGTTCACGGTCGTCTTGCCAGGTGGTTGGATTTTCTCGCCGAGTATGAATTTGAGATCGTCTATCGTCCTGGTGGTGTGAATCATGCCGCCGATTATCTCTTTCGTTTCGAACTCGATCCGGAAGAAGCAGAGAACTCCGTTGAAGAAAGTGATCTGGTTGCTTCGATTGGCTTCCCCGAATTTGAAGGCATCGAGCCCAACTACGCGAACATCGGCCGCTATCTTTGCAACTTGGAGATGGATGAGAAAGACCCGAAATTGCGCAGTGCTACGAAGCGTGCCGCGAAGCACTTTGTTGTTTGGAATGACCTCTTGTTCCGCAGGACGAGAGATGGAATTCGTCTGGTTCCCCCGATTCGTGAACGTGTTCCGTTGGTTCGAATGTTTCATGATGAAGTCGGACATTGGGAAAAGGACGCCACAAAGAACTTCTTAGTCCATCGCTTCGGGTGGCCGACAATTCGTGAAGACATTCACAAGTGTGTTCAGAGCTGCCTAGGATGTTAATTGATGGCCCCAGTGATCTCGTATCGAGCCGATCAGAGAGTTCCGCTACAAACATCGTTGACACGTTCTCAATGGAGTTTGCTGGGCCTCTTCCTATTAGAACTTCTGGAATTCGCTTTCTGCTCATTGGAGTAGAACATTTGACTGGTTGGCTTATCGCCATTGCTACACCAGATTTGACCTCAGAAGCTGTTCTTAATTTCGTGAAGAAAGAGATCATGCTTCTCTTTGGTCCGCCCCGTGTCATTGTGTCTGACAACGCTACCTCTTTCCTGGCTGGTTCGATTCGAGAACTTTTGAAGAAGTATGGAATTCAGCTGAAGCCGGTTCTTGCGTACGCTCCGATGTCGAATGGCAGAGCCGAAAGGATGATTGGAACGATCAAACGTGCCATTGCTAAGACTATCGTCGACGAAGGCTCAGATTGGGACTTGGCTTTAGATCAAGTCGTTTATGGCTACCGCCGCCGCAAATTGGGTGGTAGATTCTCTACGTTTGAGATAATGTATGGTACAGTTCCTCGCATGCACCCTACGGATCCAATCCCCTTGATTGAAGATGCCATGCTGTTCGAACGCCGCCTCGAGTTATTGGCTGTCCTTCCCCAGCGTGCTACGCGTGTTGCGATGCAGCCTAGTTGCCAGGATGACTCGAAGCATGCTCATCGTTTCAATGTTGGAGATGAAGTCCTCGTCGCTGTTGGGAAAGCTCTGAAGCGTACGGTGAAGTGGCCCCCTTTCGTATCGAAGTTCTTGGGACCGTGCAAGGTAGTCAGAGCATCTCATCCCCGTTATACTCTGGTCTCTCGTGGAAACCGCTACACAAGAAAGGCTTTCCATGCCCGTCGTCTCGTCCCGTGTCACCCCCGTCCGATGCATTTCAGGACGAATAGTGATTCTCAGTAATTCGTTTCGAGTCGGTTGCCGCGGCGTACCAACTGTTCAGTGGGGGAGTGTGTGAAGTGGGAACTCTACAGTTTATGATCGTTATTGCATCTATTTGATATCTTATACTACATAATGTTGGTGCGGCGCACTGCTATAAGTACAGTCAGGAGAACATTGTGACTCGGCATGCGGGCATTGCCCGAAGACAATGCCACGTGTGCTAAATTGGCCAATGATGTCACATTGTACTGGGTTCGGCCTCACTACCCTACAAATAGGAGTAATACTGCATCCAGCTAGTAACTATAGTGCGTTATTGCATTTCGAGTCCCTTCTAGAGGGTTCAGAACTCTATATAAAGGGTCTCAGAGACGCCTAGCGGTGTCTCGACCTAAGACAACATTGCGTTCATCAACTTTACTATTGTATCAACCTTACCCAATATCTTGGGCAGTGCAGCTAAGTACGTTATTACTGCTTCTAGGCCTCTGATTGACTTTACCATTTGGTGTGGGAGGTTGGCGTCTCGGGGGTTTAGTACACCCGAGCGCCCCTCCGGCTCTCACGGGCCTAGTGCCACGTGAGCCACCGGGAGGTGCATTTGTGGTGCATCACTCCGGCCACATATCTACACTACCTAGTAAATATTAATTCTAAGTTAATGAAAATAAACTAATTAGTCTCTGCCAAGCCTACGCTTAGCGTCCCACGTGGTACAGTAGACACACGTGCCCGGAAGCCCGTGACATCACCACTTGATCTTGGAGAGCCCCCGTTGATCCGGCCGAGCTATACTACAGACCCCCCCTCCTACCGACAGGCACGCCCCGTAGCTGTGGAGTCCTCACGGCGTTTCCCGCCTTTTCACCAAACGGTCGTCGGCGCACATCGCCTGGCGCACGGCGCGTCTCGCGATGACGCGAAGATGGCGCGGCGTTTGACACGGTTCGCAACATGCACTGCAGCGCCATTACTCGCGCTGCAGTGCCCCCTCGTGCGGTA
Organism: Gracilaria domingensis; assembly: GCA_022539475.1. Taxonomy (NCBI): domain Eukaryota; phylum Rhodophyta; class Florideophyceae; order Gracilariales; family Gracilariaceae; genus Gracilaria; species Gracilaria domingensis. The sequence continues at coordinate 51,079 of VCMS01000143.1, read as the reverse complement.
TGTGCGATCGTCCTTTACCTTCCTTGTGGTATTGGAACGCGAAACTGCGAAACGCGACCATTCAGGCTGATGCTGTCGTGCGCCCGGTACCACGTGGTTGTCTTCACCCCTTTGGCTCCTACCGGAGGGGCCCCTCGTCTCACCTCCGCCTATCCGTCCTCTCTTTGGGCGAGTTAGTTCGGCTTACCATTTGGTCTCATGCTTCCCGTCGGTGGGGTTCGCGGTTGTCAACCGATCGGCACGCCGCCCCCTCGTGGTATCGCTCCTATCATTCGTTACCCGCTTGGTCCGCTTTCGTCCCTGAGGCTCCCTCTAGGGTGGTTGTGGCCTCTCTGGTTCACGGAACCCGCCTAATCGGCGCACCACTCTGGTCCTTCTCACTGTGTGTCAGCTCGCTCAAGCGGCTTGTCCTTCCTCCGTGGCCCTTCAGGTCTCGTTTGGTCGTCCAATTGGTGCTGTTTTCGTTTTCTGCTGTCTGTCTTACCTTCGCTCCGGTTTCTCCCTCGCGGTTGGTATCCTCCGTGGCACGCTCTCGCTCCACCTCGCTCCTTTCATGACTCATGGGTGATCGACCAGCTTCCCCAACGGGGTGGTCAATGACGTTCGAATGCCGTGAAGGCGGTGCTGAAGAGAGTGTCGCTCCCGCCCCTCCCAATGTGGTAGACCCCGGGGGTGGGACGGCGCCGTTTCAATCGAGTTACCACCTGGTTGATTCTTCGCAGCCCTGTCTGCCATCCCAGACGGTTACACCCGTGTCCTTTCCATCGGGCGCTGATGCCCCCGTGGTGGCCAACCGCTTGGTACTGGAGAATCCGCACTACGACCCTATAAAGGGGTATCCCGCTTCTGAAGTTACCCCCTCACCGGAGGCCAACCGCTTGGTCCGCGAAACTGCTGTCACCCGGTCGAGGATGTCCGGCAGGACCCCTGGGGTAGCGCGCGGCCGTGGCGGTGGCATCTTCAAGCCTAACACGCGGTCGAGTACACGCTCTCGTCAAGACCCTTACGGTCGCGGTGGGTATGATCCTTATGCGGCCGTCGCCGGTCCGAGCAACGTTAACCATCTCGCGGTCACCGGCACGGTGGAAGCTCAACAGCTGAATCCTCATGACCCTAACAGAACGCACGGGCAGCCGCATACCCACTATGGTGCACGCTTTGCCGATATCTCTGCCGAATTGGTCGCTCTGGGGAACTGGCCTTTCCACATCAGTTCCTCCTTCTGCCCCTTGCAGTTCCGCCACATGGGTCTCACGCAGTATACTACGATTCCCGTTAGGATTGTCGCCGGTTGGAAGCGGTGCCTATGGCGCCTCCTCCACCGCGCAAGGGCGAGAAGCAGAGCCGGTTCGGTCGACAACAGTGTTTCCACGCGCGGCAGGGGCACACGAAGTTCCTATACTACATCCCCGTGGCCATACCATCGGATCTCCCCTTCATCTGCTGCGATGGGGAGGTTCACTAATGCCGCCGTTTGGTAGATATCCTTCACCGCTTGGACGAGCCTGCTACACACATCGAGGTCGATCTGGAGTACGTCGCGTCTGAGCGCCCTTTAGATACCAATTATTGGACTGACCGTGGGAGGTGGGCGACCGACGCGAGGGCCAAGAGCCGTGTTCGTCACCGTAACAACCCTACGCGGACAATGTTCCTGTTCCACAACGTTGAGTATTGGTCACAAAGCGACCAGAACCGCCGGGCATTGTATGTCAATCGACCTTCTTGGTAGGACCACTTTGAAGTATGTCGTGGCTGCAAGTGCCGACCCCGCCGGTATTTGCGTACTTTGGTAGTAGCATCTCCCTCGAGAGGAACAACGCATATGCCGTTTGGTCGGTCGCGCGCAGCGAGTGGGCCGTTATGGCGGCTATCCTCGCCGTTCAGGCGTCCGTGGAAGGTGTGACTTGGGACACGCGCTGCCCTGACAAGTCTGTTGGGATCAGCGGAACTCAACCAGTTGGTCGCATCTTCAAAATTCCCAACGATGTGGTCGGCGACCTTCGTGCCATTGGGCTCTCCAAGATCGTAGAGGGCACCAAGTGTAAATCGCAGCAGTTGGACAGCTACCCCACTGCGGTAAGTAACCACAGTTGGCGCCCTGAACAGGGTTGGGATGTCTACGACCCGGAGGTTCATAGCATCGTGCCTCTCCAGCAGCAGCACATGGCTGGTGAAGATCCATTTGGTAATGACGATAACGTGATGGTGGCTGCCGAGATCTATGAGTCCCGCGTTGCCTCCGTTGGCGCCCGTACAGGCCACTCCTCCGACCAGCGTGTCTGCGCCTGTCCCAAGTGGTCCAGCAGACCCTCAGGCAGCTGCTCATCCTCCCGGACGGGCCGCCCAGGGGCCCCTTCTGGTTGGTTTCCAGTCGCTTCCGGTGAACCCGGTACCTCCTGGTGGTGATAGTGGCGCGATACGAAGCGCCCTGGTTCGTCTCAACCACGCCTCGATGGTTCATTTCAACCGTCCTGGTCCAAATGACATCCTCACCGCTGTGGATACTCTCTCCAACTTGCTCCCGGTGGTCGCTCACCACGAGCGGCGCACTAGTGAGCTGCGGCAGTTCCGCGAATACTTTCAGCGCAATATCTACCGTGAGGTGACAGCCTATGTTGGTCAGTTGAGCAACCTCGTGGAAGGTCACGCGCCGTTACATCGACCCCCTTTGGAAAGTTTCAACCCGTACGCTCCTGCGTCGCAGCAGCCTGCGACCACGATGGTAGGCTTTGGTGGCCTTGGTACGTATCAACCGCCTGGTGGACCTCCTGGTGCCAATCCTTCGGCACCCTTCCATACACCGCTTGGTCCTCATAACGTTCCTCTTCCTCCAGCAAGTACTAGGGCGGGAGCACCAAGTGGTTTCCAAACTGGTTTCCGTTCGGCTCCGCTTCAATCGTCGTCCAGCGCTCCGATGACACCTGCTGGTCCTGGACCTTCGGGAGTTGGAGCGCCTCCTGGTCTGGCCCCTGGTGCAGGGCCGTTCAGCGGTTTGGCTCCTAAACCGGCCTCTAGTGGTATTCCTCCGACTAGCTTGCCGCCTTCCTTCCATTCACCCACTGGTCCTGCGAACACCTTGCCGTTAGTTAGCAGCGGTAACCCTGCGGGGCCTGCTGCTTCTGCTCCATTACCAAGTGGTGGTGCGCTAGCGAGCACTGCTAGCGGCGGGGCCGGAAGCTCCGCCGAACCTATGTCGGGGTCCTCTGGTCGTGGGGGTTCCACGTCGTCTCGCGGGACCTCCCGTGCACGTGGTCGTGGTCGTGGAACCAGTCGTGGACGCGGACGTGGCCGTGGGTCTTCCAAGGCCTCCTAGGTTACCTCATGGTTATCGCTTGTGGGCTCGTCTTTGACTAATAAAGTGTCTTGTGTTATGCGTTATGATTTGGTTCCATTTTCCAGTTAGGTTAGTTAGCATTTTATGTGGCGTTTGGCGTTCAACGGCTTAGACAACCCCCCCTCCTTAGCGACGCGTACCACGCGAAGCAGTACCAGTTGGTGGGAGCGTTCGCCCCTATTTGCGCCAGTATCGGATGATGAAGTTGTTAGGGATATGACCAGGTGGTTCCATAGAGTCGTACTCTGGCGACCATCCGTACCATCTTACCCTGTAGCGGATACCCTTTGTGGTGTGTTCGTGACCTACAATGGTGTCAATAGCGCACCCCTGAGTGTCTACTGAGGGTGTGACTCTTCCGCTTGGTCGTGGGTTGCGTGGCTCCCTGTGGGTGGTGCGACCTCTTGGTCTCGCCGTGGCTCGATCTCCTGTGCCACTTGGGTCGTGGGGTCAGCCGTTACGGCCCTGATGGAAGGTTTACGGCTCGGCCGACTCGTCAGAAGAGGGGCTATGGGAGACGTTTCTTCCCTTTTCCCTTCCGTCTGAGATGGCTCACCTATTGGTTATGTATGCGGTGCCGTCGTTTGTGCGGCCTTGGCAATCCTGTCGATGGAGATGGTGTTCTCCAAGCCATCCATTATGACCGTAGCCGTATGCTCATTGGAGCGAATCACCTTACATGGTCCCGTCGACTTGGGTAGTAGTTTAGAATTGATATCCTCCTCAATGCGGATGTCTTTCTCCATTTCCGCTGGGGTCGGTTGCTTACCTTTTGGTGGTACGTCGATGAAGACCATGTCTCCTGCTACCACTTTGGTTACTCTGCTCACCGTTCGGTCATAATCTGCTTTATACCGTTCTTGGGCTGCTGTCATTTTGACTTTTGCAGCAGCCAAAGCGGCGCGTAACTTCCGGAGTATGTTTCGCTTGACCTTCGCAGGTGTGAGTGTCCCTGCCGCTTCCGAGCGGTCGGGTCCGGGCTGGACGATAATGCCGTGTGGTGTTCGTGAAAGTACCAGGTCAAACGGGGTTGTTTGGGTGACCCGGTGGACCTGGAGGTTGTACGCATATGTCAATGGTTGGACATATTCCGACCATGTGGTTTGGTGTTCTTCGAAGTAGTGCCGTAGGCGTGCCACTAGGGTCTTATTGAACCGTTCTACTTGGCCGTTTGTTTGCGGATGATAGGCCGTGGTAAAGTAGTGCTTGACCCCTAGCATGGTGCAAACCGCCTCAAAGAACTTAGAAGCTAAGTTCGAACCATTATCGGTCAGTAGGTACATAGGAGCACCGTATGGGTAGACCCAGTTCTCCACGAATGCTGTCGCCAGTGTCGTTGCCGTTTGGTTCTTCAGGGTTATGGCCCTGGTGAGCTTCGTGAACCTATCGGTTATGACTACTACAAAGCTAAAACCCTCCGAGGTCTTTGGCAGGGGCCCTAGTATGTCGAGCGCGACGAATTCTAGGGGCCCCGCCGCCGGGAATAGCTTCAGGTACTTCCTGTGTTTCCTCACACCACCTCGGGTCTTAATGCACGAATTGCACTGAGCCACATAGGTATATACGTCGTTAGCCATGTGCGGCATGTAGAATTGCCTCCGAAGGGTATAGTACAACCGCGTGGCTCCAGGGTGTCCCGAAAGCCGTAGATTGTGTGCCAAATACAACACCCTTTGTCTTAATGACTCAGGTACGACCTTCTGGAGAGCTCCGTCTAAAGGTGAGCGTCTGATGAGGTACCCGTTGTGGTCGACGACGAACTGAGAATCCTTCTTTCCTAGTACGTCAGCGAGCGTTTTGCACAACCTATCGCCCGATTGTTCGCGTAGGAATTCCTCACGGGTGATTGGAGCGTGCTCTCCTTCTTCCACAGAGAGGAGGGTCTCCACTACCACTTGGTACGTACTGTCATCATGCCAGTACCCCTTCAGAACTTCCTTGACCTCGTGGTTTGCTGATTCTATTGTAAAACATGGGATGTCGTCGTCCACTGGGTCAGTATCCAATCCTTTGGTATTCAACCGGGACATTGCATCCGCCACTCGGTGCTTGACCCCGGGGCGGTACTGGACATCATAATCAAACTCCGAGAGTCTCAGGCGCCATCGGGCCAGACGACCCGTTGCGTCCGCCAAACCTAGTATTCACCTCAAGGAGTCATGATCCGTTCGCAGCGTGAAGCGCACACCATATAGGTAAGGACTTAGCATGAGAATACTCTAAACAAACGCCAGGCATTCCTTCTCCGTTACTGTATAGTTTTGCTCTGCTTGGTTCAGAGCTCTACTCCAGTACCCAATTGGTGCGAGCGTGCCGTCCTCCTATCCCTGCATGAGGCAGCAACCTATTTGGGCGTCCGACGCGTCTGTGTCCAGCGTATACGGGAGTCCCGTTTTGGGCAGTGCCAGTACCGGTGGGGAGAGAAGCGCTGCTTTCAATGTGTGGAAAGCCTCTACCTCATCTTCTTCCAAGTGGTCGAAGTGTGTGGGTTGCCCGTTCTGCAACCTCCGGTTCAGGGGTGCAGCTATCTTTGCAAAACCCTTAATGAACCGCCGGTACACGTTACATAGACCTATAAAGGATCGTATGTCCGTCTGCGACGTAGGGAGCTTCACTTCCTGTACCGCTCGGATATTCCGTTTGGCCACTTCGAGTTTCCCGGGGCTTATCGTATGCCCTAGATACTCTACCTCTTGGTTGAAGAACATACACTTTCGTAGTTTGAGGGTCACGCCTGCCTCGTGTAGCAACCGCAATACCACTTGGACGTGTGAGAAGTGTTCCTCAATGGATCGCGAGTAGATGACTACATCATCTATATATACCAATGCGGTTTTCCACTTCACCATAGACAGTATGATGTCTAATGCTCTTTGGAAGGTAGCTGGGGCGTTTCGAAAACCGAATGGCATAGGTAAGAAGCGATACAGACCTGCGTGGCATGTAAACGCAGTCTTATCACGGTCACCCTCTGGTATTTCGATCTGCTAATAGCCGCAGTTCGCGTCCAGTGTGGTGAATATGTTCGCATCTCCTAGGGAGTCGATGCATTCATCCATCCTCGGGATGGGATATGAGTCCCTCACCGTTACGGCGTTTAGTTTTCTTTAGTCAATACAAAACTTCATACGGGTCTCTCCTCGTTTTTGGACTAGCACCACAGGGCTAGCCCATTCCGAGTTTGCCGGCTCTATAATCCCCTCGCGGAGCATCCGCTCCACCTCCTCCAGCTCTACCTCACGGGCCTTATGTCCCGCGCGGTATGGCTGTTGGTGGATGGGACTGGAGTCCGGTTTGAGGTCAATCCTATGCTGGGTGGCCTTAATGGCTCCCAGCTTACCAGACCACATGGTACTGAATGGCTCCAAGAGTCCGAGGATCCGAGCTCTGAGCTCTTTCCCTTCAAGTCCTATATTCACTTCCGTTTTCCAATTGGTCACTGGGTCGATCTCCAGTTTCGGGTCTTCTCGCTCAGCTAGTCGCTGCACCAGATCTGTTTGCGCCGAATTGGTACTGCCTCCCCCCTCCTTAGCGTCCACGACCTCGTGGGACCATTGTGGTTGGATCGTAAAGATCGTACGAGGAGCCGATAGGGCCAGACCAATTACGGTGTGCTTTGGCAACTTAACCGGGCGGTTGCTGAAGTTACTCAGGTAGACCTGAAACGGTTTTGTCGGTATGTTATCGACTATGCCATTTGCATTAAGGTCATATGTCGTTCGGCCAACCGTGAGTGGTTCTGGATAGATAGCAGACCAGGTAGTTGGCATGTCACCTTCACTACCAAGTGGTTCATAGGTGGTATCGTTACCGCCTTTGCCAGTCGCACCTTGTTGGAGAGTGTATTTTACGGAACGGGTTGGTGGCGAATGCTTTTCTCCGTGAGAGAGGCACCCTTGTGGTTAGCGACGATGGCTATACGGGGACCATTGTGGAACAACACCGTCTTGGAGCGGGGGAAAATTGCCCTGACGTGCTGGTCTATAAAAGTCGTCCCAAGGATACAATCTGTTGCCAGTTGGTTAACGACTATGAAACGGACTCGGACCTTCATGGTGTTAATCAATACCATTATGGTAAGCGCTCCCATGACGGTTAATGGTCTGTTATTGGCGTCAACCAGTGGGTTAGTTAGTGTACATGGCTGAAGCTTATTAAGTTGTCTGTTAGTTAGTAGTTTGGCATTCACCAGATTAGGCCCTGCCCCGGTGTCCAGGACAGTGACGCATGGTACCCAGTGGTTAGAAGTAAACCCGAGGTTGACGTTTACCTTATAGTTACTACGCTTGAGGAAGCATATGGGTTCGGTGCCATCCATGAGGCTCTCCTCCCCTGTAACCAATGGGTAATTGTCCATACTTGCACCACTTGGTTCTAGAAGGCCCTCCACATTCGGACAGTTGGGGAAGGCCTCTATCCCAACTGTTCGGCGTTTTCCGCCTGCGGGGCGCGATCCGTTTGGTCCTGCTCCGTAATGATGTGTACCTGATGAGGTGTGGCTGCATTGGGGCGCGCATTTGCCTGTCCCGTGCCTGCGCTCCGCGCTGTGGACCCAAGTATATCCTGGTGTTTCTGCTGGCGAGCAGTGAGGAGAGCGTTCCTGTTATGCGGAGCCACACTTGGATACGCTGTTGCCAAGTGGTGAGGCAACAGAGAAGATTCCCGGTTGTGGGGTCCTTCATCGCGAGCGACGACGCGCGTGATGGAGGACGACCTGCAGTCGGTCCTACACTCCGTTGCTGCGGGGGTGGTCCTCTATCACTATATTGGTTGAATGGCACCGCTAGGACCGGACTGACCGGTTCGGATACCTGTGATGGTGAAGCTGAGGTTTGCCTCGAGGGTGGCTCGCGGGATAGCGAGCTGGACCAGGAGGTGTTACCTTGCGATTGACTTGTCGGTTGTGCATGCACCAAGTGGACTGGGTGACTCTGGGAGGCGTATTGTGTGTATGCCTCATCCGTAGTGGTCTCCTCTTCCTCTACGTCAAACACTGACCGCCTGGTTTTTCCTTTCTCCTTCGATGGTTTGCCAAGTGGTGCGGAGTCTTTCCTGGCGCCTGACCGAACGGTGTCGCCTAGTCCGTGTGCATGTCGGGCCAGTGCGTTGTAGTCGACCGTGCGGTTGGTGGCTAGGTAGTTACGAACTTGTGATCGGATAGATTTCGCCACGTTGTCGACGTACATCGATTCCAACCTCTTGGTAGTAAAGACACTTCCATAGCGGGAGGCTAATGCCCATAGGGAGCGAGCGAATTCCAATTCGGTTTGTCCCGCGCGCTGGCGGTATGCAAGCACCTCTGCGTACGCCTCCTAAATTACCTCATCGGTCGCGTAGGTTTCCAGTAGAAAGTTAACCACCTGTGGGTATGTCGTCAACATTTCCGTTTGGTCTTCGTCCACCGCCATGGTGTTTCCTTGGAGGCGGCTATGGAGCAACGCTCCAGCTTGACCAGTTTGGTAGAATTGAAACAACCACATGGCTGCTGCTTCTGAAAACCCATTCTGGTCACAAGCGATCTTGAACCTTTGAAGGAAATCAATGATCGCAATAGGGTCATCCCCGCTAAAGCGAGTCTCAACCAGTTGGAAACGAAGCTTCCTATGATGCTTCGTTATCTTCTGACCTACCTCTTTGGTATTCTCAGCCTGTCTATTCTCCAACCTGTAGGTACGATAGTCAACCGCTTTGGTGAATAAATCCTTTAGCGGTGTAAGTACCTCTAGGTCAGTCTCCTCGTCGGAAATTGAGTCCGAATCATTATAACGTTTGGTTTTACCCTTTCGGGAGTTCTTCCCTCTCTTCAGGCGAGAGTACTTCCTCTTGCGTCTAGAACCTTTACGGTCGCCGTCTCCTGACGAGTCCGAATCGGTGTCTGAGGGCGAAGAATCCGAGTCCAACCGGCGACTCTTCCTCTTTCCCCTTTTGGTCTTCTTCTTCTTACCAGTTGCTTTACGTCGACGCTCTTCTCCTGAGCTTGACGAATCTCCACCAGGGTCTCCACCACTTGGTCCTGACGGAGCTACACCAGTGGGTTGGGGGAGGTATACGTACTTCGGGCCCTCCATGCCAGGGGGCTCTGCCCCTTTCCCCATGCGGTCGATAAATCCTCCACCAATCGGTTGTGTAGGAAGGTTAGGATGGAGAATACCAAGTGGTTTCGTGGCGTCTACAGCAGGATGGGGAGCATGCTTCATGAAAGCTGCCTGGGCCACCATCTCAGGTTGAAGCTTAGCTCCCTGCTGCTGCAAAGCCAGCATAACCAATCGGTCAATGTGGCCTCGTACCTCGTTCTCGAGGTACTGTAACACCACCACGGGTACCTTGTTGAGAACCTTCTGAGAGGCTCGATCAACTACCACTCGGGTGACATCGTTCAGGTCCAGAAGCGGCCCGACTGGGACCTCCATTTGGTCTACCACTGGGGTTGTTACTGGAGTGGGCTCCTCCGTTGCGGAGCCTGCTCCTCCGTCCACTTGGTCAGCCCGGAGAAGGGTCGAGGGGCCCCCAGCCTCTCGGTCTACCTTCTTCCCCTTACGTGGGCGTTCCTTCCGAATTAGGTCCTCCGGGTTATCCAACACCGGATAAGACACTGAACCCCGTACGGGGTGACCACTTGGTGGAGCGCTCGACTCCCTTTTCGTGTGACGCACGCACCGTTTCTTCATTTAGGTAACTGGTGTCGGAGCAAATTGCTTCGGCAACGGGAACCAAACCACTCGGGTATCTCGTGACTTCCAAATCCTCCCTTTCCAAAACCACTTGGTAATCCACAAATTCTAAGTCAGGAGACCAAAATATGTGGTATAACCGATCGGTGCGAGCTGTGAGTGGGGAGCTCTGCATGGGCTCGACCCTGCGGAGGAATGAAACGCGTGACACCTAATAGGTCGGCAGCACCCGCCGTTGCCTATAGTGCACGGTGACCAAGTGGTAAATACGCCTGCACTGGTGTGCGGCAAGCACGTATCACCCTCGAGGTCAGCAAAACTAATAGAAGACTACTAGAATTACCAATTGGTGACTGTAGAACCGAACTGGTGTCGAATTAGCCTAGTTGGTGCTTGACTTTACCATTTGGTGTGGGATGTTGGCGTCTCGGGGGTTTAGTACAACCGAGCGCCCCTCCGGCTCTCACGGGCCTAGCGCCACGTGGGCTACCGGGAGGTGCATTTGTGGTGCACCACTCCGGCCACATATCTACACTACCTAGTAAATATTAATTCTAAGTTAATGAAAATAAACTAATTAGTCCTTGCCAAGCCTGCGCTTAGCGTCCCACGTGGTACAGTAGACACACGTGCCCGGAAGCCCGTGACATCACCACTTGATCTTGGAGAGCCCCCGTTGATTCGGTCGAGCTATACTACACTAACATCTTTTGTGCTTGCACGTTTTGTGCGAACACTGCTCTACTCAACACATAACCGAGTACCGGTCGAAGCGCCCTAGGCGAGGACGGGAATCGGGTAGTGTGTACCAAAGGTGCTTCTGTCGTCAGTGAGCCCCACCGGAGCTTCGGCTCGGATAACGGTGTCGGTCGGGAGACCTGGTGCTACACGGACTTTGGCGCGGGACGGGAAGCTGTCCGTTGGGTTTTCTTTGAGGGCCGCGTAACGTGTTCCGACAGAGACTAGCTTGGGCATAGAGTGAAGTCTTATCTTCAGTTAGTAACTCTCCTTAGGACGTCTCATAAGAAGTCTATACGCTTGTCCCTGGACGCGCAGAGATAAGTTTGGCTGCAGAATTCGCGTGCAGTTTGTTGTCGTCCGTTGTTCGTTTTTTTTTATCTGGTGGTTATCCAACCACTAGTTTGTCCTTTTTCCTTCTTTGCCCTGGGATCTTCCCCTGGGCATACTACGTTTGTTTCTTTGGTGGATTCTGGGCCATCGTTGGTCTTTTTGAGTGGCTGGTTGTTCTACCCTGACTCTCTTTCTGCTACGAGAGGCAAGTGTAAGGGTCTGTAAACACCCGCGTCGTTTGCCACCAAAATGACGTCCAGAGTATCAACAACATATGATTTTTTTGAGTAACAAAAAATAAATTATATTTATAGGTTTCTGATCCTGGACAGTTGTGCTTTTGTATGGTGCACCTTCGTCGTGTGGTGACGACGAAAGAGCCGCACGTCTTGTTCATCGTGGTCCGAACATGTCTTTCTCAAGACATAGTTTGTGGGGTCTCTCTTTCCTATCGGACTGCGATCTTTGCAAGGTTCTTGCTTTTCATACTCACCCACCCATGTCCCAGAATGATTGATCTTGTGGAAATTTCACCTGGTAGAATGGACGCGTTTCTTGCCTTTATTGCACAAACTATACAAGCTAAAACTGTCTTGTGATTTATCCAACGTGATAAAGAACATTAGCAGAACTTCTGTTACTGCTAGTATTTCCTCTATTTTAGCGTAAATCTGCTTTACAATTTGGGCTGCCTGCAGAGTGTCCACGCCAGTAGAAGCTTTGCAATCACGACACCCCCTATACAGCGCACTCTCTTGTAAGAGGTATCTAAGTACACTGAAAGGATAGTGCATTTTAAAGAGAAAATAATGGAATCACCAGATCATTCAAATTTAATTGTATCGCAAGTACGTACTACCTTCAACTCAGTAGTTCAGCATCCATGCACTAGTAGAGTCTCACTTCCGCTTCTGAATGTAATCGCGTTTGCTGCTAACAATCATCACTTTACCGAGCTTTACGTTGTCGAAGTACGAAAATGTTACGCATGAAAATGCAGTCAAAATCACCCATTTCTATTCGATGTATTTGGAATACTCCTATTCCAGATGGAATAGTTGCAATTCTATATGGAATAGTTGCTGTTCCATATAGAAAAACTAGTATTCCATGTAGATTAGTCAAGGCAGTATTTGTGACTAGATTTATGACCAAGTCGTAAAGTCAAAGTCACCCAATAAAATTCGTAGTCAGTCATATTTAGTCACATTTTTTTGCCTTTTTTCTAAGCGTGATTGTCTAGAAATTAAACTGATCTGCTCCTGTTTTGACATATATAAGTATACATATCAGCCTGCTTAGGCTCTAGCAATGTGTATTCGTTCTGAACAATAGACCGAATTACTTATATGTAGTTTCTCCCTCAATAGTAACCCTATCTTGCGAAGGGTGTAGGCTTTTCTTTGCCCAAGCCCGGATTGACGTAATAAAAAATCTCTCGTTAAGAGTACGGAACTCATGAGATTGTTTACGTATAGTGTAAGTGTAATAAAAACATAACAATGTCTCCAATTCATCAAAGAGTCTCTTTCTATCAAACGCGTTGCTTTCTAAGAAAGAATAGGCTTTGATAGAAACAGAAGAAAGAGTGGCTACCGTTGGTGTCGCTTGATACTCACTGCCTACCACAACATGCAGCCCTCCCACGCCAAAGCATCTCTTGATCACATCACAGAGAGTCAACAAGCTCTACAGGACGAAATAGAGCAGTACTCGGAAGATGCCTACATCGACATAGATGAAGAACAAGGATCAGACCGTCCATTTTTTGACTCCTTTTACGAAGTTGAAGGCAATCAGGGCATCATTAAGATGACCAACTTTAGTAAACAACATTTGTTTGAGCTATACAACCGGTCAGAAAAATTTTATTTCTCGAGATTGGAAAGAAGGAAGAGGTCGTAAGTCTGATTTGTCATGTTTTGATATTTTGTTCGTCACTCTCACTGTATGTAAAATTGGTGAAACCTGGGATAGTCTTGGAAGAATGTTTCGAATCAAGCCCAACACTCTGCAAAAAGCTGTCACAAACTTTATCAAATACTTTGACACTGCGTTTTATGTAGATTTCGTTATCGAATTGGAACAGTGATTTTCAGATGCTTATATAAACGGGAAGAAACGCGCTTTCTCCAAATTTCCCTTCGCTCTCTATGCAACGGATGTGCTCTTTCTGCACACAACTTGTCCACGGGGTTCTATGAAAAAGGTCAAAAACTACTACAGTGGCAAACATAAACTCTACGGCATGAAATTAGAAGCTTTCGTGCTCCCATGTGGTATCGCTGTGAACTGGACAGATTCAATTCTTGCTAGCACCGCAGACTGTACTATCTTTCAGAAAAATTTATTCTTCCATAAGAAAGCGCTGAAAAAGACGTCGGGCGAAATGCATATTGAAGATAACGATGCTTTGAGAGATGAATATCCTGGTTATTGGGCAGTTTGTATGGAAAAAGGGTATGCGGGAATGTAAGAGCATGCCCGTGCAATTGTTCCGAGAAAGAAATCTCAGAGAGTTATGTTGCCCTTTGCAGAAGACAGAGGGAATAATTGTATCGCTCGTGACCGAGTTCTCGTGCGGAATTATTTTGGTCCTTTTCAGCAATGCTGGGGTATATTTGCTACGAAGTAGACTTGGGACAGAGCTAGTATGGGCCTTTACTTTCGGATATATTTGGCCATGACAAACTTTCACGTATTGAAGAACCCCCTGAGATATGAAGATGGGGCATTTTTACGGAAAAAAAAGAAAAGATTGAAAGCTGTGGGTGATGCCTGTTAAAAACGAGCTAGAAACGAGAAGGATAAGCAGTATCAAAAGAAAAAAGCGAGAACTGCTGGCATTGATCACAAGAAATCTGCGAATTTGGACAAGAATGGCTTAGACGTAGCACTTGCAGCACAGTTTTCTTTTTCCCAAGATGGCACTGTTCCGCCTCCAAACATCATTTAGGCTTCTAATCGTACATGTATGATACAAAGAAAACAGGATAGAATCGCTCAGTTCTAAAGTAAACTATGAATGTGTCGCCTTTCTAGCATTGAGTACTTTATCTCCAAAAGATCTTCTTCTCTACAAAATATTGAGCTTCCCTCGAAAGGTCAAAGATTTACAGAACCTTTTGCAAATAGTCATTTTCTTTCAGTTTGAGTAGTAGGTAGCTATTAATTACTTCGGCCTAATGTTAATGCCAAACTTCAAAGTTTTTAAAAATTCTTAAAAATGAGCAAAAAATTGCAAACAAAGGCAAAGGTAATCGGAAACAGGGATATCTTACCGACTAGTTCACTATTTAAACTATTTTAGCGAAAACAAGACCAAAACGTAATTTGAAAACCATTAGAGCTATTATGTTGCACAGGTGTACGACTATGAGTGGTTATGAATATGAAACGTGTCTTCGTGACCAAGTGTACCCTAAATGACTAAATGTGACTTGAAATTTATTGCATATGCTAGTCAGTCAGTCAGTAGTCATCTATATTTTTATCAAGTCAGTCAGTCACAGATACGGGCCTGATCTGCAACCATGATCTATCCTAAACCGATGCTAGGAGCTCGTATCCTTCGATTTCCTCACCGAGCTTCCCGTCAGCCGCGACCGCTTCGCGCCATCTTAGTCATCGTGGAGAAACTCTCGAAGCAGTCCCTGTTCATCCCAACGTCAAAGTCAGCCAGCACACACGACACAGCACTTCTCTATGAATCCCATATCTTCGCGAAGCATGCTGTGCATCCAGGGGTGTAACGCAATATATTGCCATTGCCATATATTGCAATATACAATAAAAATTTCATATTGCAAGGTACTTGAGAATTGCAATCCATATTGCAGATGCTATATATATTGCAATACGTATTGGGCTCAATTCTTTATTGCACTCGTTATTGCATTTGCAGAACGAACTTACAGAAGCCGAAAAGTATGAGCTAGGGTGTTTGGTCAAGCAATCTAGTGGGAATGGGGCTTCTGGAAACACAGAAACCGCGAGTTCAATTGGTATGGCTGAAAGACAAGCAAAAAGAGGAAAACAGCTATGGAGAAGGAGAAGTACATGATCTGCAATTTTGTTTTGGTATCCGTTGCTGAGATAGAAAGGCTCTGGAGTATTGCAAAGAATGTATTGACTGACAGCCGAAAGTCAATGACTCATCAAATATGTGAAGCTATCATTTTTCTAAAGGTAACCGAGCGTTTTTGGGACTTTTATTTAGTGTCTGAAGCTATTAACGGAGCTCGATCTGGCCGAGGTTTCACCCGATTGCAAAAACATGCGTGCGAAGAAGAAAAACTGCTAAACTAATTTTCTACGTTTTTCACTTCCATTTTTAAAGAATTACATTGCACGTTAGGAGTAAAAGTTTCTTGTCATTCAAAAGAAGTAAGTCTGGTCTGGTAAGACTATGGCAATTCTGTGCATGCTGTTTTAGATATTGTAAACATATTGCAAACCAAGGGCGCTATTATTGCAATATATATTGCTGGGAAAGAGCAATATTCATACTGTATTGGTTATTGCAAAATATCAGCAATATTTTGCAATATAATTGGTTAGAGCCCTGTGTGCATCACACCCTCGTGTCGGACAGAGACCCAAGGTTGCTTCACGGTTCTGGAAAACGTTCACGAAGGTACTCAACATTCGTTACAACACGTCTCCCGCCGATCATCTCAAGACCGATGGTCATTCCGAGAACCTCATCTGTACACTCTCAACTATACTTCGCTCCTGTATCTAAACCTCATTCTCTGACTGTGACACTATGCGCCCCAAACATGAGCTCGAGTACAACTCTTCTCGACACAGCAGCACTCGGCTCTCCCCCCACCAAATCGCTCTTGGCTCACACCCGCACACATCTTTCACGCGTTTGCTTTGACAGTGTTCTCATGACGCACAGTCTGCCATCGACTACGTAAGCCGACGTCAAACGATGGAAACTTTGGCACGCGAACATTTAGCGAAGACGCGATCTGATCAGAAGTGCTACGCCGACCGTCATCGCCGCGACATATAGCTTGAACGCGGAGATCTTGTTCTTCTTTTTACTGATAACCTCTCACGCACACTCCGCTCGTCACGTCCGAAGAAGTGGCAAACTCGTTTCATTGGCCCTTTTTGAGGTCAAGATCGACTTGGGCCAGTAACCTATCGTATCGAGATGGCATCTACTATGCGACGCGCACATAGTGTGTTTCATGTTGCGAAGCTTTGCCTCTTTCATGATGACAACAAGGGCCCGATGGTCATCGTCATTGCTAGCAATTGAGCAATCGAGCAAGAAGTTCAAGAGATACTAGTGCGCAAACGTTTCAATCGGCGAGTTTACTACCGTGCGCGTTTTGGTGGCGACTCTGTTGATGACGCAACATCGCTACCGCGAACTACTCTTGGTAATTGTTCCGACCTGCTTTGGGCTTTTCTGACTAAGGCTTCAACGAGGTCGTCTTCAGCCAAAGACAGGGTGAATGTGACAAAGTAGTGTGTACTAGACGCTGTTGTATATTAAACTTGTCACTTTTGCAGCTACTTGTGACTCTACAAGCTAGATATCTGTCACACTACTTTTTGTTTCAACTGCAAGTTCCTTTTGAGGGGCAGTACAAATAAAGAGGTATGACCTAGCCTGCCCCTCTTGCGCGAAGGGCAGCCAGGCACGACCCGACATCGCATTATTTCTTCGTATCATACAGAGTACACCCGTTGTATTACAGAAACACCCTAAAGTGGCGTTTTCTACTAGTTAAACGAATTCGTTTTCAACTTTTAACAATTACATCTATAATATACGGTTTCCGTAAACATTGTTGATTGTGTTTTATCAATTATTTTAGATTTTGTATAGATCCATATGACCCTAAGACAGCAACCATTGCTTCAAAACCGATCCCTTATTAGACCTTAGCAATACAAAGTCAATAAACTTATGGATTCTTATTCAAATATCATCTGCAAACTCAATATACTCCACTTGGGCAACTAAATGATTGAAAACCTTTGTTTTTAAGGTTGCATATTGTCATAAGTAACCCACACTATTTGCGTCTATATTAAATAATGCGACCCACCTTATATGCGTTTGTAACCTATATATTATGGTAACAAATTTTTTGTAGCCCACATCATTTATTATGGACCTCGCTAATTTTTTGTTATCTCAAATAGAGTGGGCCATGTCTAATACGGTCACTGGGTGTAGATGTGACTTATTTATTTAACACCGGTACTGAAGTCATTCAGTCAAAAATTAAAAGAAATTTGCCAAAGTTAGTCAGTCACATATAAGGGCCTGATAGTCACAACCTTTTTATGTAAATTTTCAAAAACATCATAACAATGAGTTTTTACAGAAGGCTCCTATGCTATATTTTATTCTTGCTTTGAAAGATATTTGAAGCAATTTGGCCAATCAAACTAAAATATACCTGCTTTTATGTTACATGAACATAAGAAAAAAGATTGGGAATATAAAGCAACTTTTTTGCTTTTTCTGTGGACAACATTAGTCTACTATTAAATCCAAAACTCAGTTAGAAAGACGGGCATTAATTTCACATAGAATGATCTAATTAAAAATAATGTCGTACCAAAGCATAATTTTTATAGGAGCTTTGCGTCTTTTACTTTGAGAAGTGCGCTTCTCAAAGCGCTGATTATTTCGGCACGTACACTCCAATGTCACGGAGTCACACAAATGACATGTTCTAAGAATTAAAACATACGATAACAATTGAAAAAACCTGCTTGTACCCCCTATGTACCTACCGTATGCAAACCCCGTGATCCTGTGGCATCAAACTGATAGGCGGTTTGGCCGATCAATTCAATCGTCTCTCTCTCCTCCTAACTGCTCTCCACCCAGTCTTAGTGCCCAAGCAAACCGCCTCCCTGACTTTTTGAGTCCTGCATGAGCATGATGTCCCAGATTTGTGTCTTAGATTTGTGTCTCTCAGTGATCTCGCGCATCTCGCTCTACTCGTTGGACAAAACCAACTCATTTTTCTTCGGACTTTCTCCGTCGGATGCGCCACCGCTAAGAAGTTTTTGCGCCCGTTTTCTAGCTTTTCCACACGAATTCGTCTCGCTAACCGCAACAACCGCCGCGCCCCGCTGCATGCCACCGCTTTGCTACAGCTGAAACTGTGTCCCACAGCTGACACTATCGCAATTAGCTCACTCAAATCATCTTAACCTTTACATGGCCGATCCCGTCTCCGCGGCCGCTGCCGTGGCAAGCGCGTTGCCGGGCGCTCTCAATTACGTGGAGAACAAACTCAATGCCCCCGTTCGGCGCCACGATTTGGCATCGGACAACCGAGACAGGTATGAGCTCGTTGGCCAACTGCTTCAAGAGCATCTCGAACTTGTTGAAAAATGGATCGACGAATCCAGCGGAGTACAGTCCTCGTCACACACGCTACACACTTGGAGAATCAAGCTACAGCAGGCGAAGGACAAATGTACGCAACTATTGCCAAACATTGTTAGTGCTACTCCGTTCAGTCGCGTACAGCGCGCAGTTCAAATCGTTTCCTATGCCGAGAGTACGGAGAAAGAGTTTGCCATGTTTGCTGCAGTTGTAGAGGGAGAACGAAACAAGTCGATACACGCTGCTGCTTCTTCTTCAACTGAAGCCAATTTTCTGAAACATGGCACTGTCCCGCCCAACCCACCACGACTCACACTAAATTACGATTCTTCACACACGTCTGAGGGAAAGCTAAGGGCAGCTGTACTGCGACCATCAGAGAACAAAGTGCTGGCTGTTGTGGCTACAGGGCGGGGCGGAGTTGGAAAGACCTGGGCGCTTCGGGGATTGAACGATGTGGGTGATGTTTGGTTGAGGTTTCCAGATGGTGTACAGTTCATGCAACTGGGAGCGGATGCTAGAATGGAAGAACTCACAGGACAGCTAGCGCATATTGTTGAACGAACTGGTAACCAGAAGCTTGCGAAAGACATCCGTGGGAGGAAACTACAGGAAGCTGTTCATATGGCCAGGAAATGGTTCGTGAATCACACATGTCTTTTCCTGGTTGATGATGTCTGGGAGGCGAACGGATTTGATGGGGAGACTTTCCGCATTCTTGCACATATGCTGAACGCTGAAAGTCGCCTTGTGTACACAACGAGAGACATTGACCTTGCTCTGAAGGCCGACGAATTCATATCGTTTGAGGCCAGAAAAGAAGAAGAATCGCGAATCATGTTCCTGAAACATGCTGAGTTGGATGAGTGCTTGATTCACAATGGGAGCAATATAGAAGCCTTGGAGGAGATTCTGCTGACTTGTGCAGGAATACCTTTACTTCTGGCTGTAACCGGTGCAGGTGTTCGAAATTACGTCAAGCAATTGGAGCGTCAGGGCGATTCAAAAGAGGACGCCTTGAGTTTGTATCATGACGAATTACAGACCAAAAAGACGTTATTGGTTACGGAACACTGGCCCGGATACGGCACGATAAGGAACGTAGTTGATACGTCGATGGCAGTGCTAGATCGTCGATAGAGATCAGAGACAGAGAAGAGAATACCTTTTAAATACTCGATTCTGGAGATGCTTCGAACATTGTGTGTCCTGGAGAAGCAACAGGAAGTTCCTGTCTCGATGCTGCAGAAGCTTTGGGCATTGAATGAAACAAGTGAAGCTGTGGAAGTGATGGAAGCTCTGAACTCGGTGGCTGTGGTGGAGGTTGCGATTCGAAGGAAGCAAAAAGTGCTCCGTATCCATGATGACATTTTGGATGTGCTGGGACATGATTCAAAAGATGACAAGCCAAAGTACATCAAGCGTTTGCTCAGCAATTATGTTGGAGATGAAAATGCTGAATTTGACAGGTTATCCGAGATGGCTCCAAATAGAATAGATGGGGTCGAAGATGGGAGGAGAAGCATTTGGTTGAAGTTGAGGAAACTTTTTTGCTGTAAATCGAATAGAAGTGGTGAAGATGTTGTCCAGGATGAACAAGTTGTAGCGGATGAACCAGTTGCAGATTGCACCGAGGAATGCAGAAGAAGAGAATGGTGGAGCGTGGAAGACGAAGATGGATATCTGGTCAACAACCTGTGCAGACTTCTCAAGGACGCTGGGGAAGATGAGGAATTAGTTTGGCTCTTATTGAAGCCTCAATGGATGATGGAGCGTTTTACGCACAGCGGAATATTTGCTGTTGAGGATGACTTTTCTAATGGGCAACCATCTCTCTGTCGTTCAGGCATTGAAAAGAAAGAAGAGAAGAAAAGGTCATTGGAAGTGATTACGCTGGCGGCGAGACTGAGTTACGATGCGGTGTCACGAAACGCAGGAGAGGTATGTTTCCAATTGTATGGACGGCTGATAACGTATTCAGAGAAGTGTGACACGACGCGAAGGTTCTTGGAGGAAGTGGAACAGATCGCAGAGAATGCGGGCGGACGGTGGTTGAAGGCGAGGAAAGGGTTCTTGACAGCCGCAGGCAGCGCTGCTTTAGAAAGCGTACAACTGAGTGGCTCAGTGCGGTGTATTCGAAAACATGACAACGAGTTGATCATTCTGTTGTTTGACCATGGCAATAAGCTGCAGTTCGTGAAGTATAACCTGAAGCACGCTAGTCGAAACAATTTTGGAAGAGCGGTGGGAGCGGTTCAAGCGGCTGCAATGTCAATTGATGGGCGAATAGTTGTGTATGTGGACGCTGATGGTAATGTGAAGAAGTGGGACGCTGCGAATGGTGTAGAGACTGTGGTTGGAGGGACTAGAGCGACGATTCGGTGTGTTTGTGTGAGTGAGGATTCGAGATGGGTTGCATGTGGGCAGGAAGGCGTTGGCAACGTGCTGGTGTGGGACCTGGAGAGCGGGGGCGCGCCTCGCGAACTTGTGAGCGGGAAAAGGCACAATGCGTTTTGCGTTGCTGTGAGTTTGGCGGGGTCGAAGGTTGTTTGCCGCATAGGTTATGAGTTGCTTTATTTTGCATCTAAGCTTTGGAAATGGGACCTAGAAAGCGGTGAAGCGGCAATCTTTGAGTCGCTGGAAGGAGAGAGCATGGTTTTGTCTTGCGTGGCATTCTGCGAGAATGGGGAATTGATCACATTTGGGAGGGGTGATAGAAAGATTGAAGTTCTGGACGCAGAGAGCGGGGTGAGCGTGAGCTCTGTTACAGTTGGCGCTGAGGTGACAAGCATAGTGTTCGCCGAGGGAGGGAAAACGGTGTTGCGGGGTACATCTAGTGGAGACTATGGCGTTTGGGAGCATGAGAGCGAAAGCAGGGCGATAACAGTGGGAAGCGTGAGCAATAGGGTGACGTACGTGGGTACGAGTGAAGACGGCTCGGTCGGGCTTGCCGGGGGCGCCGACGGAAGCGTTCGGGTGTGGGACCTGAGGCGGTCGCCGTGGGAGAGCGGCAGCGGCGGCGAGGACGCGCCCGAGGAGCCGATTCAGTGCGTGAGCGTGAGCGCGGACGGGCGGTGGATCGCGACGGGGTCGCGCGACGGGTCGCGCGACGGCGCGACGCGGCTGTGGGACGGCGCGCGCGGGCGCGTGCGGCCGGCGGTGCTGCGCGCGCACACGCGCGCGCCGCACGCCCATTACGCGCGCGGCGTGCTGGCGCTGTCGTTCAGCGCGGGCGCGCGGCGGCTTGCGTCCGGCGGCGCCGACGAGGAGCGCGTGTGGGCCGTGCGCAGCGGCGCCGCCGCGTGCGCGCCGCTGCGCGGCCACCGCGCCAACGTGGAGTGCGTGGCGCTGAGCGCCGACGGCGGCCGCGGCGCGCACCGCAACTGGGTGCGCTGCGCGGCGCTGTCGCGCGGCGGCGCGCGCGCGGCGTCGGCGTGCGGCGACGGGCTGCTGCTCGTGTGCGGCGTGGCGGCGCGCGCCGCCACGCAGCGCCTCGCGCTCGGCGACGCGCCGCTCTTCGTGTCGCTGCGCGCCGCGCCGCAGCAGCTGCCGCTGTGGTGGGCGCAGTCGCCAGCGTTGGCGCTGGCCGACCCGCGCGGCCGCAAGCTGTGCGTTGGCACGGCCGACCACCCCTGCCACCGCTATCGGTTCGGCTTTTTTTGCCAACCACAGCCCTGTGGGCGATGGCAGCAAAGGTTTGCGATTCGCACTGCAAAAATAAATTCCAATACATCGCCTATCGATGTGACAACAGTCGCCTGCCTGATGCACATGGTATGTAATCTAGCTAGCTAGAGGCGCTTTTACGTCCTGTTCTAGTACACAACGTGTCTGGCAAAGTGCAAAAAGCAATTTGGAAAACTCTATTTTCCGCAAATCCGGCCATTTTCATCGCCTCACTTTACCGACTTTGTGTGATTCAACTTCGTTTCTGCATTTCTTCCCAAGCAGCAGCTCCAGTGTGCACCTTCGTTCCACAGCATCATACCTTCGCAGCGTGGCCTGTGCCTCCTCCACGGGAAGCGCCGTCGCGATTTACACGTCAACAAGGTCTGGGGCACAGCGGCCTCGTTTCTCACAGCTCGAACCAAATTGCAAATGACAAAGCGCGCGATCACGCATGAGCTCGTTGAAAGCTGCACAACAAACTAGGGCCAGCTACCCTTTTTTACTTCTTGCTTTTCTGTTGTCTTCCTCCAGTCGCCGTCGCTCCGAAGCGACGGCGGCGGCTTAAGTGAGCTCCCCAGCCACGTGTGGTGCCGCGCGCACTACACGTGGCTGACACGCCCCCACTCAGCCCGTGCCACCGTGGCACGGGCCAATAAAATTTAAATTTGTAACAGTCACGCTGCTGCGCTGGCAACCCGACAGAAGCCAGCGCAGCAGCGCACGCAACAGTGCGCTGTTCAACCTCTTTGATTATTTGCTCTGCCTTCAGCTTTCTTCCCCCCTTTCTTCCCCGTTCCATCACCATCACCCCGTCCTAGCACGTACCCGCTCTCGCCGCTGTGCCGAGCCTCTTGCTTCGCCGCGTTCCTCGTGTCGCCGCGTCCCTCCCGTGGCCTTGCTCGCCTTCTGCGCGGTTGTGCTGCGTTCTCTTCTCCTCTGGTGGCTCGTATTTCTCCAACCACAAAGTCTGCATCGCTCTGTTGTGGGTTCCGCTTCCACGTTCCCTCTGGCCAGATCAAGGGATATCTCTGGAGATTCGCGTCGTTGCCTAGCCTTCGTCACCGCGGCCAGAGGTTGAGCAACGAAGCGTTGAGCCCTATCTTTTCGTTGTTAGGCCTTGGTGGTTGAAGTTGTACGGACCCGACAATGGACGGGACTCAGGACTTTGCTACAAAAGTAGATGCAAACCACAGTCTACAGGATTTGCGCCGTCGTCTTCGTCGTCGTCGCCGTCGAAACAAAGGCCACAGATCGTCTGCGCCGAACAACGCACGCTCTGTTGGTCGCCCTACCTCGTCTCATCAAAACCGAAGATCTTCCCAACGCTCTGGCCCGGCTGTTTCTTCCTCGGTACAGGTTTCACAGTCTTCGGCCAACGTTTCGAATCTTGAAGTCGCGGGTACTAATGAAGACGCGCTAGATCTCTCAAGCTCCGCCATGATGGACCCCTCGGTTCGTTCTGGTACTGACGACGAAGTCGTCATGACCGCTGTGCATCGTCCACCTACCTCCCGTGGCAGGCGCAGGAAGTCCCACGACCCCTCTGTTACAATGACCGGAGCCGTCATTGACCTGGCATCTACCTCTTCTTCTTCTTCGGGCAGCGCGAATGAATCGGATCTGTCCTTCGAAGACGCCATGGACGGCAGAAATGTTGCGCCCAACCAGCAGGCCGTCCCCAAATGGAGGTTGGAGTGCATCATGTTCGGCGACGGTACAAAGTTTGGGCACGTAGAATTCGAAAAGGGGAGGTTGTATGGCTCTGCACGTCGTAACGGAGGTCTTGAACATTTCTATCCCATCCACAGAGGCACTTTCAACATGGAGCCGTTGACAAACAATCTTCCTGTCATTGGCATCCGTCACTGCACCGAAAGAAGCCAACAGTTTGATGTGGGTAACATCAACACCGATACAGATCTCTTCACTCTACCCGACAGGCGCTTTCGTAGCGCCACGCGCAATTCCGGCATTGCTTCTCGTGCCGTTCGGATCGCCTGCCTATTTCCTGGGTGCAAACTTGAGATCGGTGGCCCTGGTACAAGGGCATTCAACGCGGCAACCCGCCCTTTTCTCGCGACCAATTCCCGCCGCCTTTTTATGACTTCTGACGGGGGGCGAAATTGTGTCGTCACATCCCTCGTGAACGTAATTCACCGTATGGCGGGAACCTCGGCTGCGAATTACACTCTTTCTCGCCTGTCCGAGTCCCCGGTTACATTCCGCAATATCTCCTCCCCGACGCGTTTCGTCGAGAGTTTGGGGATCGGCCTCGGGCTGCGCCGCACTCGTGCTCGACTGCGAACTTTCGACGCTATCGCCCATGCCTACAGCCGCGGCCCGTTCTTGCTGGTTCGCCTCATGAAGGGGGATGAAGTCGACCATGTCGTCGGGGTGGATTCTGCAAGTCTCATGATTCTGGATGGGGTCGAAGAACAGCCTCTGCACCTTTGCCCGGAGAGCTTGGCCCTTTGCGGTGGAGGTGGGAACCCCAAGGTGACTGAGGTTCGGGAGGTGTTCTTCACCCAGAGCCATCATGGCTAATGATTAGGTCTCGACTTAGCAGCGTACGTAAGTAGACATCCCAAATGCGTAAACTTGAGAACATTCCCCTTGTTTTTAACGTTCGTCTGTCTCTTGCAGATGCTAGTTTTTGGCGAGGGTCGTCCAGAAATTGGCAAGGGTCGTCCAGTAAAGTTTTTGAAAAAATATCGAGATCAATTATTTCAAAATTTGCAGATAATTGCTTGGGTCGTCCAGAATCGCTGTGCAGTAAATACTGGTGGGTTTTCCACTCGTGCTAGTTCTTTAGTCGAGGGCTACCTGAACTGTATTTCGCGAAGTCTAGGTTCAGTTTCCATTAAGGTGCACATTACACGATACCTTCTGCGGAATGATACCCTGCAACGCATGGAATACTAGTGCTAGTACAGATGATGCCCATTATGAAATCATACCGTTTTATTCGTATCTATTCTTCTATCGACCGCTTTTGCTAACCACTACTTCGCTATATTACATGTACCATATCCCCATGATGGAGCGGGTGTAGGCGCAATCTGCGGCAGATGCCGCAGACTGCACCTCCACCATCGGCTGTATTGGTAGAACAAATACGCACTCCGAGAAGATGAGGCGCGAAGCGCCTCATCCTCTCCGTTCCTCATGTAGAGAACCATGCCCAGATGCATGGTTCCCTACTTGAGGAACCTGCACCTGCAACTCGTGAGCTACCTCCGCATCAAAAGTCATTTACCTGTATACGCAAGCAGAAAGTATCAATAAGTTAGTCAATGATCCGTTGGATACATTTGAAATGCGATGGAACGTACCATTGATAAACCAAAACAGAAACGTTGCGCTAGAAAATTCGAGGGACCTAGTAACTCGCAAAATGAAAAAGAAGAAGGAAAGGGATCGGTTAGATTACCAGCCCACCATCATCGTAAAGCGCGAAAGGTGTCGAAGCGAGAACTCACAACCAAGGACACCAAGAATGCCCATGCAGCAAACATACCTCAAGATGCGATCAACGAAAGAGCAGCCTATGTCCCAACCAAGTACCAGAATCGCCTATCCCGAACAGCCAGAAATCGATCTTGAGAGACGAAATGAAATTGGTCGTTTACCTGTATACGCAAGCAGAAAGTATCCATATGTTAGTCAATGCTCCGTTGGATACAGTTGAAATGCGATAGAACGTACCATTGATAAGAGCAAAACAGAAACGTTGCGCTAGAAAAGTCGAGGGACCTAGTAACTCGCAAACGGAAGAAGCAGGAAAGGGATCGGTTAGATTACCAGCCCACCATCATCGTAAAGCGAGAAAAGGTGTCGAAGCGAGAACTCACAACCAAGGACACCAAGAATGCCCATGCAGCAAACATACCGCAAGATGCGATTAACGAGAGAGCAGCCTATGTCCCAACCAAGCACCAGAATCGCCTATCCCGAACAGCCAGAGATCGATCTTGAGAGACGAAATGAAATTGGTCGTTTTCCTGTATACGCAAGCAGAAAGTATCCATAAGTTAGTCAATGCTCCGTTGGATACAGTTGAAATGCGATAGAACGTACCATTGATAAGAGCAAAACAGAAACGTTGCGCTAGAAAAGTCGAGGGACCTAGTAACTCGCAAAAGTAACCCAAAGCCGTTTTCTTGCCGTGTACATGTCGCAGAGCGCGAAGAGACGTGGTGAGGATTGGTTAGTTTAGAACAAAGATACGTAGAAGAAAATGGAAGCACGTACGAAAAGACTGCACGGAATACATCCGCCCTCGCACTTCGTAGCGAGTGCGAGGGCGGAAAAACGTACGACGGAGCGGAGTAGAACGCGAGGATTGCACGGATCACGACGGTAACAAAAGGTCGGACGTCGGACTGGCGGGGGCGGCGGCGGAGGGAAGAGATTTATTTTTCTGTGCGAGATTGGACAAGTGTACAGCGTACAACGTTGGGAAACAACAGGTTTATAACCAGTGGTAGATAATACGAGAAGTACACCCTTGTGTTGAGGTCGACGTGTACCTACGTTCCTTTTTGAACGAAAGCACGTGATTTAAACTCAAAATATATTCTCCGTTCTGAGCAACACGTCGATATTGACTGTCGCTCGACCTCCTTCTCGCTTCCGACGCCCTTCCCTTGCAGTCTTTGTCGTCGTTTCTCGTTCATTTCTTCTTCCCATGGTCTACTACTGTACACATAAGAAGCGTGGGTGCCCCTTCGTTACTCGCCGAGGAGTCTTATCTCTTCAACAGCATGTCAACCATTGCCCGTTTCGTCTGAAAGCAGCGCTGGAAGACGACAATATCCGGCCCATTCGGAGAAGCAAGCGTCTCAAGCTTTCCGCGCCCGCGCCCGCATCTTCCGAAACGGTCACTGCCCCTTGTCG
Organism: Gracilaria domingensis; assembly: GCA_022539475.1. Taxonomy (NCBI): domain Eukaryota; phylum Rhodophyta; class Florideophyceae; order Gracilariales; family Gracilariaceae; genus Gracilaria; species Gracilaria domingensis. Next base: position 24,060 of record VCMS01000143.1, on the reverse strand, counting down.
CCTTCCCGAGCCTCCAGTGTCCGAGGACATCGTCGACCCCACTCCGTGCGCCCCTCCCATTCCGGACACTTCGCATTGTGTTTCTCCTTCCCCGGGTCCCGCGTCATTAGAGCGAGAACACGGAAGCACTTCCCGCCCAGTGCCTTCTGAGGAGGCCCTCGGTGATTTGCATATGGATTATCTCACGGTTTGTCTGGCTTCAGTAGCTTCCAACCTTGGTCATCGTGAGGCGGACGAGCTAATTGGGCTACTTCGGGACCCGCGATTCTCGCAAAAGCGATTCAACGAGACCATAACCAGTTCCAAGCGCTGTACAGAACTGAAGAACGCCATTTTCGAACGATACGCCTCAAAGGACGGTTTCAATCGCAGAACTGTCTCGCCAGAAGGATGTAAGTTCAGCGCCACCCTCTACACGAGAGACCCCGTTCAGACACTTGTGAAACAGCTCCAGTTGGCTAACAACGAAAACACATTCTTCCACCCTATACCTCAGACCCACTCCACGAAAATATCTCACCCCATGTCCGGCTCTCTCGCAAGAGACGCCACCTCAAAACTTAAGGAAATGGTCATGGGCTCTTTGGATAGTAGAATAGTGTGGTACTCCCAAGAAATAAGTTACAGTGAATCTTTCGTAGGTCTTCTGCAGGTATACACCGATAAGTCTTCAACAACTCTAAAGCAAACATCGGTTACCGCCTATCCTCTTCACCTCATATTTCTCAACTTCTCCGACGAGCTTCGCCGTAAGTGTATCCGTGATGACCTCACAGTAGTGGCATACTTCCCTACCACACTGATCGAGGTTTCCGCATCTGAAGCAGACGCAATGCCATTCGTTTCTAGCAAGTCTCTACGCGAGTCCAGGATGCAAATCCTTCAAGAATCTCTTCGTCAAGTCCTGGAGCCCATTCTAAATCTCACGCAGAAAGGTTTTCAGTTCATCGGGGAAGACAAACTAAGTCGAGTCTGCCATCCTCTGCTTGCAAGTTATTGTGCGGATATTCCTGAGGCTAAGGACATTCTGTCTATTCTTCATGGGACCAAAACGGAAAGCCCGTGTCATAGGTGCAAAGCCCCTCGCTCATCTTTATGCAGTCCTATTCCCACCTCATTCAACGGACGTTCTCAAAAGCACACGAAAAGCATCCGAAAGACATACACAGCTATCTTGCAACATGCACAAAAAGACGAGGCGGAAAGACGTCCACGTCGTGCGAGGGAGAGGAGATCTCAAGCGGATACTCTGATGCGTTCAAATTCCATATCTCTCATTCCTTCGTTCCTCGAAACTTCCGTAAGCCTTGGAATGATCCCGGGATTGTCTCCATACAGCCTGTTCTCATTCGAACCATTACACAACTTGCATCTCGGCATCTCAAAGTTGATAAAAACGGCCACAATCGAGAGACTGCAGTCAGACACCCTGTGCACCACAATAGGAACATCTGCATCGCGTTCATTTCGAACGATACGCACCCAACTCCTCAACCATGCAAACGCAATTCTAGCTGCCATAGCACGCGATTCTCCTGCCAAAGGTTTACATATCGATTTCTCCACGCAGGAGAAAGGCAAATCTTTGAATGGTATCTTCACGAAAGACGGTCTCCGTGGAATGCTGGAGGCCAAAAACTACAAAGCACTTGACATGGTCTTTCCCTTCATAGGAGCATTCTTTGACATATGCTGTGGAGAACAGGACGTTGCCCCAATCACAACCGTTTTCTCTCAGTACTCGGACTTGCTTTCGACCTTATTCAGATACAATCGTGACCCGTATTGGACTGAAAGCTCTCTCCTGTGTCTTAGTTCGGAGATTGAAGCCTTCAAGCGTTCCGCAACAAAGACTCTGGCAGATTTTCATCCCTCCAGACTGGGAACTCTGAAGTTTCATCTTCTCGATCATCTCGTGGACGATATTCGCCGTCTGGGAAGTATCAAGTACTACGACGCAGGCATATACGAACATGCACACCTGCTATTTAAAAGACACTACAAAAAGACGTCCAGAAGAACAGCAACGGCTGTGGAGGAGACTATTCGCTCCATTGAGCACGGACATGTTAGAAAGCAATGGAATGGCAATACTCCTTACCAGCGTAATCCAGGTTTACCAGGAACTTCCACACAGCTTCCTCGGTTTGCAATGAGAGGGCGTTCTTTCACTTTACGAGCTCTTCAACATTGTGTTTCAAGTATGTCCAGTTCAAAAACATGGACTGCCGTTAGAGAAATGTTCTCAAGTACGGACACAAGGTCGATTCTTGATCAAATTGGTGAACAGGCCCTTCCTCCTTTCCTCAGTCTCGTGAAAGAAACACTGGATGAGCACTCTATTACATACTTCCCAGAAAAGACAAGGATAACTCTGGTGAATTCGGCCCTCGTGAAAGGCGGTTTCGTTCCGACTCTTGAACACTTCGATTCGTCTTCTAAGGCACTTAAGCTGGGACGACCCAAATACCCCATCATCCAACGTGTCTTCGCTTCTCCAGCATTTGGTCCCAGTAGAAAGCCAAAGTTTTCCACTGTATTGGTAAGCGGAGAAGATTCAGAGACTTGGGTTGCCCAGGTAGTCGCTCTGATTCGAATATCTCTCCTTGATTCTGCACTTACCGCACCAGAGGTGGCATTCGTCCGGTATTTCGAAGTTTTACCCCCCGCAACAAACATCGACCACATATTGAAATGCATATCTTTACGGTGGGCTACAAACGATGAAAAGAACCACACTCTTCCGTTCCCTCGTCATTCCAAAGCGGAGACTATCGTAGAGTTAACTCCTTGGTACGGGATGGTTCCGGCTTCTGCACTACAGGGAACTGTCCATGTTGTTCGATCAAACTACCCTGCTCCACCTTTTTGTCCTCCACTTCAATGGTTTCAACACCGATTCTACATCAATCGATTCTATCATGATTCAGATGAAGGACCAACTGAGCACGTTGATCTTGTACAGCCTTAAACATTAAGGGCTCCATCCTCTACATGTTCACCTTGTGGTGCCTTTTCTTGTGATCCTGTGTTACTTCCGAAATCGTTCATGTCCATTTCCTTGAACTCCATATCCCCTTCCTCGCATTCACCAACGAAGCAATCTCTAATAGACCCCAATCTTCGGCTCACACTGTCAATAAAAAATTGTTCTTTCACAGTGAGGTAAGGTCTTCCGTTCGACGGCATTCGATATCCAAATGTAGCCTCTCTCATGTCATTACCAAGAACCTTAGTCCAATCTTCCGTTGTCGTTCCAAAATTATGAAACTCGCTGGAATTGGTCCTCAAGACATGTTGCCTAACACCCCCAGAACATTCTTTAAACAAAGAGGTAGCAGTTCAGCAAACTTCTTTGTAAACAGTTTCTGTCTCTGGCCACCCCTTGACACATCCGTACTTAGAAGGCTCACAACCGTCAACACCCAAGCGTCCAAACGTGCGAGCAACAGTATTGTGCCATCTAAAAAGGTGCCCGTATCCTTGTCTTCCACATCATACCCAATAAACTCCTTCAGCACTTGTACCCCGACACGGTTTCGGAAGAACAAGTCTTGATCTTCCGTCGGCATATCCTCGACATTGTCCGCATTGGAGTACTTTAGACGAACAAATGGGGCTTTTCTCCACCATGAAGTGTTCGGTACACCATTTTCGTCAAGACGCAGTATGTTCTCCTGCGCTTCCTTCAACTGCATTGTGAGTTCGTCAGCATTCTCTTCTACCAGCTTTGTTCTTCTCCAAATCAGATCGTACCCCAGGAGCAGAAATAGTTTATCCCTCGTATTTCTCTTACGAACGCCCACGACGTCACTCATGGTCTGCCGCATTCTCTGCCTAAGGCACATATCTGCACAAAGTTCCAGTATACACCTGTCGGTAAGAGATGCTTTTCTAATACCTTCCCAGCTCAACTCCTTCAACTCGCTTTCAACCATTTTCTTCAGCAAAGCATCTGGCCCCCCCTCTACCGACGGTGTGAACATGCCAAAACTGCCCAAGAGCTCCACGGGGTTTTTAGGAACCATGTATGAACCACCTTCCTCCGGCTCAATAAGCCCTTCCCCACTCTCAGTTGCGTCTTCCACCTTCTCGGCACGGTTACCCCAATTTCGGGTGAGCGACTCACCTTCGAGCCATAGCTCACTTGTTTCTCTCCTTGCCCACGTTAGCATGTTGTGATACACTGCTCGAGCAACCCCTCGGAACTCGTCGCACACCTCAATTTTATGCTTCTTTCGACCTGTCTGCCCAGGTTCACCAGCACGTGTACTCCTATCTCCCACCTGTTTCAGTGCCACTCTTAGCCCTTCAATGACTAGATCCTTCTCTTCAAGCCTCTTTTTCAAAGCCGTACTCTGCTCTTGGGCGACCTTCACTAGAATTCCCCGAACCATCAAGTCCTCTTGTAGCGTCTTAACCTTTTCTTTCAAGCAATTCAGTTCATTTAAAAGATCAGGTCTGTTCATAGAGCTTGAATTCACACCAGTTTGGATATCTTCCGTTATTTCCCTAGCTTCTTCGGCGACAGGCCCGGTAATGCCGCAGGATTCGGTGTTATTTCGTTATCGGAACTATCCTCATGTGCCATAGCCTTAGCCACGAGAGGCTGCAGGCGTTCTGTGTCCACCCTTGGCACGGCTCCGAGCTCCAACTCCCGTGTATGTCCTCCTCCATGGCATGGTATATCAGATGAATTGGGCCTCGTACGAGCTGCAACGGCCCCCGTTCTGGAAAGAGGGGAAGGTCGAAAAGTAACTCGTCTATCAGTTGTCTCTCGATTTCTTATTGTGTTTCTCCCTTGTCCGGACCCATTGCGAGGCATGATACGATTCATAGCGGCCCCAGTTCTAGAAGAGAGGGATGGACGTGACGATCTTAATATACTAGGACTCTCACGACTTCTCGTCATTGTCCCTTGTTGTCCAGATCCACTGGGCGGCGTAACCCGCGCCCCAGTAGCTCCGGTCTTCGATATCGGCCGGGGACATGAAGGTTTTGGTGTCATACGAACCTCTTCGGTTCCAGTTGTCATGCCCTCCTGTCCTGACCCGCTGGGCCGAGTTACCTCATCTTCTTGAGGAGCAGAGACAGATGCACGATTTGCATTATCGGCAGTTGACGGCACGACATCGTTCGCTGATCCACGAATTCTTGACGCAATCCCGGAAGACGCTCCGCTGCGAGATGGGCGAGAGAGTCCTGTAGAAGGACGCCCACTGACTCTCTCCTTCGTCGAGGACGACTTCCGTTTAGGAAGTGCGCTGCTTGTAGCCTGATTCGTATCATCCGATGCTCTCTCTTCTTCTGTCCACTCTTGTTCCGCTGCGTACTATTTCGCTTTCTCGGCGTTATACCCATGCTGTGGAGATAAACAGGGTAATGAAACGAAATTGTTGGGGAGGGGGGAGGGGGTGGGGGGGGGGGGGTTGATGGTTCAGATATTCCGGGAGACTCCGCAGTTCCTGCTTTTTAGGAATTTGAGGTGCCCAATGGGTCGCAAATATCGCCGTTACAGATGAAGAGCTCCAGTGTACATGTACAACAACGCGTATTGCAGGCAGCTGCAACACTCACAAGCATATTTACTTTCTATTCGCTACTGAACTCATCTATTGCTCCAATGTCAGAGCCCAGTCCCAGGCGTACTGCTCTCCGTAGTCGAAATACAACTCTTCGCCCCTCTCAATATCTCTTACTGCTCTACAACGAAGTAGAGCATAGTTAGAAAGGTCTGACTTGAACTGTATCACGGACTTCGCTTCCACCACCTGCCACATTGGCACTTCGAGTCCTTGTTGACCGGGGCTCCGATAAATCGGATCCCCGCATATATCCGGGCGTCTTAATGTAGGCCCCCGCATTACAAAAAGCGGCCGGGACAATGTAGCACTTCGCTCTCCTTTCTATCCTGAGCCGTCCTGCGTCTTGTTCCTCAGGTCAGAAATCGTACCCACTCACAGTGACCATCATAGAAAACAACTTTGT